>JAOTNS010001400.1:382500-508628 GCA_028476615.1 Culter alburnus
AGTGGACTACCAGTAAAACTGATAAAAATTTGGAACCAAAAATTATTCAGACACTTTGACCTGACCATGTTTTGCTGAAGTGTTATCTGACATAATTAAGATTAATTTTTTTCTGACACAGTTTAACTCTGAGATCTTGTCATATTTTATTACCATTTTTAACTATAGTGAATAAACTGTTATTTAATATATCAGATTATTTTTTTCATTGAGATACTATTATAACTATTTTTATTTTTATTTTCATACATTCTGATATGTAAATATGTCAAAGTTAAAAAAAAAAAAAACGTTAAAAAAAGTTAAACTAAATATAAATGAGAAATGAATTTTTTTTGTTTTGTTTTATTTCAGTTAACATTTAATTTATTTCAAGTATTTTATTTATTTATTTATTTTTTTAGTTAACAATAATAATGGTAATATAAGTATTACCAGTGTTATTTTAGTTTTATTATAGTTTTATTAATATTTTGAATTTACATTTGTTTTTATATTTTTAGTTTCCATGTTCATTTTAGCTTAATTTTTAGTCATTTCATTATGTACGGAAGAGGATTAGGGCCAAGCAATAATAAAAAAATAAAACCATCTCGAGATTAAAGTTGTTAAATTTCGAGAAAAAAGTCGAGATAAAATGTTGATAATAAACTCATTAAATTACGAGAAAAAAGTTGTTAAATTACGAATTTGTTCTCATAATTTAACAACTTTTTTCTCGTAATTTAATGACTTTATTCTCATAATTTAATGAGTTTATTCTCAACATTTTATCTCGACTTTTTTTTCTCGAAATTTAACGTCATTTTTCTCATAATTTAACGAATTTGTTCTCGTAATTTAACGACTTTTTTCTCATAATTTAATGAGTTTATTCTCAACATTTTATTTAGACTTTTTTCTTGAAATTTAACGAGTTTTTTCTCAAAATTTAACAACTTTAATCTCGAGATGGTTTTATTTTTTATTATTGCTTGGCTCTAATCCTCTTCCATAGTTATGTGCTTTTGTTATTTTATTTTATTTTATTTATTTTTTTTATTTTATTTTATTTTATTTTATTTTGCTATTTAGGTTTATTTCATTTTTATTCCAGTTTTGCCAAGGCAACATTTCTAATTTTCAGTTACTTTAAGGTTTTTTTGTTTGTTTGTTTGTTTTTACAAAATGTATATTTTATTTCAACTTTATTTCAATTAACACAAATGTTTTAATAGTTTTAGTTAACAATGATAACTACCTATTGCACCTGCTAGACACTTTCATTTGTATATTAAAAATACACAGTTTTTCTCAAGCAGTATTTGCAGCGTTAAAATAATTCATAGCGTGATTTTTTGCGTTTGCTCAGTTGAATCAGCGTCTATCTGAGCACATGTTGCAGATGGCACGCTTGCAGCCCTGTGTCTTGTTTGTACAGAAGGTCAGGTCGAATACCTGTCATACTTCTCAATCACATGCTCCAACTCTGAGCTTCACAGTAGAGTTCCCAGTTTCAGTTATTTGCATAGTGCCCATTTGCATTGAATCATTTCAATTTCCCTCACAGCCAGAGAACTAAATTGTTGTTTTAAAATCCTCAAAAATAATAACTCAAATAAATCTGACTTCCTAAATGTATCTGAAATGGATTCTTTATTGATTTAAACTTTGACTATCTGTCAACTGAGTCTTGTGTTGCAAAGTGAATGACGCATGTGACTGAAATCTGAAGTGGGCCAGCGTTTGTGAATCAGGCGTTTGTGTCACTGTGTGTGTCACTGCCAGAGTGTTCAACGTGTGTTGCATCATTTAATGGTCCCAAGTGAATTTATCACCTCTTCCAACAGAGCTAAAAGAGTTCAAGTATAAAATGTCCTGGTTTAAAGGTGACCTGTTTGCAGAAACCTCAACTAGCATTAATAAAACACAACTTTGTACTCAAACGTGCTTTTCGCTTTGTTTTTCAGTTCCTGTGTTTCTGAGGCTGAGAAAGAGAGTCATGGTAAGTGCAATAAATTGACACTACATTAACAAATATTCAGACTAAATTTGAATTTGAAAACTAGACATTGTTTTATTGCCATGTTTTAAATAAAAATGGCATATGCTATCATGATAAATGTAAAATTCATCCCTAACTGAGTCCGTTTAGTTCGGTACACAGTTTTACTAAATGCAAAACGGTTTAAGCATCTTACTAGGATTATATATTGTTATTTTTATTTTTTTATATTTTGTTTTATTTTTTATTGGGGCGTTTTATTTAGTTTTTATTTTATTTTGTATTGGTTTTATTTTGTGTTTTATTTTAATTTGTCTACTGTTTTATTTTATTTTGCTTTGGTTTTTATTTTGTCTTGTTTAATTTTTTTGTCTTGGTTTTAATTTGTCTAGGTTTTATTTTGTTTTGGTTTTTATTTTACTTTGTCTTTTGTTTTATTTTGTCTAGGTTTTTTGTTGTTTTTTATTTTACTTTGTCTTTTGTATTTTGTTTTATTTTATTTTGTCTTTGTTGTTTTTTGTTTTTTTTTTTATTTGTTTTATTTTATTTTGTGTTTTTATAATTTTATTTTTGGTTTATTTCATCTTGCTTTGTTTTTTTATTTTGTCTTGCTTTAATTTTGTTTTTATTTTACTTTGTCTTATTGTTTTATTTTGTCTTTTTTTGTTTTATTTTGTTTTTATTTTGTCTTGTGGTGTTTTATTTTACTTTTTGTTTTATCATTTTTGGTTTATTTTGTCTTGCTGACAATTTTGTTTTTATTTTGTTGTCCTGTTTTGTTTTACTTTGTCTTTCGTTTTATTTGACTGTCTTATTTTATTTCATTTTATTTAATTTAATAATTTTATGCATTTATTAGATTTTTTTTGGTTTATTTGCTTTTTTATTTTAGTTTTTAGTTTATAATTTTTGTTTTATTTTTTATAAATCTGATGATGTTATTAGTAATTTTAAAAGCATTCAGTAAACAGTTGTTTTGTTGTGTTTTCAGTTGACACCAGTTCATGCTTACGTCAGGACCATGAGTGTGGAGTGTTTTACATTTGATTTCAGGGCTTTACCGTTGATGCTGGAAGGGTGTTGGCAGTTTGTTGGGTTTCATCTTGCTGGGTTTTTAAGTAAAGTTAGTAATGTGACAGGCGAGCAACGCTTCACCTTAGGGATCATGCTGCGTGTTGACTCAGTCATCGAGGCTGAAATAGACTGCTGTATGTGCATTATGGGGTCTAGTTGTTTCACTCGCTCAGACTGGTTAAAGCTGGTTTAACCGTGTGCTCTCCTGGTGAAGGGGCTGAAATTATCTTTGCAAGCTCATGTTTTTTAAGTCTGTGGGGTATTCTGTATCTCAGACGAAAACCTTTCCTCTGTAAGGTATTAGAAACAATTATGCAGTGCAAGTTTTTGCAAATATGCTGCATAAAGCTGTAAAGCATTATGATAACTATTTTTTTATTTAGAAGTCAACATGAAATCAAAACTGACCCTATTATCTTTTTTTTTAAAATAAAGTTTTATGCACAAAAATACATCATTTATGGAAGTAAAATGGGTTGCAAAAGGCAATCCCGTGAGGAAACTGTTCTTTCATTTCAGCATCATAATGATTTTCTGACCGCTTTTTGCAGCATAATGTGACACTCAGGCAAAGTTGTGGTGTTAAAACAAAGGGATGTTTCCAAATCAGTATCTCCAAACTTGACTGTGATTTTTAAAATCCATATTCAGGTATGGATCATCGTGAGAAAAAGTACAAAGCTCATCGCCAGTTTGGAGATCGGCGTGGAGGAGTGATCAGCGCTCGAACGTATTTTTATGCAGATGAAGCCAAGTGTGACCATCACATGGAGACTTTCATCAAGTGCATCAAAGCTTCTGGTGAGCGGAATATTACTTGGTCTTCTTAAAGTGCCCTTATTTTGCTTTTTCAGATATTACCTTTCATGGATTGTGTAATATAGATGTTTGTGAATGTAAAAGGTCTGCAAAGTTTCTTAGGAAACTTTAAAATATTATAATAGGGGCACTTTAATATCAGTACTTTTGGAGTTTCATTGATGTATTTGTGTTTATTGTCTTTGTATTTTAGCCGGAAGCTCTGTCGATGGATTCTCGGCCATCAAGATGACCGCACTGGGCCGGCCGCAGTTCCTGGTAAGTCCCTTTTTCACTCTCTGTCAAATTTCTTTCAACTAATCTGATAACTGTGTGATTCATCTTGATTCGTTCTGTCCTAAAGCTGCAGTTCTCTGAGGTGCTGGTGAAGTGGAGGAGGTTCTTCAACCTGTTGGCCGCCCATCAGGGGAAAGACGGCATGGCCATACTGGAGCAGAAGCTGGAACTCGAACAACTGCAGGTTTGTGTTTTGCACTCAAAGTTTCAGTTTAT
Organism: Culter alburnus; assembly: GCA_028476615.1. Classification (NCBI taxonomy): domain Eukaryota; kingdom Metazoa; phylum Chordata; class Actinopteri; order Cypriniformes; family Xenocyprididae; genus Culter; species Culter alburnus. The sequence goes on from JAOTNS010001400.1 coordinate 386,870, forward strand.
AAAAGTACATTATTGACAGGTTAGTTAAACTGCTTTAGTGTGGTCAATAATTAGTTTGCTTCACAAATTTAAAGACAACATTGCAATGCTTTTATAATTTGTAATATGGCATATGTGCCATACTGTGCCAAAGTGAACAATATTATTCAGCAGGAAATGGATAAGTTAACTTTCAAATGAAAATTACCCAAGCTTTATTCACCCTCAAGCCATCCTAGGTGTATATGACTTGTACATGAACACAATCTGAGATATATTAATAAATATCCTGACGCATCCGAGCTTTATAATGGCAGTGAGTGATACCAACGAGTATGAGCTGAAGAAAGTGTCTCCATCCACATCCATCCATCAGAAACGTATTCCACACGGCTCCGGAGGGTTAATAAAGTCCTTCTGAAGCGAAGCGATATGTTTGTGTAAAAAAATATCCATATTTAACAAGTTATGAAGTAAAATATCTAGCTTCCGCCAGACCGCCTGCCTATTCAACTTAAAGGGATAGTTCACCCAAAAATGAAAATTTGATGTTTATCTGCTCACCCCCAGCGCATCCAAGATGTAGGTGACTTTGTTTCTTAGAACACAAATGATGATTTTTAACTCCAACCGTTGCCGTCTGTCAGCCGTATAATTGCATGTCAATGGGAACTCCATCTATAAGAGTAAAAAAAAACATGCACAGACAAATCCAAATTAAACCCTGCGGCTCGTGACGACACATTGATCTCCTAAGACACGAAATGATCGGTTTGTGCGAGAAACCTGATCGCGCTCTGACAACGGCAGTAATGTCTCGCGCATATACTTCAATGAGTGCTAGACATCACTGCCGCTGCCAGAGCGCGATCAGACCTTATTAAGCGAATGCTGAACGCAGTTGGACATAGTGGTGTTTTAGAGGTAAAAAATTATATAAATACTGTTCATTTTCTCACACAACCGATCGTTTCGTGTCTTAGGACATCAATGTGTCGTCACGATCCGCAGGGTTTAATTTGGATTTGTCTGTGCAAGTTTTTTTCGACTCTTATTGATAGAGTTCCATTCACTCCATTATAAGACTGACAGACGGCAACGGTTGGAGTTAAAAATCATCATTTGTGTTCTACTGAAGAAACAAAGTCACCTACATCTTGGATGCGCTGGGGGTAAGCAGATAAACATCAAATTTTCATTTTTGGGTGAACTATCCCTTCAATACAGAAGGCAGTCTGGTGGAAGCTAGATATTTTACTTAATAACTTGTTAAATATTAATATTTTTTCTACATAAATGCATCAGTTCACTTCAAAAGGACCTTATTAACCCCCCGGAGCACATGTTTATGATGGATGGATGTGGATGGAGACACTTTCTTCAGCTCATACTCAATGGTATCGTTCACTGCCATTATAAAGCTCGGATGTGTCAGGATATTTATTAAAATATCTCAGATTGTGTTCATCAGAAAGAAGAAAGTCATATACCTAGGATGGCTTGAGGGTGAGTAAAGGTTGGGGTAATTTTCATTTGAAAGTGAACTAATCCTTTAAAATAAAATGAATTTTTTATTTTAGAAAAATGACAAGGGACATAATATTTAGGAAGTAAATGATTTATGATGTTGTATTTAAAACAATTTACAATTCATTATGACAATTATTTATGTATTTATTTAAAAAAGAGTGTAATTTAATGTATTCAAATTAAGAAAATAAAAATGTGTGCTGTTCTTTGAATGTTCTATTCAAATAATGTTTCACGACAAAAAAAAAAAATAGCAGTTTCCAACATTGATCAAAATAAGATAAAATAATTATCATCAAATCATCATATTGGAATGATTTCTGAAGGATCATGTGACACTGAAGACTGGAGTAATGATGCTGAAAATTCGGCTTTGATCACAGGAATAAATTACATTATAAAATATATTCAGATAGAAAACATAATATTTCATAATATTTTACTGATCAACTACTGTATATGCAGCCTTTGTGAGCAAAGAGACTTCTTTCAAAAACATTAAAAAAAATCTTAATGACCCCAAACTATATATTAATTTAAAAATGTACACATTTACATATCTTTCTCTGTCTTTCTCTCTTTTTTTTCTACCTGTAGGACAGTTTGATCAAGCTGGGAGTAGGTGCTAAATCAGACATTGAGAACTGGTTTACTGGAGAGAAACTGGGTTCATCAGGGTAAAACTCCTCAACTGATTTCCCAGTTTCCATTACTCATCCATTACTGATTCTCTATTTCTCACACTTCAACTGACTCAATATAGACCAAACTGTGTTTGTGTTTGATCATGTTTCTCTTTAATTCCTGTAGAACCATTGATCTGTTGGACTGGAACAGTCTCATCAATGACACAACCAAAATCTCCAACCTGCTTGTGGTGCCTAACATGGAGGTAACGCACACAGGCATACAGATAAAATGTGTCTAATGCGCACAAACACTACTTCACTCATGTGAACTCTGTGTATTTCCAAAGAGTGGTCACCTGGAGCCTCTGTTGAGCAAATTCACTGATGAAGAGGAGAAACAGATGAAGAGGATGTTACAGAGAATGGACGTCCTAGCCAAGGTAATCTCACCAAAACTTCAGTTAAAAGTTATTCTGTAGATGCTGTTAGGCAAATGACCTTAGATTTCTTGAACTGTTTGATAGTGATTGGCCACATCTAAAGTTTGCATAAATGTTACGACAGAAATCAGGCGGATTTTTGCAGTCAGTGTGCATGTGTGCATTTGATGTGTCTGAGTGACTTGACCCTGATCAGCCATTAACCAAACACGTTTCTTACTCTGACGCAAAAGTGTCTCATTTTCCCTCTCGTTTGTGTTTGCACATCTGTTCTTGACCAAGGAGACTTTGATAGATAAGCTCTTGATAGAAATGTTTCTGGTGGAAAAGTATCACTCAGTTAACTTTGACCGTACATGTTAAAGTCAAGTGGACAATAAAGCAGACAAAAACCTTCCCATTAACTTGCTTAGGAGGTTTTAGCAATGACTGTTCTGAACATTTTAACAATGTTCTAAAGATTCTCAACAGCCCTCAACGTCACAAGACTGACTCTTTACCTTCTGTGCTATAAGCACGCAAAAAATAAATGTTCAAAAAAATTGTTAAACTCAGGAAGACTTAAAATAACCAAATACAAAATGTTCCAGTCGTAATCTCTTTAACGACAGACACTGAGGCTGTTAGATAAAAGATTTGTACAATTTAAGGCCTAAATGAAAGTGTTTTTTATCTTCACAAAGACACTTTATCTACAGCATGTCAGCTTGTGAATTCTTGAAACTGCGAAACAGTACATGGAATAGACCATCAATTATGGTTTTGAATAGGCAACGATGAATGGGCAAAATATATGTATGTATTATATTTTTTATATATAATATATATAATATAATATAATATAATTTATATATAATATATATATATATATATATATGTATATGTATATATATATATATATATATATATATATATATATATATATATATATATATATATATATATTAATATATTATACACTGCCCTCCAAAAGTTTGGAAACGTGTGGTTTTGGACGATATCAGCATAAATCCTTATCATTTTTTGGTTCAAATACAGTAAACTTGACATTATCATTGAACCAGCAATAATAATTTTCATTTTGATTACATAATAATGGCAATATATACATGTCAAAGTCAGACATGCCCCTTTGCCAGCTGTGATGGTTACTGGTTTAAACTTGGCCCATGTTTGTAAAAGATTTTTGGGTCAGCACACCTTAATAGCTTCAACAATTGATTGCCAATTAAGTTTAGAATACAATGAACCAATCAGAACCCAGTTTAGGTCAGAATGCTGCTAATGGTGGATATTTTATGAATCAAAAATTTAAGTTTTTTGTATGTATAAACTGTTTATGTAATAAAATGTGTTTTTGTAGTTTGTGTTGTTCCTTATCAGTGCAAAATTATCACAAATTTCATGCCGATATTGTCTAAAACCCCACTTTTCTAGGGTGTTTCCAAACTTTTGGAGGGCGGTGTTATATAATATATATATATATATATATATATAAACCAGCAAGAACTAGCAACTAAAGATCAGAAAGAAAAACAAACCACAATAATAAAATGCATACAACACAAAGAATATAAATTTGTTATAAAGTATACACCGATCAGGCATAACATTATGACCACCTTCCTTATATATATATATATATATATATTATATATATATAAAATATGTATATAGCAGCTCTTGTGGGGTGTTCCCGGTCTGCAGTGGTCAGAATCTATCAAAAGTGGTCCAAGGAAGGAACAGTGGTGACCCGGCGACAGGGTCATGGACGGCCAAGGCTCATTGATGCACGTGGGGAGTGAAGTCTGGCCCGTGTGGTCCGATCCAACAGACGAGCTACTGTAGCTCAAATTGCTCAAGAAGTTAATGCTGGTTCTGATAGAAAGGTGTCAGAATGTCAGTTTGTTGTGTATGGAGCTGTATAGACACAGACCAGTCAGAGTGCCCATGCTGACCCCTGTCCACCGCCAAAAGAGCCAACAGTGGACACGTGAGCATCAGAACTGGACCACAGAGCAATGGAAGAAGGTGGCCTGGTCTGATGAATCATGTTTTATTTTACATCACGTGGATGGCCGGGTGCATGTGCATCACTTACCTGGGGAACACATGGCACCAGGATGCACTATGGGAAGAAGGCAAGCCGGTGGAGGCAGTGTGATGCTTTGGGCAATGTTCTGCTGGGAAACCTTGGGTCCTGCCATCCATGTGGATGTTACTTTGACACGTACCACCTACCTAAGCATTGTTGCAGACCATGTTCACCCTTTCATGGAAACGGTATTCCCTGGTGGCTGTGGCCTCTTTCAGCAGGATAATGCACTCTGCCACAAAGCAAAAATGGTTCAGGAATGGTTTGAGGAGCACAACAACGAGTTTGAGGTGTTGACTTGGCCTCCAAATTCCCCAGATCTCAATCCAATCGAGCATCTGTGGGATATGCTGAACAAACAAGCCCGATCCATGGAGGCTCCACCTCACAACTTACAGGATTTAAAGGATCTGCTGCTAACATCTTGGTGCAGATACCACAGCACACCTTCAGGGGTCTAGAGGAGTCCATGCCTCGATGGGTCAGAGCTGTTTTGGCAGACCAACACAATATAAGGAAGGTGGTCATAATGTTATGCCTGATCGGTGTATACTTTATAACATATTTATATTCTTTGTTGTTGTATGCATTTTATTATTGTGGTTTGTTTTTCTTTCTGATCTTTAGTTGCTAGTTCTTGCTGGTTTATTCAGCTGTTTTCAGTCGGTGAAGTGTGTAGTTTGTTCCCATTCTTCTTAATAGTCTGTTGTTGACCATGACAGCAGTATTGTGGTGGAAATAAACGTCTCCTGCAGGCAGGATGGTTATGTAACCGTGTTTACTGAAGTGCACTGTTACAGCTGAAAGGCTTTTCATAACTGAATGTGTGTGTGTTTGTTTCCAGCACGCTGTGGAGAACGGCGTGAGGCTGATGGTGGACGCAGAACAGACGTATTTCCAGCCGGCCATCAGCAGACTGACCCTGGAGATGCAAAGGATCTTCAACAGAGAAAAACCTAACATCTTCAACACCTACCAGTGCTACCTTAAAGTGAGTCGCTGAAACACACACACATTCCAGTTCAAGCTAAACACACACACACACAACCTCAAAACCTGCTGCCAATCTTCATACTCCGTCCACACCCAGACTTCTCATTTAACATGACATAATGTGGATGATAAATGATTTATCGCGTTTTCCTGAAAATAAGTCACACCTGAGTATGTCCTACCGAAGCAAAATTGTGTTGCTGAGAAGAATAAACATAGATAAGTCACGTTTTATTATTACAATAAGAAATAATGTAAAATACAAGCACATAACTAATAGTGGTGTTCATATAAATAATATATTTGTGATTTTAGGCTTTTATATGTTACTTTGTCTTGAATAATTTTTAAATCGTCACAGAATGAGTCAGCATGAGAGTGTTTATAGTGGTATATGGCTGTCGTATGACTTTCTAATGGTTTTATTGCAATAATTCTGTCCTGTTGTGTTTGTTATTTTATGTGTGTGATGAATCCCATGACAAAGTCAATAAAATAAACACCCGTGCTTGTAGGAAGCGTATGATAACGTGTCCGTGGATGTGGAGCTGTCGCGTCGGGAGAGCTGGTACTTCGGCGCTAAGCTGGTCAGAGGAGCGTACATGTATCAGGAGAGATCTCGGGCGGCAGAGATTGGCTACGAAGACCCCATAAACCCTGACTATGAGGCCACCAACAGGATGTACCACAAGTATGAGCCTTGCAGTTAAAAGTTTTAAACATATTCTAAATGGAAAAAGCATTGATAAAACATGATTCTTTGGCAAATATCATCACACTCACCATATAATTTACAGTCAGTATTTTCATACTTTGATTGTTGTGGATTTTTGTTAACATGTAGGTGAAATATTGAGCTTTCTGAGACCAATGTAGTTATATAACTAGTAATATAGTATACTATATAGTACTATAATAAAATACTGATAAACACAGTAAAAGAAATCTATTTGAACCATGTGGTCAAAAGGACTTTTATGATGTCACTACCTTAAATATAATGTGAAAAAGATGAAACTATTGGGTCAGAATAATGTAGATGAACAGGAAGTGTTTTTTATGGAATTAAAAAAACAAACATTTGAAAATGTAAATTAAATCTTTAAATACTTTATTTTAATCCACATAACCCATTATGTGATCAAAAAACAAACATTTAAATATACATTAATTCTTTAAATATTTTATTTGATTCCACATAACCCATTATCTGATGAAAAGCAAATATATTACTGCTGTCAAACGATTAATCGCATCCAAAATAAAAGTTTGTGTTTACATAATATATGTGTGTGTGTACTGTGTATATATAAATACACACACATGTATATATTTAAGAAATATTTACATGTATCGTTTTTATTTATATATTTTTATACTTATATATAATGTATATTATATATAAATATTTTATATATAAATAATGTTTTTGTTAAATATATACATGTATGTGTGTGTATTTATATATTCATAATAAATAAACACAGTACACACATATATTATGTAAACACAAACTTATTTTGGATGCGATTAATCGCGATTAATTGTTTGACAGCGCTAAAATATGTATTTAAAAATGTAATATATTTGTAAATATTTGGTTTTCATTGGATAATGATTTATGTGGAATAAAATAAAATTAAATGTATATTTAAGCAATTAATATATTTTGAATATTTAAGTAAGTATTTATTCTACATATACCATTATCTTAAGAAAAGCAAACACAAAAAATATATATATTTTGTTTAAATATATATATTTTTTTTTTCCACATAACCCATTATCGGATGAAAAGCAAAAATATAAAAATATTTTTTACAAATATTTATGCAAATATTTAATACGAACATTTATGAATATATTATTTTTTTTTATTTTTTTTTATTTAATTTTTACACAAAAAGGACACAAATGGGACCCTGACCTGAGAATGAGCCCTGTTCATTGGCATTTTGCACCATTAATTAATTTAACCAATTAATTTAGTTTCACCGTGTTCTTAAATGAATGCTTTATTCAACACCAAACACACCTGCTTACCTGAGCTGAGCTTGTTTTGCCCATCAATGTCACATTGCTAATGTGCGTCATAACACTGTAAATATTTGCGCACACATTGTGAGGGAAATATTTTGACTTGTTGCTACAAACAGAAGCAAATATTTGTGGATTCATTTCTTTTATTCATCCGTGGCTGTCACTGATCGGGTCTTAGACGCTTTTATTAACCATTATCTCTGTCTGTAAGGTGTCTGGAGTACATTCTGGAGGAGATTAATCTCAACAGGAATGCCAACGTCATGGTGGCGTCTCACAATGAGGATACGGTCAAATTCACACTTGAAAAGTGAGTCTAGAGCCAAGAAGAGATGCATTAAATACATTCGGCTCAGTATCTGTGGCTAATGGTGATCATACGTGTGTGTTTTTCTGTACAGAATGAACGAGATGAGTCTCTCTCCCACTGAGAATAAGGTTTACTTTGGACAGCTGCTGGGAATGTGCGACCAGATCAGCTTCCCGTTGGGTGAGTGGAAAAAGAGCAGTGTGGGAAGGAACAGATGTTGAAATCTAATGTTAAAGGATTAGTTCACTTTCAAATAAAAATTTCCTGATAATTTACTCACCCCCATGTCATCCAAGATGTCCATGTCCTTCTTTCTTCAGTCGAAAAGAAATTAAGGTTTTTGATGAAAACATTCCAGGATTAAGGGGGTCGCACACCGGACGCGTAGCTCGGCGCCGCGGAGCGCCGCGCCACGTCTTTAAAATTCGAACACATTGTTTTCTATGAGAGTACGCACACCGGCGGCGACATTCGGCGCCTGTCCGCGGCGCCCAGCTACGACTCAGGAAGTTGTTCAAAATCCTGCCGCGCCACAGAGCGCCATTTCAAGGTTTTATATTAAATTTATATTATATTTCCCTCAAATCGTCAATGTACATACTGATTTCACCCTGTGCTACAAGATACACTTGTTTTACATTCTGAGTTCAACAGCTTGAGTAAGGTCTAAACATATTTGGGGAAAATGTATAATAAACGTAGCCCTTTCTAATATATTATTTTGCTCTTTTGTGCCATTTTTCCATACACTAACCTCAGTGATGCGAAATAAAGCACAGGCAAATTCGATTGCGTCTATTTTTCAGTCTTCGACGTAAAAGTAGCAGTGCAGCAGTTTTTTTTGTTGTCCGTCAATATTTGATCTTTTTGAGGAGGACATAAAAACAGGGCATTCAAAAACCTTCATAGTCTACATTGGATAAATATATAATATAATGTAATTATGTCTGTTGAATACTGCATAATTTAGAAGTTAATATTCTTTAGTACTGTGAAATCCCCACAAAATACGAAATATTAAATATATTATATATTATTATACATTAGTTATCATGAACTAATAAGGAACTGCACTTATACATCCTTTATCAATCTTTAAGTTAATTACAACATTTACTAATACATTATTAAAATCAAAGTTGTATTTAACATTAGTTACACTGAACTAACATGAACAAAGAACAACTGTTTTTTAACTAACATTAAGTTAACAAAGCTTAATAAATACTGTAACAAATGCTCATAGTTCATGTTAGTTAACCTAATACATTAACTATGATAACAAATGAAACTTTATTGTAAAGTGTTACCGAAATAACTTGTTTTGCTAACGTTTTTACTCGGACTAGCTAGTTAACGTTAGTTAAATAATATTGCTACAATGTAACATAGTTGCCTAGACAACCGATACAACAAAACAATAACAGACATAATGTGATCTTCATTAATGAACCTTCAAAAGTCAGCTATTATTCAATACAAATTAAAAAATAAAAAATAAATAAAGTAAGCTTTCATCGTGCAGCTCTTCTGTCAGAAGCCGATTCAAAATTGAGCTTGCGCGTATAGAATGTGCGCGTCCGGTGTGAGATACCTGAGACGCGGCGTGGCGCTGCGCGGCGCGGCGCCGAGCTTCGCGTCCGGTGTGCGACCCCCTTTATTCTCATATAGTGGACTTCAATGGGCACCAAATGGTTGAAGGTCAAAATTACAGTTTCAGTGCAGCTTCAAAGGGCTTTAAACTATACCAGACGAGGAATAAGGGTCTTATCTAGCGAAACTATCGGTCATTTTTGAAAAAAAAAAAAAAAAATTATATACCATAAATGCTCATCTTGAACTAGCTCTCTTCCTCTCTATTAGAATTCCATCAGTGTAGACACTGCTAAATGTATTACTGCCCTCCACAGGTCAAAGTTTGAATAGGTTTGCATAGGTTCAAACTACTAGAATAGGTTTTATATAATAGAATGACACGGGCTGATAAAGTTTACCGGTGTGTGTTTTTGTGAGCAGGTCAGGCAGGATTCCCGGTGTACAAGTATGTTCCGTACGGTCCCGTGAACGAGGTCATCCCGTACCTGTCTCGCCGAGCACAGGAGAACCGCGGCTTCATGAAGGGTTCGCAGAGAGAACGCAGCCTGCTGTGGAAAGAGATCCAGCGCAGACTCTTCAATGGACAACTGCTCTACAGACCTGTGTACTAAATCACACAACACACACACACACAACTGAACATCAACTGTATTTAAAATATGGACCCGTCCCCCTACCTGAGCGCACAACCATGTGAGTGTGGGAAACTCATCACCAAATGGACATTAATACAATCTATAGGGTTTATAGTTTGTGTAAATCAGTGGCTGTAAAATGAACTAGAGTTAAAGACAACATGAAATTGCATTTGCGAGACATTAAACTTCTGTGACGTGAAACAGAAAGTGTAACAAAATTCAAAGGGAGATAAATATTAATAATAATATTTTTTTTCTATTATCTGATGAAAAGCAAACATTTATAAATATGTAAATGTATTTATTTTTTTTATTTTATTCCACATAACCCAAAAATGTCATAATATATGATATGTTTAAATATATATATTTTATTTTTTATTTTATTGTATTCCACATAACACATTATCTGATATAAAGCAAGCATTTAAAAAGTATATTTTATTAAACAAAGTGAATCAGAAAGTTAATGTAGGATATTGGGTGGGACATTACAAGTTATGAAGTTAAGACATGTTTAGTTACATGAGCAGAACAGATCGTCTAAGTCATGTCAGATATGGAGAAAGTTTGGGACAGTTACGAAGACTGTCCGTTTTAATTATATGTTGTCTTTAAATCAGCTCTTCATCATTCCACTGTTATGTTTGGAATAACTTCGACCATACTACTCATACTGTGTTTGCATTATGATCACTGTATCAGACACAACACTGCTAATGTGACAAATGAACCAATATCAGCTGCCATTTTTAATCACGGACCTTTTTACAAATGCAAAATATCTGTATTATTTCAGAAATAACACAATAAGGTCATGTGACATATACATATATATATATATATATATACACACACACACACAGTATATAGTGCACAATATGCAGTACACTAGTTCAAGTTTTTCAAGTGAAAAACCTTTGACCTGTTGACTATCACTGATGCACATGGACTGTTTTCATACTGACAATGATGAGTTTTTTGTATTATATTTAATAGTTATTTAACCATATAAATATGATTAAATGTATGATTAAATGTCTATTAACAGGCAGGTTCGACGCATTTAGCACTGTATATTCTGTTTAGTGTATGACTGTAATGTAAATTAGTTTGTTTTGTTGTTTTTTTGGCTTGTTTTCCTTTTGCTCATTTTAAAAACTGCTGAAATGTAAGTTTGGGTTTGAATTGAAATGAGTTTGGATGAAGTGTGCATGTGAATCTTTCAGTTGTTTGAAATATTTACTGCTCTTTTATTATGTAAATAATGAAGTGTTCATATAATATAGTGACGGCGCACAGTTCTTTCCCCAGAGTGATTTTAGACACTTTTGCACTGTTTAACTAGATGAATATGGATGACTGTATATAAACATGTCTTAAATAAAAATGACATTTTGTTAAAAATGTTGAACCATTCATTGAGTTTCTTATTTTGAGATATATACACACAGAGAGAGGGAGAGAGACTCAAGCATGTAAGGTCAAATTTAGTCATTTTTAAAGTGTTATCTAATTATTCTACAACTTATAGCTTGGCTACAGAGCTTAGCTCTGGAAATGTTGAGATGTTTTTTAAATTTGAATAAAATGAAAACTAAAAGACTTTCAAATCACATGAGCCCATATTAGATAACATAAAAATGTTTAAACTGAGAAATTTTATGCACAAAATGAGCTCATTTCATATTTGATGCCTGCTACAGGTCTCAAAATAGTTGGGACAGGGGCATGTTTACCATGGTGTAGCATCTCCCCTTCTTTTCAAAACAGTTTGAAGATGTCTGGGCATCGAAGTTATGAGTTTCTGGAGTTTTGGTGTTGGAAATTTGGCCCCATTCTTGCCTGATATAGGTTTCCAGCTGCTGAAGAGTTTGTGGTCCTCTTTGACATATTTTTTCCTCTATAGGTGAAAGATCTGGACAGCAGGCAGGCCAATTCAGCACCCGGACTCTTCTACGACGAAGCCATGCTGTTGTAATAGCTGCAGTATGTGGTTTTGCATTGTCCTGCTGAAATACACAAGGCCTTCCCTGAAATAGACGTCGTCTGGAAACCTTTATATACCTTTCAGCATTCATAGTGCCTTCCAAAACATGCAAGCTGCCCATACCGTATGCATATATGCACCCCCATACCATCAGAGATGCTGGCTTTTGAACTGAACACTGATAACAGGCTGGAAGGTCTCCTTCCTCTTTAGCCTGGAGGACACAGCGTCCATGATTTGCAACAAGAATGTCAAATTTGGACTCGTCTGACCATAGAACACTTTTCCACTTTGAAACAGTCCATTTTAAATGAGCCTTGGCCCACAGGACACGACAGCGCTTCTGGACCATGTTCACATATGGCTTCCTTTTTGCATGATGGAGCTTTAGTTGGCATCTGCAGATGGCAGGGCGGATTGTGTTTACCGACTGGCTTCTGGAAGTATTCCTGGGCCCATTTAGTAATGTCATTGACACAATCATGCCGATGAGTGACGCTGTGTCGTCTGAGGGCCTGAAGACCACAGGCATCCAATAAAGGTCTTCAGCCTTGTCCCTTACGCACAGAGATTTATCCAATTTCTCTGAATCTTTTGATGATGTTCTGCACTGTAGATGATGAGATTTGCAAAGCCTTTGCAATTTGACGTTGATGAACATTGTTTTTAAAGTATTCCACAATATTTTTACACACTCAAAGTTCTGCCCATCTATACTTCTGAGAGACTCTGCCTCTCTAAGACATCCTTTTTATAGCTAATCATGTTACAGACCTGATTTCAATTAAATTAATTAGTTGCTAGATGTCCTACCAGCTGAATCTTTTCAAAATTTCTTGCTTTTTCAGCCATTTGTTGCCCCCATGTCAACTTTTTTGAGACCTGTAGCAGGCATCAAATTTGAAATGAGCTCATTTAGTGGATAAAAGTGTAAAATTTCTCAATTTAAACATTTATGTTATCAATGTTCTATTGTGAATAAAATATTGGCTCATGTGATTTGAAAGTCTTTAATTTTATTCAAATTTAAAAAACGTCCCAACATTTCTGGAATTTGGGTTGTATTATCTGTATTAATATTCATTTAAACTAAATGCTTATTTTTTACACTAAAATTGCTTGTGTGTAATGGATTAAGTATAATTATAGGTATAATAATATAATAAATCAAATATAAATCATATAAAATAATTATATTAAGTAACTATCATTAAAGCCAGACAATTTTGTTGAATAAAGTCGTAATTTTTGTTTTGTTTTTGTGCACAAAAAGTATTCTCGTCACTTCATAACATTAAGGTTGAACCACTGCAGTCACGTTGACTGTTTTAATTGATGTTTTTACTACTTTTCTGGACATTGAATGTGGTAATTTCATTGCTTTTATGGGAGATAAAAAACAATCAAAAATATCTTAATTTGTGTTCTTAAGATGAACAAAGGTCTTAAGAGTGTGGAACGACATGAGGGTGAGTAATTAATGACAGAAATTTCATTTTTGGGTAAACTAACCCTTTAATTTGCAAGTAGCTTTTCCACAAGCTGTAGTATATACTGATATAAAGAAGGTGCACAATAGTCATCCACGCAAATGCAAAACACCATCATGGTAACCCACAATACTTACATAATGCAATAAACATTCATTAAACAACAGAAGATGTAACATAAAACCCTAATGTATATAACTGATAACAAAAACTATTAAGAAACATGATGTGGAGTGTCAAATGTGGAGTGTCACACAGGGAATTGTGGGAACATCAGTTTACAGATTTTGACTGTAAATTATACATTGATTTTGTCTTTTTTACTTTTAAAAATTGTAAAATTTACAGCATTTTACTGTAAAAATTGCATAAATGTCTGGTTAGAGCTTTTACAGTTTTTCCCTGTATATAATACGGGAACTTACTGTTAACCTATTTACAATTTTTTTTCTGTAGCATTTTTACAATATTTTATTGTTAAAATCACATTAATTTTTTACATTGCGGCAATGAACACCACTAAAAGCCTGCCCCTAAAACCCAGGATTGGCTCAAACTAAACTGAAACTTACCTGGCTAGCCAGTTAAACCGGCTTAGTCGTCTCAGGTCTTGTGGAGAATTTATTACATGCCTGGAGGGAACAAGACTTTTCTTATAAACTCTAGCAGTCATTTAATAATATTCTTGTAGCAAATGATTCTTACACATTAGTTTAAATGCTAAATGCCAGTTTATTTTAGAGTGTGATGTGTTTGCATATTCTTACACAATACTTTCATGTTTGAGTATGCAAAGAGGATCATCAGAAACACCCTCTTGTAAACCATATCAGGAAGTGGCTTTATTTTTCTGCTCCCGCATTGCTTCCTCTATCGAGTAGACTACCTGAGCAAAAACAAAAAAAAAAGGAAACAGGAGGAGTTAAGGCTTTTATGTCTGAACAGACAGTTGGAGTTATTCAAAAAATGAAAATGGAGTCTTTATCTGTGGAAGAGCTTTCTTGTCCTGTGTGCATTGAGATCTTCAAATTTCCTGTTGTTCTGTCATGCAGTCATAGTTTCTGTAAAGAGTGTCTTCAAAAGTTCTGGAGATCAAAGAAAACTCGACAGTGTCCGGTCTGCAGGAGAAGATCTTCGAAAACTGATCCTCCTAGTAATCTTGTGTTAAAAAACTTGTGTGAGTCTTTCTTGAACGTTGAGGAGGTTTGTAATTTGCATGGTGAGAAACTCAAACTCTTCTGTCTGGAGGACAGTCAGTCAGTGTGTTTAGTGTGCAGAGATTCAGACAAACATGCTCATCACCAATTCAAGCCAATCAAAGATGTTCTTCCTTCTTACAAGGTAAGAAAAAGGATCTTGTTTCAAATGCAGAACAATGCTTTGCTTTGCAAACAGTAATTATAAAGCAATTCTAAATTAAAAATTAAATTGATTGAAAAAAATCTGTACAGTCTTGGCCAAAAATGGACATAAATTTTATGTTTCGCAAAGTTTGTTGCTTCATTTGTTTTGGTGTTGATTCACATTGATTCTAGATTACTGAAATAATTTCAAAAAGCTTCATTGGCCAATACTAGTCAGGTCATCTTATTGGATTATAAGAGCAGACTGGTTGCTATAAAAGGAGGGAAGAAGTGCTTCAGTCATTGTGTTTTTGTGTTAGCAAAATCCTCATAGGAATCTTGTTCATGGATGTTTTGGTCTAGGGATATCATGCGGTTGTTAAAGGGGTAATTTGAATATTATTTCACTTTTTTAACTTTAGTTAGTGTGAAATGTTGCTGTTTGAGCATAATCAACATCTGCAAAGTTACGACGCTCAAAGTTCAATGCAAAGGTAGTTATATTTCCTTTTAAAGAATTCAGCTTTTAAATACTACAAAAAAAACGGCTGGTAGGGACTACAAACAGCTTCTTCCCAGGTTGGTGACATCACAAACCCTAAATTTATATAAACCCCGCCTCCAAGAACACGCAACAAAGGGGGGCGAGGCCATGTTGGGCTGCTTTAGAGAAGAGGAAGAGTTGTTGTAGTAGAGTGTTGTTGTCATGCCGTCATTTTACGCCGGACTGCTTCACAAACGAGGGTCAATTCAACACTGGATTTGCACAAAAGATTAACATGACGGCACATGCTAGTGGATGAGTTGAATCAACTCCACAGCAACTACATAAATTTATCCACTAACCATTCAGAAACGTCCAGTTTCATTCTAAAGTTGTAACTTCTTCCTGAGTCTCTCCATCAGTGTCCGACTCCGGTTTGAACAATGTAAGGCTGAACACGTTCCTAAAAAATCATCATTTTGTCTGCGTGAGATTCTCCAGCTTTGTTGTTGTTGAGCAACCGAAGCGTGAGCTGTTAAAGCTCCGCCCTCTTCTGGAAAGCAGCAGCTCATTTACATTTAAAGGGACATACACTAAAATGGCATGTTTTTGCTCACACCCAAATAGGGGCAAATTTGTCAAGCTATAATAAATGATGTGTGGGGTATTTTGAGCTGCAACTTCACAGAGACATTCTGGGGACTCCAGAGACTTATATTACATCTTGTGAAAGGGGTATAATAGGTCCCCTTTAAATTCTAGGAGGAACTCTGTATCGCACTGAAGTCCTTACAAGAAAAGCTCAAAAACATGGAGGAAGTTAAAGGAGAGTGTGAGGAAGCGGTTGAACACATCCAGGTGAAGATGCAGTGTTAGTTATACCTTCAGCATATTCAACACAAAATTGAACTGAATTTTATTCCTCTGTCTGTCTGTCTGTCTTTATTTTAGACTCAAGCTCAGCACACAAAACATCAGATTATTGAGGAGTTTAAGAAGCTCCATCAGTTTCTCATTGAGGAAGAAGAGGCTAAAATCACTGCACTGAGGGACGAAGAGGAGCAGAAGGTTCAGATGATGAAGGAGAACCTGGAAGAGATGAACAAACAGATCTCAGCTCTTTCAGACACAATCAAAGACATTGAGGAAGAAATGAAAGCCAAGGATGTCTTGTTTCTAAATGTGAGAACTGGATTTTTTTGTGGTAATCAGCAGATTCTTTTTACATTCATTTAAAGGTTGTTTTTTTTTTTGGTCACCACTGGCCCCTGTGGTTAGATATTACACCATCTGAGCCCCAAGATGTAGCCATGTTTGTTCTAGTAGCCATGTTTATTCTGGCTAAAAGAAAACATAAATATCACCAATAACAGTGTGAAATGGACTATAAAGTCTGCTGTCTTTTTGATATCACAATATATTAATTATAATCTATTCATTTAAATACTTTTACGTCAGGGGTGTCAAACTCAGTTCCTGGAGTGCCACAGCCCTGCAGAGCTTCAATTTTAATTAAATGCACTGGATCCAGCTAATCAAGTCCTAACTACAGGGCTACATTTAAAGGTTCAGTGTGTAAATTTTAGTGGTGAGGTTGCAAATTGCAACCAGTTGCTCAGTCCACCGATCACTCCTCCATTTTTGAAGCA
This sequence comes from Culter alburnus, assembly GCA_028476615.1. Lineage (NCBI taxonomy): Eukaryota > Metazoa > Chordata > Actinopteri > Cypriniformes > Xenocyprididae > Culter > Culter alburnus. The sequence goes on from JAOTNS010001400.1 coordinate 404,076, forward strand.
CATAGAGACGCTACGGTGGCCGACACAGGACAAAGATGTCGTCTGAGACAGCAGAGAGTAGTCAGTCAAGCAATGAGGTTTCTTCTTACAAAGAATGGTCTCTGCTTCTAATAAACTAGATGATGACGACGACTACTACTAAGTCTCTGTGCATATTCAATGTAGTGATGATGCAAGCTGCCTCTAAAAACACCAACGAAGAAAAAAAAGAAAAACATAGTGAAGTGAAACGTGCTCTGCAGAGCAGTTTGTCCATTTAGGGCTACTGTAGAAACATGCCGGCGTAAAATGGCAACTTCCATGTAAGGGGACCTGCGGTGTATGTAGACATAAATGGCTCATTCTAAGGTAATAAAAACATAACGGTTCATTATGTAAGGTCTTTATACACCACTGAAAAAATGGTTATATATATTATATTGCATTTCTGTCAATAGATCCTCCTAAAATTTACACACTGCACCTTTAAGGGTTTGTTTACAAAAAGTACTAAAAATGGAAAAGTGTTTCCTTTTGCGTTTTTTGCGTACAGACGTCAACATTGTCAAAACAATCCGTTCACGCGGATTGACGAAAATGATTAAAAATGCTGTATTATTCATGCCAGGCCAGTAGTTGGCGATATTGCTTTGTAAAGAAACACTACATGCTTATAGACTGAACACGTAATACGCATGCGCACAACATCATTGTTTTCACAAATTTGTGTTTTTGTAGTTTACACAAGGACGATAATGGTATCGTTTTCAAAAACTTCTGCTGCATCCGAAATCGTGTACTGAGTAGACACTAATTTTGAATTTGAACTTACTTCGTTAAGTTCTATATTGTATGAATGTGGGTATTATGAATGAAATTCAGAAGAACTACATCCGCCATGTTGTTACTGTCATGTGACCTACCAGCATCTGTTTCGTCGCTTCACCTCAGTTCATAAATCATCACCAGTGGCCTCATGGGATAGTAAAGTGTCCATCAAATGCACACTTCAGAAAATACTTTTCGCCTACTGTTTTTCGAAGACTATGTATTCAGACATGCTACTCTCACATACTGTATAGTAGGGAAGTATTCAATTTTGGATGCTGCATTGCATTTTTTTTTATCTTGTTTTGAAAAGTTTGCATTTTAAGGCCCCCTAAACGCCATCGTCGAGTAAATGAAAGGCCAAAACATATTAAAGGTTGCGGCTAACAGATATTTTTCTCCAATTAGATTAAAGGTGCCATAGAATTGAAAATTTAATTTACCTCGGCTTAGTTGAATAACAAGAGTTCAGTACATGGAAATGACATACAGTGAGTCTCAAACTCCATTATTTCCTCCTTCTTATGTAAATCTCATTTGTTTAAAAGACCTCAGAAGAACAGGCAAATCTCAACATAACACCGACTATTACGTAACAGTCGGGATCATTAATATGTACGCCCCCAATATTTGCATATGCCAGCTCATGTTCAAGGCATTAGACAAGGGCAGGCAGTATTAACGTCTGGATATGTGCACAGCTGAATCATCAGACTAGGTAAGCAAGCAAGAACAACAGCGAAAAATGGCAGATGGAGCAATAATAACTGACATGATCCATGATATCATGATATTTTAGTGATATTTGTAAATTGTCTTTCTAAATGTTTCGTTAGCATGTTGCTAATGTACTGTTAAATGTGGTTAAAGTTACCATTGTTTATTACTGTATTCACTGAGACAAGAGCCGTCATTTTCATTGTTACACACTTGCAGTCTGTATAATTCATAAACGCAACTTCATTCTTTATAAATCTCTCCAACAGTGTCTAATGTTAGCTTTAGCCTGTTAGCCACGGAGCATAGCCTCAAACTCATTCAGAATCAAATGTAAACATCCAAATAAATACTATACTCACATGATCTGATGCATGCATGCAGCATGCATGACGAACACTTTGTAAAGATCCATTTTGAGGGTTATATTAGCTGTGTGAACTTTGTTTATGCAATGTATTAGAGTCGCAAGCTCAGGGGCGGGGAGTGCGAGGATTTAAAGGGGACGCATCCTGAATCGGCACATATATAATGATGCCCCAAAATAGGCAGTTACAAAAATTAATAAAAAAAAATATATGGGGTATTTTGAGCTGAAACTTCACAGACACATTCAGGGGACACCTTAGACTTGTATTGCATCTTGTGAAAAAGCATTCTAGGGCACCTTTAACAATCCTTGAGTGGAGTGATAATTATTACATTTTCACTCTTTTCCAGAACTTTAAAGCCACAATGGAAAGGTAAGTGTTCTGTCTCCTGTCGCTCTTCTATGCTTTTGAACCCAAACAAATTGCAGAATGTTCTTCCAGAGCCCAGAGCCCATATCCGAATCCACAGATGAGTTCTGGAGCTCTGATTAATGTGGCAAATCACTTGGGAAACCTGGCATTTGGAGTCTGGCTGAAGATGCGAGATATTGTCCAAAATGGTGAGTCTTTAAATATCTTCTGGTGTTAATAACAAAGTATAAGTAGTACATCTATCTTGATTGTTTTGTCTCACCAGCTCCTGTGAATCTGGACCCCAACACTGCACATCCCGAACTCCACCTGTCTGATGATCTGACCAGTCTGACATGGACCATGGACACTCGAGCATTTCCTGCTAATCCAGAGAGATTTGACATCTATCCATGTGTCCTGGGTTCTGAAGGCTTTAACTCGGGAACACACTGCTGGGATGTGGAGGTCGGGGAGAATATACACTGGACTCTTGGAATAACAACAGCATCAAACCAAAGGAAGGGGTTTACTTTCTTTGACAAAGATGTCTGGTGTGTGTGGTACAAAAATAAAGAATATTTCTCACATCACCAAGAGCAAACCTACACTCCCTTTAGTGTTAAAGAGAGGCTTCGGAGGGTGAGAGTTCTGCTGGACTGGGATCGAGGAAAAGTGTCATTTTCTGATCCACTAACTGACACTCATCTGTGCTCATTCACAACAACCTTTACGGAGAGAATCTTTCCGTTCTTCTCTAGTGTTTGTCTCACTTCCGGTCTGAGGATTCTGCCAGTGAAAATATTTGAAACAGACAAGCACAGTGACAGTTATATATAATCCTGTATGTTCATTCAAGATTACCCAGCATGTAAAACAGTCTACAAAACTGAAAATCATCACTCTAAACTGGGTTTAGATCACACTGGGTTAGAAACAACCCAAGTTGGGTTGAAAATGGACAAACCCAGCGGTTGGGTTAAATCTTTGCCAAGCGTGCTGGGTAGTTTTATTTAACCCAACTATTGTTTAAAAATGACAGACATGGGGACTTGTGACTTGGTGACTTGGACTCGAGTCGACATTTTTATGACTTGTGACTTGACTTGACAAAAAATAAAATACTTGAGACTTGACTCGGACTTGGAAGTTAAAGACTCGGGACTTGACTTGACTTGAGACACGATGACTTGAATGACTTGAGTGTTAAATCACATAATGTTTTCAGTTTGAATATAAAATATATAAATTATTTTAAAAAAATAAAGTCTCAGCTGGAGCGCATCCATACACCGGCACCGCTTTCTCTCTCTCCTCTCCAACAGCGCGTTCACGTACACCGCAGCTGAACACAGACACGCCTCCTGTCACTCACTCAGCGCAGCGGCAGGCCTCGAGACTCTCGTTCGGTCCTGTTGAAGGGTTTTTGTTATGATATGAAATGTTAATATCAATATAACACGCAGTGACGCAGCGACATCTCTGCGTCGGGACCCCTCTCTCGTTACGCTGTTTATGCTTTTGCCGCCGCATTCAAACTGGCGCAGCGCTTACTTACATTAAAATGCCTAATTCAATTTATTAAACATGAAGAGGACATATACGTCTGGCAGGCAAAAGCGAAAAAGAAGCATGAAGATTAAACAAAGAGCGCCGTTTTTCTCCAAATATTGTCATGATTACAAAAGTGATATTGATTTTATTCAGCGTACAGTTTAATGAACAAGAACTAATATCAAGTGACTTACATTTTAGACACCAAATCGTCTGTTTCGCTGTATTTCACCAACGAAAATAGTTCCAAAGTCCACAGAATTGTTTTGCGTCTTGAGCAACACTTCCTGAATGATTCAGCCGTTTGAATGAATCGGTGAATCTCAATGATTCGCTCATAACAGTGATTCGCTGGGTTTAATTTCACATTTGAAGTGTCTTAATTTTTTTTTTTATAATTTCAAATAACAGTAGGCTATTTAACGTTTTATATTTTCAACATTAAAACATTTTTATGCATCTGTAACTGCTCTGACCGATAACTTTAATAAATCTTAATCTATTCTATAATCTATAGTTTACATTAGATTACAATTTCTGTACCTGAAAATCTCCTGTTTAAAACCTACATGAAAAACTTGAAAGCAACCATTTATTAATTTATAGGTTTATTCTGGTTGTATATTTGTGCTATTACTTGTAATTTGATTATTTGTTATCTTTTATTACTTACTGTTATTTGTCTAACAATATTTATAAAATATAAATTAATCTAGTAGCTTTTGGTGTCATAACCCTATTTATTTAGGGTTAAATGTAACAAAGACAACGGAAACAATAAATATGCTTATTTTATAGGCCCATTTTCTTGTCTTTTACTTTTAATTTTTTTGTTGTGGGGCAGTAAAAATTGAACCACTGGCCGACCGAGCCAGTAGAAAAAAACTCATCGTTGAGCTAAGGACTGAGCCCTGCCTAGTTATCCAGCTAGCGCATTAATATAAATAAATATCAATACATTTATTTAGTTCACATTACTTAATTAGTAAGATTGTGACGAATTTGTAAATTAAAAACAGTTTGTTCTGTTATGTGTTTTGACTGTGTTATATGTTGTATAATTACGTCACTAGGTAAAGATATTTTAAATCTTTAGAAGGGCCTCATTTATGAATTTGCCTGGGGCCCCCACTTAGTGTCGCGTGCGCCTCTGCAGCTGATATTAAAACTTTAGCACATTTGTCAGCTAAACATTCATTCAGTGTTTCCAATGACCCTGTGCCACCACCACGTTTTCATCATAAACCGAAAATTCAAAACATAGGCCTACAAAGCTTACATGCCGTCTAAAGTTGTATTTTAACACGAACTAAGAATCGAAACCGTGATGATATATGCCAAATACAGTGCCAAATAATGTACATTCTGAACAAACACAAAAGCCCCTTTCATGTCAGTAAAAGCTGTTGTGGAGAGAGAGAGAGAGAGGAGCAAAATGACGAGAGAGAGGACAAAGTTAATGTGTATGTAAACATGAGGAGGGTGATTCAGAGCTGTGAATGTTAAGCTTTATTTGTTTATAGACTCAATGTTGAAATTTAAAACATTTCAAACACTGTTGGCAGAAGTGAAAAATAAAATAATTGTACACTCTAAAAAATGCTGGGTTAAAAAACTACCTGTTTAACAGAGACACGGAGGCAGAGGTATAAACAATCCAGGCTAAGTTTATTTACATTAAGCAGAGCACAGGGTGATGGTAAGCAGATAATGGGTTCTGAGAGATAAGGAGATATAATACTGTCCTGATTTTGTCTTGCAGATGCGGTGTGAAGAGATGAGGATGGAAGGAGCTGGCGGAGACACTCACACACAGGCAGTAAGCACACAAGGAGAACGAGATGGAGGAGACGACTGGAGGCAGGTAAGTATGGCGTTTGGAGTCCTTTAAGTAAGCATACATGGTGGTAGTGCAAACAAGACGGACAGTGAGTGTGGGTGAGTGGGTGGCTTTGTAGTGGTGGTGATGCAGTGCCTGATGAGTCACAGGGGCTGGTGGATCAGTACGCTGGTGATTGACGTGCCGTGGGTAATGGGAGAGTGCAGAACCTGACGTGTTCTGTGACACTACCCAAGCAGGTGGGGCAAACATTTTAACCCAACCACTGGGTTAAACAACCCAATTGCTGGGTTTGTCCATTTCAACCCAACTTGGGTTGGTTTTAACCAAACATTTTTAGAGTGTATGAAGTTTACAATTTTGTTTGATTCCATGTGTATTTTACTGAACATGAGTATTTACACTGCAAATCCAAAATATTTTAATTTACTGACAGTTACTTATATCTTGTCTTTCACTTTATTAGATCAGATTCTGCAGGTAATAAATTACAATAATTGACTTGATTGCGACTCGACTTGACCTACTACAGACTGACTTGACTTGACATAGCTTGTGACCTAGACTTGTGACTGACTTGACTTGCCCCCCCGAAAAAAATACTTGGATTACTTGAGACTTTGAAGGTTAACGACTTGAGACTTACTTGAGACTTGCACATGACTGTGTACGGTCCCATCTCTGAAAAATGCCTATATGGCTGGCTTAAAATGAACCCAAAATATGTTGGAAATTAAAATCAGACACATAATTACTAGAAGTAACAGTAATAATCAAAAGGTGAACATTTATTAATAAGCATGTTTATTGTTTAATATTATTCATTAATATATTAATAAATGTTCATTTCCAACATACTTTGGGTTCATTTTAAGCATAAAGTTTTTAAATAATAGTGAGTTAAATAAAACTAGGTTTGGCAAATATTTAACCCACCGCTGGGTTAAACAACCCAATCACTGGGTTTGTCCATTTTCAACCCAACTTGGGTTGTTTTTAACCCAGCATTTTTTTTAAAGTGATGTAGCCTACATTAAAAATGCATAATAAAGACTTTTTTAAGAATTTGAAGAAGAAAATTGCTTTTTCTGCTTATCATAATAAATAAAAGATTAATTTAATTTTTTTTTTTATAATAATAAATAACGCATCAATTCTGCAAAACTATATCTCTGGCCTTTTGCTTATTCCCTCAAAATTTTCAAATTAACTTTTAATTCAGAGCTTGAAACATTTTAATCTTTGAAGAATTGTTTTAAAATCTAATTTTCTGAATTATTTTTAATAACAGACAAAACTGAACGTAACATCGCTGACCAAAACAGGGGTTTTCGATCTTTTAGATGGCACTAAAATTTTAATCTTTAAACACCCAAATTATACTGTGAAAAAAAAATAACATTATAAATATGTGTGAAATATTATTTGGAAAATATTTAGTTTTTTTTACGGCATATTACTTTTTTGTTAGATGTAGCCTATTATTTGTTTGTTATTTATTTTCAATCATTTTAATCAAATTATTTAAGAATTGAATTAGTTCGACCTTAATATTTATTAGTATTTATTTATTTTTACACTGTTTTTTTAATCAGAATACAGAGCGGAACGTTTATTCGCTTACAGTTCCTGCACGGATCATAGTGTGACACAGACGACAGAAAGTTCCATCAGCATGGTTGTCTCATGGTATAGTTGTGGATATTTTTTTTAGTTATATTTGCGTTGAATGCTTTTAAGATAATATATTCTCAAATAGCGATATATATGTATATATATTTACTGTTGTCCGCGCTAACATGCATGTCATAGATTTGCATTAACGATAGAAAGCTACAAAATAACATGTAAACAGCTGGTGAAATTAATTAATGCCAGTAATTCCGTGTTCAATGTATAATAACCAGAAAAGCGGAACAACAGCTTAGTGTTAATTACTCAGGCTACATAGATAAAACCTAAGATGCTAAAGTTAAGCTGAATAAACATGCTGAAAGTGCTCAGACTAATGGCCAATCAAAGCATACTAAGAAGAAGAAGAAACCTGACAGAAAGTCGTTCTTCTACCACACGAAACCAACTGTAAAGCAGAAAACAAAACCAGAAACTGTAAAGCCAATCATTAAGCCCCCCGAAGAAGCTCAGGAGTATTCCTGCAACTGGAAGAACTTACTGCAGGTAAGAGGAATTGTTTACCATGGTAAAATAATATTGAATATGCACAAGAAATTCTGAGTGAGAAATGCATCTTATTTTTTACCACTGATGTGTGTAGACGCTCACTGCAAATCCTCAAAAGAAGGATGGTGGGACAAAACAGACGAAAGATTCAAAGGATAAAGGAAAGCAGCTTCAGAAGACACCATCATCAAAAGACTCTCGTAAACCGGATAAACTCTTCAAAAAACCCTCGGAGACTGTCAAACCAGCTTCTGAGAAAGATGGAGACCGACAGAATGGAAAAGACTCTACTGGACACAAACAATTCAAAGCAGAGAAGAGAAAAAGAAAGGATGAAAAAGAGAAACCAGTGAACAAGAAGGAGAAGGTCGAGGAGGTGGAAAAGAAACCTGCAGAGTATGTGTGCATTTTATAACTGGTTGCGGGACTTTTTTTGTTTTGTTGTTATATGTAAGCAATCATCATGAATTAGGTATCATTCGAAAGCTTAAACACTCAAAATTCATTCAGTGAAATTGGACTGCGTTATCATGGTACTTTAAAGGTGCCCTAGATTCAAAAATTGAATTTATCTTGGCATAGTTGAATAACAAGAGTTCAGTACATGGAAATGACATACAGTGAGTCTCAAACTCCATTGTTTCCTACTTCTTATATAAATCTCATTTGTTTAAATGACCTCCGAAGAACAGGCGAATCTCAACATAACACCGACTGTTACGTAACAGTCGGGGTGTACGCCCCAATATTTGCATAATGCCAGCCCATGTTCCCAACATTATAAAAAGGCATTAGACAAGGGCAGCCAGTATTAACGTCTGGAGCTGCACACAGCCGAATCATCAACCTCGGAAAGGCTTGTAAACAATGTCACGTAACATCACATTTACCTCAGAAAAACATATTCAGTGACCATAAACTCATTAGTCAGCTAGAAAATGAACTCTAGAAAGCAACATTCTGATAAATAAAGCTATGCACCATTACATATTCATTATCATTTTTAATGTGCTTCAATATTTAATGCATTTGAATGAATCAGTTATGACAGCCACGATTTAAATGTTTATTTTTTAAAAAAAAAAACTAATTGGAGTAGAAATATGATTATGTAAGTCTAAACTTTATTTATAATAAAAACATTGAGTGTAATTTAAGTGTTTGTATATAAATAAGTTAATTTAACCTATTATTATAATAGTACCAACTGACTCCCATGTGTAGTTTACAGCATTAGTTGAGAGATTTTTTCCTCTAGAAAATTTACCCAGCCCTAGTAGCCAGTCATGCAAATGCGCTCTGTAGAGCAGTTTGTCCGTTTAGGGCTACTGTAGGAACACATGCCGGGCACAAAATGGCGACTTAACATGTAAGGGGACCCGCGGTGTATGAGATAGAAATGGCTTATTCTGAGGTAATAAAAACATAATGGCTCATTATGTAAGGTCTTTATACACCACTGAAAACATAGTTATGTATATTACATTGCATTTCTGTCAATACATCCTCCTAAAATTTACACACTGCACCTTTAAGTTCAGTGCATTTTCATGTCTATGTTCAAAAAGGGGTTAATGCTGCTTCATTTCATATGACTGTCCTCTTTTAACTCCGTTTCTTCTTAGGCCTGATATCTGGTTTGATGACGTGGACCCTGATGACATCGAGTCTGCCGTGGGGGCCGAGGCCGCAAACATCGTACGAAAGCGGAACGGAATTCTGAAGTGCAATACAGAAGTCACGGACAAAGCGCTCGTGAAAGAGCATGGGTTTGAGGGGTGAGCAAACGCCTGATGCTGTCTGTGTAATTAATTATTGGTGTCAGGAAGTGATGTAAACTAATCGCTGTTGTTGTCATGGTGATTTCAGATTGACCCGTGCCGTTGCCATGGACTGTGAGATGGTGGGGGTCGGATTGGATGGGGAGGAGAGCATTCTAGCACGAGTCTCGATCGTCAACCACTTTGGGAAATGCATCTATGATAAATACGTCAAACCCACGGAGAAGGTTACGGACTACCGGACGGCTGTGAGTGGCATCAGGCCAGCGGACATTGAAAAAGGTCAGGACCCCTCCTCATAGTAAGAACTGCATGGATTTTCTCAATTGCATTTGAAAAATACAGTGTATTTGGTTAAATAACTCTTTGTATGGAATAAGAATGGATTAAGAAACTAAAAAAGTATTTCTCGAAATTCTGAATTTATATCTAGCAATTTGACTTTTTTTTTCTCAGAATTTCGAGTTTATATAATTTTGAGTTAACAGTTCTGGTGCTATTTCGTGCCATTTTGAATTTAAATCTTGCGATTCTGAATTTATATCTTGGAATTTTGTGTTAAAAACACACAATTCTGACTTTTTTCTCTCGACTATATCTCAAAATTCTGAATTTATATATATTGCAGTTGAGTTAATATTCTGCAGTTTTCTCAGAATTGCAAATTTAATACAGTTCTGACTGTATTTCGCAATACTGAATTTATATATCGCAATTTTGTGTTAAAAACGCACAATTCTGACTTTTTTTTGGAATTGTGAGTTTATAATGCAGTTCTGGGCACTATTTCTTGCCATTTTGAATTAAATTTCACTATTCTGAATTCATATTTCACAATTTTGTGTTAAAATCGCACAATTCTGACTTTTTCTCAGAATTGCGAGTGTTTAACATATCTGGTACTTTCTGGTACTATTTCTTGCCATTTTGAATTTAAAGGTGCCATCAAATGAAAAACTGAATTTACCTTGGCATAGTCAAATAACAAGAATTCAGTACATGGAAAAGACATACAGTGAGTCTCAAACTCCATTGTTTCCTCCTCCTTATATAAATCTCATTTGTTTAAAAGACCTCCGAAGAACAGGCGAATCTCAACATAACCGACTGTTACGTAACAGTCGGGGTGTACGCCCCCAATATTTGCATATGCCAGCCCATGTTCCCAACATTATGAAAGGCATTAGACAAGGGCAGCCAGTATTAATGTCTGGATCTGTGCACAGCTGAAACATCAGACTAGGTAAGCAAGCAAGAACAATAGCGAAAAATGGCAAATGGAGCAATAATAACTGACATGATTCATGATATCATGATATTTTTACTGATATTTGTAAATTGTCTTTCTAAATGTTTCGTTAGCATGTTGCTAATGTACTGTTAAATGTGGTTAAAGTTACCATTGTTTCTTACTGTATTCACGGAGACAAGAGTCGTCGCTATTTTCATTATTAAACACTTGCAGTCTGTATAATTCATAAACACAACTTCATTCTTTATAAATCTCTCCAACAGTGTAGCATTAGCCGTTAGCCACAGAGCACAGCCTCAAATTCATTCAGAATCAAATGTAAACAATATAACAGTATACATACTCACATAATCCGACACATGCATGCCGCATGCATGACGAACACTTTGTAAAGATCCATTTGAGGGTTATATTAGCTGTGTGAACTTTGTTTATGCACTGTTTAAGGCAAGCGCGAGCTCCGTGGGCGGGAGCACGAGATTTAAAGGGGCCGCACAGCATAAATCAGCTCATGTTTAATGATGCCCCAAAATAGGCAGTTAAAAAAATTAATTAAAAAAAATCTATGGGGTATTTTGAGCTGAAACTTCACAGACACATTCAGGGGACACCTTAGACTTATATTACATCTTGTAAAAAAAACGTTCGATGGCACCTTTTAAATCTTGCAATTCTGAATTTATATCTTGGAATTTTGTGTTAAAATCGCACAATTCTGACTTTTCTCAGAATTGCAAGTTTATAACAGTTTTGACTGTATCTTCAAATTTCGATATATAAATTCAGAATTTCGAGTTAACATTTTGCAATTTTGACTTTTTCTCAGAATTGTGAGTTTATAAAGCAGTTCTGGTTCTATTTCTTGCCATTTTAAATTTAAATCTCTCAATTTTGATTTTTTCTCCTCAGAATTGCAAGTTTATAACAGTTCTGGTGGTGTTTCTTGCAGTTTAGCCTATATCTTAATTTTGTGTAAAAAATCTCTGACAATTCTGAATTTATATTTCACAATTCATATTTTTTTTCTCATGATTGCATGTTTAAATCACAATTCCGACTGTTTTTCTCGCAATTCCAAGTTTAAATCTCGCATTTTAGATTTTTTTTCACCCTCAGAATTCTGAGTTTACATCACAAAATTCTGAATGTATCTTGAACTAAATGCATTTTGTGATCCATACCAACTCTTTCATCCATTAAATAAGGCAGGTCACCAGGGTTATTGCCTGTTTGATGGAGCAAGATGATTTCTGAATTCGGCATTTAGTATTAAACCAATAGTAAATCATGAATCCGCTAGTCTTTATTGAATGCATTTTGTGAATGTAATAAGTATCTTTGTGCATTAATATGACTATGAACTGGAATGTGCCAAAACATTTCAACGAATGATGCATTTGGTGATATAGACCGATACCTTCGTCCACAAAATAAGGCTTCAATATGTTTGAGATAATTTACTGGTTTTGATCCTTCTTTGTGATTGACAGGCGAGGACTTCAAGAAAGTCCAGAAGGAAGTGGCTCAGATTCTGGAAGGAAGGATTTTAGTGGGACACGCCATTCACAATGACTTAAAGGTACAGGACTCGCAACAGAAAGGCTGCTGTCATGCTCATAGCATTCCTGTATGCTTGTGCTGAAATTTTTGACATGCAGACAATGTTAGTCATATATAACGGCATATTGGTTTAAAACAGCACAAGCGTGAGTAAATAATATTTTCGGATGAGCTATTCCTTTAACCATTGTAAGATTTATTTGAAACTTCTTTGTCTTGTTTGTAGATTTTATTTTTATGTCATCCCAAGAAAATGATCAGAGACACACAGAAATACAAACCATTTAAGAAGAGAGTAAAGGTATGAATCTTAAATATAATATACTATGTTAAGTGCAATTATTGACTTTAATTTATGTTAATTTTTAATATTTCCTCAGTCCGTACGTCCTGCATTGCGGGTGTTATCCAAAGAGATTCTCAGTGTTGATGTCCAGAAGGGTGAACACTCATCCGTAAGTCTCCAATGAAAATGCTGTTCTCCATTATTTCAAATTACATGACTTGATTTTTATGCATCCTTGATAAATAAACATATTAATTTCTTTTAAAAAAATCTTACTTACCTCAAACGTTTTATCAGTTAATGTAAGCCAGATTTCCCCAAGTTTATTTGCTGTTGGTTGCAAAAACCCCTTATAATTATTACCAAGTATTCTTTAATCTTCAGATACAGCTGGACTCAATGTAGGTTTGAACGCTTCTGTATGTGTCCTGTTGGCTGAACTCTGTTGTGTGTCACAGGTTCAGGACGCTCAGGCCACCATGAGGTTGTACACTATGGTGAAGAAGCAGTGGGAGGCGGAGCTTAAAGCCGCGCGGGCGGGTAAATATCAGAAGAGTCCACGAATACCCAAAGCTCCTAAAAACCAGAGCAAATGAACTCAGATCAGCCAATAAAAACTCTTCACAACAGACTGAAACTGTACATCGATCTGTGCAGTGAACTACTATAGTGACATGGATTGTTCTGGACTAACACAATCTCTTCAGTTATGTAGTGATTAACTGTTTAATTGACTGTCTCTTGATTTCAATTCTGAACTTCTTATTTGAGGAATGAGACAGTCAAACTGTTCAGATTGTCAGGTTATAAGTGTTGACTGTACTATCAAGCCCTTTTTATACCAAGTAATTTAGTATCCTATATAAAATGTCAGTTTTCTCCTATTAAAGACCCGCCACTGGATGTGTTGTTGATAAATAAACATGGGAATATGATATGGATTCAGTGTATGCTTACGTCACTTTATTTGGTAACATTATTATAGCTAACTGTATTATTTAGTAGCCAATGCAATTTAAACGCATAATTTTCAGTGTTTGTATTTGCCCTGTGCGTTTCTATTAATTACTGCATTTATTTAGTTTGAGACGAGTAAAGAGCATCTGTTACATACATCATTATCTGTCTCATCTAAGCAGCAAAAAACCTATTTTACTATAGGTAAAAAAAAAAAAAACTGCCTATATTAAACTGTTTGTGCTACAGTTAAAAATGTAAATTAATCGCAATCATTTCACAGCCCTTGTTTTTATCTAAAAAGATAATTGATGCTAAGAAATCATAAAATTTGTAGTGATCATATTGATGGAGCAATTGATGAAGGTAAGTGAAAATATATGCGCAGAATTGAGAAATAGTATTTATGGAAATAAACTTATTACAGGGCATTTTATGCAGACAACTCTAATCATAGTTGTATATAGAGGCATTATTGTTATTGTATATGCATATGCACCATGAGTTCGTTAATCTAAGCCATGCATGCATGAATTTAAATGCCATTGGCTCATGTGATTGTACTATATATCTATTTTAAGTGACATTTTCGGCACTCTGCACCGGCATAAAGCGAAACCGGAAGTGTATATGCGTACACTTACTAATCGAAAATCCAACATGGCGCCCACTTGCAACTAGTCCATTCATAACCAATAGCAGTGAACAGTCTTTCTATATCTATAATTGAAAACGGCAGTCTTTCTATATCTTTGATATTAAGCATCTCAACATTTCAATATTGATAAGATGAGCAGTAAATCAGCACACCCTTTTTCATCAAATAAATCCAGCCTTGTCGAGCATAAGATACTTCTTTCAAAAACATTACAAAATCTTAATATTCCGTTTTTGTGTGTGTGTGTGTGTGTGTGTGTGTGTGTGTGTACATCGCAATACGTTAAATCACACTTTAGATCTTAAAAGTTAGAAACTCTTACACAGAAACAAGCGATGAGGTCAAAGAGAGATTACTTTATTTAGCTCATGAAGAAAAACAGAGAAAAAGTCTCAATCTCAGACCTTTTTGTACACATCATTGCAAAGTCAATCAGTTACATGTCACTGATCCAACACAAATACACATACGGGACAAAATCACCGCTTAACATCTAATTACAAATTCAAGTTTAGGTTTTGTGGAACAAGTTTGGTGTTTCAAAATATCTTCCCTTTTTTCAGTCAGTAGTGTTGTGTTTGTCAGGTCACACAGAAGCTTTTAGTTATGGAGATGTCAAGACTAGACTTGCATCTTGAGGACAATTTTGCTTTCAATATCATAGTGACTTGTTATAAACTCCTCTATAGATGGACTACAGCTACTGGAGGGATTGTACCCAAAGTTAGTGATAAATAATGGTGTGTTTAAGTCTTCCCGGGAAATCTGAACCTCTTTAGCAGAGTTAATTGTAAATTATCTATTGTGATGGATCATATTCATCAGCACAGTCACACAGAGCCGAAGAACATCAAAAACAAAGTTCTTCTGCAAAATATATGCAGTTTTGTTTTTTAACCACTAGAGGGCCAAAAGTTACATAGACAGTGTACCTTTAATTGTCATGAAAATAAAATATTGTAAAAAATGTTTTGTGGGTGATACATATTCAAGACATGCTTGACAGATTTCTGAGGAAATAGTCAGAATTGTGAGAAATAAACTTGCAATTGCAAGAAAAAAAGTAAGAATTGTCGCAATTACCTTTTTTTTTATATATATATATAAATAAAACTCCCTGGTGGAAACAAGGTTCCATAAGTAACAGTGTGAACACTAAGGTAAGAACGGGACAAAATGACCCTTGACCTCCAAATTATAGTTCTTTTGACTTGTTTGTAACTTTGGCTTTCATACCAGTGGTCAGTGTTGAGACTGGCTCAGACAGATGCAGAAACGAGCAAACAACACGTCATCACAGCATTAACAAACTGAATCATTTCATATTCTGGAAAAGAAGCCCTTCTTCAGTGCAGCAACAGACAGATGGCTTTAGAGGAGAGTTAAGACTGAAGACAGAACGTAAACCAGTTTAAATTCATCTCGTCATTCAGAATTACACTCATACAAGCTTCAAAAGGAAACAATCAGAAACCACTTGATCAAGACACTCTTTCACCAAATACGAAATAAAGAAAGTGAGCAGTGCGCGTAGCAAAATTACATTCCACTATTTCTTATGATCACCAAACATGCTGCAGCAAAGGATTCTGGGTAAAGGCCAGTTAGCAGAGGCATACAAAACACACAAACATACTAGTTTTTATCCCTGCAGTGGCCGTAAACACCTGTAATCGCTGAAACGCTTTTTTTTTAACCAAGCTTACGCGTTAAAATACAAGTTTGTTCACTCTTTTAAAGGATTAGGGGCCATTCACACAGAACGTGTTATTTACAGTTAAAAGTTGAACATAACTTGAGGACGGTGACTTTGTCTATCAGGACGGTCGCCAAGGGTGGGCATTGGGGGACAGCACCCCCCAGATGACACAACGTACCCCCCTAATCATATGGTCATTCAGCAAATTTACAATTGAAAGCAAAAACCTTATTTCTGTGATTTTGCAATTCATATTCCATAATGAAGCATCTCTTTACAACGTGTTTTTGCAGCATTGAGCATTGTAGCCAATCACAAACATATCTGTTGATTTCTTGAACGCAATGACCAATCAGAGGAGTTAGCATTGGTGTTTTGAGCAGTCGGCTTCATTTATTGTAACAGAACTGCTTGAGATCGAGATGAACTAAGGGTGCGTTCACACTTGTCATGTTTGGTTCGATTAAAACAAACCCTGGTGCGATTGCTCGGTTAGTGCGGTTCATTTGAACATATGTGAACGCTGACACCCGAACACAACACCATCTTTTCAGCGGTCTCGGTCCGCTTCCAAACGAACTCTGGTGCGGTTCGAATGATATATGAACGCAACACACGGACCAAAGACAGGAAGACGAGACCCTAAAATGGACAGAATCCTCACGCATGTCGGTTTTTCTCGTCATAGACGCGAGTTTGCCCATGACAGGCATCAGACGCGCGTCTTCACGCAGCAGATCGTTTGTGTGTTTTGACTACTTTACACATTTTATAAGCTCTTCACGAGTTTCCAGCTGGCCAAAATACCATCACATGCAGGCCACGCACCGCTACACACACAACAAGCCCATTTACCTCAGCACACAGCATTGTTTTGGATTTTCGGTAAGTTCCGTCTCAAAATACGTCATAAAATCCGACCAATCACGTTGTGAATGTATCCCTATGCCTTAAGGTTCGGTATCTTTTGGTCCCGTGATAAAATTGCCAATCTGAACGCTAATCGGACCAGGACTAAATGTTTTTTTTTCTGCTTTGGTCCGGACCAAATGAACCAAACGAACCGAACTACAAGTGTGAACGCACCCTAAGATGAGTAATTATAAAGGAAGCGCTCTTTGCACGCTTTCTGAGATGCCAAATCCTGCGTACAGTATGTAATTTGTTAAAATGAACAGTGGTTTGTAAACGTAGATGCTTTATTAACAAAATTTATCAGCAGTGTTTGGATATGTAGGTTGTGCTGTGACAGATTTCTCAAATAGTTTCAAGTTACTTATTAAAATGTGTTTTTAAACGGGAAACACATCTCCTTAGACTTTCCCTGGAGTTGGTTCACCCTCCGCCTATGATCAGAAAATTCATATTTAACGCATTATTACAAAACGGAACTTGAAACATAATCATAAATATTTATAAATGACCCACACCGCCTTCAACTATTTTAATGGTGACTACACTCAAAGTCTTTGTTACACATCAATATTTTAATGCTATCTGGTAGTGATGGGCGCTTTCAAAACACTGCTTCATGAAGCTTTGAAACCTTTACGAATCTTTTGTTTCGAATCAGTGGTTTTTGAGCGTGTTTCAAACTACCAAAGTCACGTGATTTCAGTAAATGAGGCTTCGTTACATCATGACTGTTTCGAAATTTCACTGGGGGCGATCTCTGTGAACCCATGAATCATGCCGTTTCACTGAAATCGCCCCCCAGCTGCGAATCATTGAACAAGTGTCTGTCTATTACCTGAGGATTAAGTGTCTAAAAGTGTCTATTACCTGATCTCTGAAGAGTTTTACACATTTGTAGACGTCTTAATGAGGTATTTGTATAATTTAAAGGAATAATAGTAGTTAATAGTCTCCGTTTAGCTGACCCATCCATAGAATAAACAAAACAAGCCCTAAAAATTGATATTAAAAGAATATATTTTATACAGACACTTAATATTTAATGGTATTAGATGATTAGTTAATTACATACTTTCTATAAAACATTTGCAATAGGTTTGTAAAAGCTGTTTTTATGCATGTTTGGCATGAGTTTTTGTTGCATTTACAGTGTTTTGACCAGCAGGGGTCACCAGCGTGTGGTGTTTACGAATGCTTCGAAACGGTGAATCATTTTGCGAAGCAGTTGGTTCAATTGACCCTTCGCGGGGAGTTTGATTGACAAGCAATCTAACCAATCATAACACAGAATCCGCAATTTTGTCTGACAAAGCAGTCAGGAGTTAGAAGATTAACCTTGGTGGACTTGAACTTGAAAAATGGTGTGTACTGACGTCTTTCCGCATTTGAAACAACATTCCTTCTGATGTTCATTCATGTTTATTTGATGCTATAAATGAACTAGTAGGAAGAGATGATCGGTTCACGAGCCTCTTGAGCTGAGGCGCTACAGCAATCTGTCACGACACATTAAAGAGCCACAAAACGGTTTTTATTGTTCGAAGTTCTTAAAAGATTACACAATTTGAAAGCTGGGACTTTGTTTAATATCATCTGTCAGTGTCCTCTTTGCTCCGCAATGTATTTTTCACTCTGTGTGGCGTGAGAGCGCCATGGCTTGTCGGACGAAGCAACAGTAACTAAGAAGGGTGGGTCTTTGCGAAGGGTCAATTGACTTTTCAAAGCTTTGTTTCTCCCATCACTACTATTTGGTATTGTTTTTATCATTGTGTTGTCGGAGGAATTGAAACCTTTTGAGTTAATTTTTTGGTGTTAATATAGAACTTGGTCTATTTTAATAATAATACAGGATGTTATTGTTTTAGTGAAAGTCTATTTCTCAGATTATAAAAATCTGTGCCCCCCCATTAAAACAAATTGATGCCACGTCATGCGCAAGATGCTGCAAAAGATGCGAATGCAATTGTCAAAAACATCCATCTAGCACGTTTATGTAGAAAAATGATGGAAAAGTTGCACAGTGGAATGTAAAAACGCATTCTGTGTGAACCGGCCCTTATCCTTTTTTCTCATCTACAGAACAAAGAATTCTAGGAGGGGGGAATGGCTAAAATTCCATTTCCCTGCGCTGGTTTTGAGGTGGTTTGATACGAGAGACGAAGAAAGAGACGGTAGCTGAAGATAATGCATTCATCCAGCTCTGGGTTTGGTAAAATGAAATGTAAATGAAAACATGTCAGTTTATAAAGCGAGAAAAAAATTAAATTAAATGCATTTAAATAATAACTGTGCATGAGAGCGCAAATGAAAATATTAACTTAAAACCCATTTTATTAAATAAATCCTACACAAACAAACCATAGAACTGATTTCCACTGATTGACTCGTCTGTCAGTCGTCAAAGGTTAGCTTAAATACATCCCAACAAACCGTGAAACACCTCAGTCAGGTAATGCATCTTATTGTTAAGGGAAAACAAGAGGGAAAGGACGCAATGAGGTGGTGAAGGAGGTGGAGAGAAGAGATTCACGGCACAGAACCATCTGTCGTTCCTGTCAGTTTCTCTTCGTCGCCCTGTTTTTGGTGCTGCAATCGAGCGTAGCTCACCGCGTCACCTCTGAAAAAGGCGATAAAGGCAATAAATTTAAAATGTATTATGAAAAGTTACTCTGTGCAAGCAAATGCAACAATGCACTCACTTCTTCCCAAGCGAGGCGAGTCCGTACAGCACTCCGGTAGCAAAAGCAATGGCATTACCAAACAGAGTTGTTATGGAAAACTTCAGAAAGACGGGAAACAGCGCCATCCTGAGGGAAGGAAGTGACATCAACGTTACTTCTGATCATAAAACAACAAAAAAATGATTATAAATACAATGCCATTTAAAAGTTTAAAAGTTATTTCTTTTTTTTTTTTAATTGCACTTGATACTTTTATTCAGCAAGGATGCATTAAATTGGCAGTAAAGACATTTATAATGTTATAAAAGATATTTCAAATAAATGTTCTTTTGAACTTTCTATTCATCAAAGAATCATAAAAAAAAACAAAGCAGCACAACTGTTTTAAACATTGATAATAATAATAATAATAATAAATGTTTCTTGAGCAGCAAATCAGCATATTAGAATGATTTCTGAAGGATCATGTGACTCTGAAGACTGGAGTAATAATGCTGAAAATTCAGCTTTGATCACAAGAATAAATTACATTTTAACATATTTAAATAGAAAATAGTTATTTTAAATTTTAATAATTTTTCACAATATTACTGTTTTTACTGTATTTCTGATCAAATAAATGCAGCCTTGATGAGCAGAAGAGACTTCTTTCAAAAACATAAAAAAATCGGTAGTGTACACTATAGTTCATATTAAATTCATGTTTGTTTATAATACATTAACTAATGTTAGTTTATGCAACTTCTAATGTAGCAGTAGGCTATAAGCAGAAATTAATATTAACGCAGATTAATAAACGTTGTAAAATGTTAATTTTAATCTTAAATATTTACTAATCATTAATTAAAGATGAATTTATTTCACCATTTTACACACTTCATTGGGGTGCTTTTACATTTGCACACCAGAAACCAATCCTTTCAGTGAATTGATTTAGACAGTTACATTTGTTAGAGTACAAAATATCTCCTATAAGACAAAAAAAAAAAATAAAAAAAAATAAAAAAACAGCTCAGTGGACGATTCAGCTTTTGGAGTTGTCACGTTCCCCCTGGAGGAAGACTATTTGTTTCGTAGTAAATATTTATTAGTTCCACAGTAACATTTACTGGCCAATGAAGTTAACAGCTGTTGAGTTGCACTCACCCGCAGTAAAACAGGGCTTTCTGCCAGGGCTTCAGGCGGTCGGCTCGCGCCGCAACTACATTTGCAAACTCAACGAACTGACAACAGAACGGCACCTCGCACAGGAACAACACACACGCCGTCAACCTGAAGGAAAACAGAGATGTTTCATCTTCTGATCAGCTTCTCTACATGACTCAGTGAACACTGGGAACTAAAATGCAAGTTCTTACACCATCCAAACTCCAGCCGCGATGTTTAACGGATTCACAGTCACACAATTCCAAATGCCCATCGTTGCACATGCTAGAAAAAAAAAAGAGAAGAAAAAGTCAAATTTTTTGTACATCATGTAAACAAATCAAAATTGTTATCATTGGTAAAAACTTAAAATGTTTTTTTTTCCCCTAATAACTGTTATGATAGTTGCTAATTGGTCAATTTGATGTTAAGTAATTGCCTTAGCCCAGGGTTTCCCATACTGATAATTAAATCAAAGTCTAAAATAAATAATTTTAAAATAAAATCAAAATGCTTACTAAAAAGATGAAATATATTTGTTAACCTGCATGCCATGTGACAATTAACCATTAACGGAGAACTATATGCAAATATGTTGCAGAATTATTGAAATATTAAGTTAAAATATTAAATCTAATACATTAGGGGTGTGCGCTATTTATCGTGTACGATAATATCGTAATTGTTTTATTAACGGTATGCGAGCTGACATTATCAAGTATATCACCCACTTTGCAAACAAAAACACATCTTGAGTCCAAAAGCATTCACTGTGTGATAAATCCTATTTGAATTGTAACTGTATGAGTTATATATATATATAATATATATATTAAGTAATATCACACAAGCAAGAGCACCGTTTTCACCGAATATCAACGCAAGAGCTCGATCACAAATGTGATATTGATTTATATATAGCAGTTCAACAAGCAAGAAGTTAATTCAGTTACATTTTAGACACATTATTGTCTGTTTTTTCCTGTTTCGCCAAATAGTTCCAATCAAAGATGGAGCTGAACTGTTGTGCATATCAGAGCAACACTGTAGTTTTTTAACGAATCATTTGAGTCTATGATTCAATGACCCATTCATAAAGACAGTAATTTGCTTTGTTTCCAAATTAATCAGCCTTTTTGAACAAACTGTTTGCATGATTCAATGAATCACTCATTAAAACAGGGACTTGCTGCCACCTACTGGCGGTTTTAGTTTTTTTTATTTATTTATCCAGACCTAAACCTATAGAAGCTTGTTTCCGCCACTAAATAAAAAATAAAAAAGGTAATTGTGACTTTTTATCTCACAATTCTGACTTTTTTTCTCAGAACTGCGAGATTTAAACTTGCAATTGTGAGTTATAAAGTCAGAATTGCGTGATATAACATTAGAATTGCGTGTTATAAAGTCAAAATTGCAAGATATAGTCACAATTCTGACTTTTTTCTTGCAATTGCGAGATAACTCGCAACTCTGACTTTATATCTCTCAATTCTGACTTTATATCTTGCAATCCTGACTTATATCTCGCAATCCTGACTTTATATCTCGCAACTCTGACTTTATATCTCGCAACTCTGACTTTATATCTCGCAATCTGACTTATATCGCATCTGCTCGCTCTTATATCTCGCAATCCTGACTTATATCCTTTATCTCTCGCAACTCTGACTTTATATCTCGCAACTTTGTATCTCGCAATTCTGACTTTATAACTCGCAATTCTGACTTTATTCGCAATCGACTTTAATCTGACTTTATGTCTCGCAACCCTGACTTTATATCTCGCAACTCTGACTTTATATCTCGCAACTCTGACTTTATATCTCGCAATCCTGACTTATATCTTGCAATTCTGAATTTATATCACGCAATACTGCTTTATATCTCACAATTATAAATATTAATCATGCAATTCTGACTTTTTATTGCAATTCTGAGAAAAAAAAAGAAAAAAAGAAAGAGTCAGAATTGTGAAATAAAAAGTCGCAGTTACCTTTTTATTTCATGGCGGAAACAAGTTTCCACATAAACCAGCCAAGGCAGCAGCACAAAAACACAATCAGCAAAATATTGTTTAATTATCGTTACCGAAAAAAATCCCAAACATTTTGAGATATCAATTTATGTCAATATCGCACACCCATATAATACGTACATAACAAATACATAAATAAATATTATATAAATATTTTCCTCAAAAAAGGGGTTATAAAGAGTAAATAAAGAAAGGAACATGCACATTTGTTTAATGGCTGCTTCAGGAACCTGTTATACTTTGTTTAGAAACAGAACGTGTTCAAAAACACAGAGGAAGGACAGACGTTTGGTGCAGAGCAGCTGCTTGGCTGGATGAAACAAGCTTTTGTTGGGTTTGAATGATGAACAGCTGTTTCTGTCATCTGTGCCTCAGCATATGTAGAGAAAAAGAGAGAACTATTGAAGCCGACTGATCACACACACACGTTTCCTTGTTTTATGAGGCATAGACACGATGTTTATTCTGTACAAACTGTATATTTTATCCCCTAACCCTAAACACCACCCTCACAGAAAACTCATTTAAGCGTTTTCCTCATGGGGACCAAAAAAATGTCCATTTTGTCCCCATAATATAGGGTTTACCAATATAAATGGCTGTTAAATGTTAGGATGGGGGTCTCTTGCACGAGGATAATTATATTCGGTGGTCAGTGGCCTCTAAAAGACTCTATGCACTACATAGAGAGATATTGGTTCGTAACACCTAGTAATCCCTAACAAAACCTGACAGAACAAAAGGATAAGAAAGAAAAGAGCAAGAGAAGAGAAAGTTGCAGTTGCTATGACACCTGTGTTGTTACCATGACAGTGTCCACAAAAAGGCCTTGTACAAACCACCACAGCTTATGCACAATAATCGCATCTAACATAAAAGTTTGTTAAAATATGTATGCATATATATGTGTATGTGTGTGTATCAAAATAATTTGTATATCAAAATAAAAAAAGTGCTTTCAAATCGATTTTGAGTTTTGATTTTCAAATTTCGAGTATGTGCAAAAATTGCATGCATATAATATATGTATGTATATATGTATGTATATATATTTGCAAACTTTTATGTTAGATGCAATTAATTGTGTATCTTGCGATTAATCGATTTGACAGCACTAAATAAAATATGATGTTTGCAGTGACTTGACAGCACTATTTTTTTTTACTTTGATATGCCATAATCAAGGATGTGAAACCACCATAAGTTCAGCACAGGACGTGATTGTGTTGGGTGTAAGACAGTATCCTTGTTGAAAAGGTTTCAAATACCATCACAAATGGATACACCTGTCTATCAGGAGCCAGTGTGTGCAGAAAGACTCAAGTTATTCAAGTTATTCATCCATATGGACACAATCACGTGTGATACTTACATATGCCACCCAGGACACCAGCCAGTTTGCAGATCCAGCGGTACCACCAGGACATGCCATCCTCATCTGTGCTGGTTTTGGTCGGAGCTGGCGCTTCCTCTGAGCTCATTTTCCACCGTTAAATTATTCAGACTCCCAGTGTCTCACTTACAACTCACCGGCACCTGCAGTACCGCCGGCGGCCTGAGGGCGTCGCTTTTTCCCCGACGAGGAGAATGGCTGGAAATATAGCTGACTGTAATATCAGCCAAACAAACAAATTGCGTAATAAAGTTATCAAACAATCGGCAGCCAATAATATCACTGAAAAGTTTCGGGTTTAAATTTGTTCTGGATAAAAAAATACCGCTGAAAGGACGCTGATGCGGCGTTATTTATCTAGTCTTCCTATGGTGTTATAGAGGCTGAAGGCACAAACACATCAAGATATAATCCAAACCTCTAAAAATCGCAGTCGAATTCCGTCTACTTTAAAAAATCTCGAGTTAAAAAGTTTCGCTGAATCGGTGTCCTCAGAATGAAATAATCATCGGTGTAATGCCAGTTTTATAGTAAGGCTTTTGGTCCTCTTGTCTGGAGGTTCCCTTGTCTTCGTTGCATTGTGGGTGGAGCCAATAATGCGTCACTGCACATGATATGCGCTTCAGGAGCATCAACCGCAACAGCATTTGCGCAGTCAGTCAGCGGGACGTTATGAACAGCTAGTGTGAAGCACATGGTGCGTTCAAATCAAGTCGGAATTTCGGATTTTCTTAAAGCCCCGATTTTTACAAGTTGTCAGAAACATAACACAATATTTAGCCGAGACTTTTTTATTTACAACAAAAAATAAGCTCATTCCCTGCACAAAATATAATAGCATTGTAATATAACAATATAATATGTAACAATAAAGTTTACAGTGGCTTCATAAATTAATATAAAACCTCAAAAAGCAAAACAAACCTGATGCACATTCTTTGTTCTTTATTTTCTAGAAGTAGATTTCAAAACTCTGCATTTTTGTCTAGTAAATGAAAAGAAGGCACACCGCCATTACATATTATATTTTTTAATGTTCTTTAATATATGATAAATCTATCAAGACACCCTTTAAATGTTTAAATTAAAAAAAAAAATAGAATTGGAGTAGAAATAATTTTAAAGTTAGTAGGCCTATTATAAATTTATTATTGTAAAATTTTTCTTAAGTGTAATTTAAGTTTGTATACAAATAAGTTAATTTTAACCTACAATATTAATGTAGTAACTGATCCATGTATATTTTACAGCATTAATTGAGAGATTTTTTTTTCTTGAATCATACTGATTCATTTGTGCTCCGAAGCTTCCTGAAACAGTGTTTTGAAATCGGCCATCACTAAATAAGTCGTTATTTAGTTTTTTTGGCGCTCCAAAAATATTCTTGTCACTTTATAATATTAATATTGAACCACTGTACTCACATGAACTGATTTAAATATGTTTTTAGTACATTAATGGATCTTGAGAGAGGAAATGTCATTGCTGGCTATGCAGGCCTCACGGAGCCATCGGATTTCAACAAAAATATCTTAATTTGTGTTCCGAATATGAACGAATGTCTTACGGGTGTGGAACAGCATGAGGGTAAGTAATAAATGACAGAATTTTCATTTTTGGGTGAACTAACCCTTTAAATGTGCATTGACAATTGCTAGCTGATAAACCCCTGGGAAGGCGATCACGCGAAATTTGCTTAGGGCCCCCAATAACCTAAACACACACACACACACACACACACACACACACTCACATGTGACTGCAACAGAGGGCATTTTTATAGAAATTGGCAAATAAAATCAACAAAACTAGCATAAATCTGAATATTTCTACATTTAAATAAAGGTCTGGTCCTTGACCATAAACACAAAATGGAACGAACTTTGTATCTCATACACACACACATAAACACACACATGTGTGTGACTGCAAAAGAGAACATTTTTATAGAAAAAAAAAAAAAAAAAAAAAAAAAAAATCAAATCTGGCATAAATCTGAAAAATTTTCATACATCAATGAAGGACTAATACTAGAGCACAAAGGCAACATGTAACAAGCATGTTCACAAAATATAAAGTTGTGAGAAGTTGAAGCATCAAGAAAAATTAAGTGAAAATGAAATGAGTCCCTATTGACCTCTATTGTATATATATATAACTATTTGCTATAATTAAACCTGTAGATGGTAGTATTCTATCCCTAACACAAATCAGTGTCCAAATACAATTTAGATTTAATTAAGTTCATCATTAAAGTGATGTTTTCATTAAAAATCTATTTTTCATAAGCCAATTTATAGCGTGGTTAAATAATTGTGCAGTAAATAGGTAAAAAATTACAAAATATCCACAAAAACACAGCATAAATGCATATTTGAGAAGTAAATAAAAAAATGTACATGCAGTCGCTCTGTAAAAGTGTGGGGTCTATCTGATCCCAAAGGACCAAAACGTTAGTCTAATTAAGGGACGATTAAGGGTTAAATAAATTGCAATTTGAGGAGTGTAATATTTTCATTTTCATCCGTTTGGGCGTTGTCTCAACGCCACGCCCACAACATGAGGAAATAGTTTCTCACAGAGATCACAGATCAGAAACGGATATTGACATTGACACAAAAAAAAGACAAGATGTCCCTCACAGTGAAAAACATTTCTGTTATTTATAATCCCATCAATCCGAACAATACTTTCACCAGCGGGGACTTTATATCGGGACAAGTGCTTCTGGATGTAGTAAAGGACACGCAAATGAAGTCGCTGAGTGTGAAAATTAAAGGTAAAGCACAGGTGTGCTGGAGCGAGCATTACGGGAAAACCACTGTTGTTTACTCGGATAAAGAGAAGTATTATTCCATGGAGAGGTTTTTCGTTCAGGAGGACAAAACACACGGTAGGAGGAACAGCTGTAGTTTTTGTGTTACAGTTTGTAGAACTCAGGTGGTTGTTGTTGTTATGTTGTTGTTAATTGATCTTGTAGGTAATGATATGCTGAAAGATCCATCAGGACAGCCATGTAAGTCTGTTTGCCATTTAGATGAATATTACAAATTGAGCTTTGAGTACTGAAAACCATGCTGAACTTAAATTAGATTTTTTTTTTTTTTTTTTTGATAGATTCTTCGGTTGTGGCACCGGGACATCATGTTTACCCATTCACCTTTCAGTTGCCACATGAGTAAGTTTGTTTGTTGCATCTCATAGGGATAATATAAAGAAAAGAATGTGAAAAACAAAGTTACAAAACATTTACCCCGTTTTTAATTTTATTTTGGTAATGTAATCTTTGTATTCATATTGTTTTCAGTAATGTAATTTGTGTTCATGTTGTATTCACATTTTTTAAACGTTTATACCATTTAAACAAACAAACAAAGTGACTCAAAAATGTGTCGTCATATCCGTCAATAGAGAAAAGTTGCTCCGGCTACTTTGACGCATGTGGGAGTGGCATAGGTTAGTTGTCACACTAACTACGTTTACATGGACAACAGAAATCTAATTCTGAATAAGACAATATTCTGATTAAGGTGTTTACAAACTCTGTAAAAAGGTACTGGATGAGAGATGAGATGAAAGGAATTTGATTTGTGCCTTCTTGCTTGAAGCTATGCTCTCTTGTGTGCCGTCAAACGGTTGGCCACTGCCGTGTGTTTATGTGTCCTGTCACAAAATGCGGCAAAAACTCCCACATGACGTTAATAGTGTGATTAAGGTGTTACATGTCTATAATGCACTTCAATAATGCAACTAAAATAGGAAGACTCCACATGTTGTAAATTCGATTTGTGTTCACTTCAAGTATGACTTTAGCCGGATTAAGGTAATCAGAAATCGCTGTTTACTGTTTAATCAGAGTATTGTCTTAATTGGGTTAATATCAGAATATTGTTGTCCATGTAAACATACTTAATTTGCGAGAAAGGTTGACACGGAGCAGCTAAATCTCAAACCTCCAGGGAATCACCTGTTTAAAAAAAAAACGCAAAAAAGAGGATAGTCTGCTTGCAAAAAAAGAGAACGCGACAGAGCTTGTAATAAAACAAGAACCAACATTAGCTTGGCTTTTCAGGGATGGCCAGAACTGAGGGATATGAAATGTTGTAAAAGGAGACGGCGTTTTTATATTTTTTATAACTCAACTCAGTAATGTATTATGTTGAACAGATAAATTGCCATATGTAGCTCTCTAACAGATTCATTGTAAAGCATTATCTATTTTGAAGGGTCATTTCATTATGGGTTGTTGTAGTGCTGTGCTGGAGTTTAACTTCAAGGAAGTACCGTGTCTATTAATAGCCACAGTAACGTCTTCAGCTAGTCAGCTTGTGAACATTTACATCAAAACTGGTTATATCTCTTAAGCCTAATAGTGAATGTTGTATAAACAGTAGGATAACCATATCCATATTGAGCCAAAGCACAACCAAAACAATGTTCTTCCGCAAAATGTTTTGTTTTTAACCACTACAAGGCCAAAAGTTACGTAGTGTACCTTAAATAAAATAGAACATTTTACTTTTGCCAGTATTTCTTTTTTTCAAGAATTTCAACCTTTTAATGAGACTTTACTTTCTGCTGTACAGTTACTCTGTGTTTACACATGGCATTATTTTCTTATAGTCACTTCCCACCAACCTTCAAAAGTGCAATTGGAAAAATTGCCTACACTTTGGAGACAAAATTATCTCGATCAATGCGTGTTTCTAGCAAAGCCAAAGCAGAGTTTCACTATGCCCCCAGTCATGTTGTGTCCAGTCCTGAACTAATGGTGAGATTATGATAAAATCCCAAGTACTGTCATTCTAATCTATACCATACATTCCTCTACTATGTTTTGGGGATCGATCATCCTCTTTATTTTAAATGTTTTGTCTTGTTTAGGCACCTCAGTATGGAAGCATAGAGAAAAAAATGAAACTCCTCACCTCTGGGAATGTCTCCATGGACATAAACACTGAGAAAATGGGATACTGCCTAGGTAAAATTATAGTTCTTATTATAACACCACCTCAGCAGTGTTCATGTTTTCTGTTTGTCAATGAACTTAAAGTTTGATTGTTGTAGACACAACCATTTCTGTGTCTGTAAGGAGATGAAATGTATATAAAATTGGAGTTTCTTGTTTACTCTCTGTTTGCACTCTTGTATAATCAAGTAGATTAAGATGACAAATGCAGTATTTTGAGATCATGTGATTCAGCTATTGTAATAATAGAAAAAGAAGTTGTGTCTCACTACAGGAGAGGGCTTGAAAGTTTTGGCTGAAGTTCAGAACAATTCATCCCGTGCAATCACGCCAAAATACTGCCTGTATGAAAAGCACAGTTTTATGGCAAAAGGAAAGAGAAAACTTCACAAACATGAACTTTTTAAAGAGGAAGG
Organism: Culter alburnus; assembly: GCA_028476615.1. NCBI lineage: Eukaryota > Metazoa > Chordata > Actinopteri > Cypriniformes > Xenocyprididae > Culter > Culter alburnus. The sequence goes on from JAOTNS010001400.1 coordinate 433,648, forward strand.
TGATTCCATTGAGCCGAAATCAAAGAACACTGTCACCAAAGTGCTGTCCATCCCTCCTGACCTGACCATCTCTATCCTAAACTGTAAGGTTTATCAAGGTTGAGTACAGACTCAGGGTGAGTTTCAGCATCTAAAGCAAAGACACACAGTCACTCGTCTACAATGAAGTGAACAAATACATTAGATTGGCATCTTTGTGTGTTCTACACAGATATAAATAATTATTTTGTTTTAATATGTATGCTTTGTGTTTAGGTCTACCTGGATGTGCCATATGCCTCAGACCCGGAGATCAAACTCCCGGTAGTGATTCTTCCTCTTCAGTCTGTATCAGGTGCAAAAAGTAATACAAAAAGTGATTTTGGAATCTGGAATCACCCACCAGGAGGCAATGTGAACCCCAGCCTACCTTCTATGCCGCCACCTTGTCAGTTTGGTGCCCCTAGCTACTACGAACCTCCTCTGAACCCATTTCCTGCTCCTGGTTGCCCTGGACCGCTGGCTCAGTTTGCTCCCCCTAGTTACGTTGGACCTCCTGGTCAGTTTGGTCCTTCAGTTTCTCATCAGTCTGACTCATCAGCTCCACCTTCATATCAGGAATATCAATTATATCCTCAGTTGCCAGACCACTCTAAAAAATCTTGACAAAATGATTTTAAAATCACCTTCTAGGTTTCTTTTATTATTATTGCTTTACCTAGATTGCTAGAATGATTCATATTAATATGTGTGATCTTTTACACACAATCATATGTTTTTTTTGTTTTGTTTTGAACACACTGTGACTCAGTACTGCAATTATGATTCTGTTTTTATATATAAATGAAATATAAAACTGATTTTTACTCACATTTTATAGGAACAATCTTCTAAATAAATGAAAAAACAGTACTTTAAGCAGTGCATTATTAGTTAAAAATTATATATTGATGTTAGTTTGCAGTAAAAGAGTAGCCTTTCATGCTGCTCTTTAAAGCTACACTGTAACTTTAGCCTTTCTAATAATCTGTAAGCGTTTTGTGGAAAAACAGTGTTTTGGTTGTGCTTCGGCTCTGCGAGGATGAAATGTGGTTCACAGTATCTGAAATCTGAAAAAGATAATCTGAGCCGGAGTCATATTTTATGTTGTTGTTTTGACTTCACTGGAAACATTGATATTTTTAAATAAATGACATGTTGAGTTTGACAAAAAGTTTTGCAATTAAATGTTTTGACGATTTATCATAATTTTATTTATTTATTTTTTTGAAAAACCTACTTTTGCAAACTAGTCCTAGATTTTTCAGAACCAAACCAGTGCAGAAAGACTCTCTGGAGTCTGAATATCATTAATTAAAAATATATATATAAATATTTGATTAAAGCTACAATATGTAGATTTTTTGCCGCTAGAGGTCGCCTATTCAAAACAAAGGTGTAGCTTGATGATGCCGAGTTTGAGCATGAAATCTTGGGACATGTAGTCTTCATCTCACAGCCAGTGGAAAAGAATCGGGATGGGAATCGGACAGAAATCATGTTCATGGATGAGATTATTAACATTACTGTAGTACGAAGCAGAGCAGGCCCAAGTTTTGTGGGAGCTGAACAAGGCCGCTGGAGCGTAATGAGAGACGAACGCGACACACGGTACAGAACATTTATTATGCCACAGTCACCGCTTATGCTTTTCCGGTCATGAGTATGAGGTAACACAGCACTGTTTATCATATTAGATACATTTGAGAGTGTTGAAAATGTGTTATAATGTTACTCTGTGCGTTCACTCGGCGGCACTGTTACACACTGCAGTAAGATAGATTGATTTTAGAATATCATATTAAATGTTGGATGCTTGTGTTGATAAATGGCATGCAGTTCATTTTAAAACATATTGTATGATGGAGAAAATGCTGTATTACTGTTACTAAAAATAAAGCTGCATCTGATTATGTTATGTTAGCTACTTCACAAATAGTGTTTTTTCTGAGGCATGGTAAAGTATGGTACTCACAAAACTCAAGAAAAAATTATAAACTTAGTGATGGATATTTTCTGCAAAAAATTTACATTTGTGCCTTTTATTAAACAATTATATTTTAAAACAATATAAAATGTTTGGTGTTTCTAAAAAATAAACTACAAAACCGGAACGTAATTAACGCACTATTACTCTCTAAAAAGTAATGCATTACTTATTACTTTCTAAATCCATCATTTTGAACAATACAAGATAGATATGAAACTGCTCTTTCAACTCTTTCAAATAAATAATAGGCCTATAAAATTTCATAAATTATTCTTGAACTGACCTAAGTGGGGAGAAAGTTACATTAAAAACACATAGTCTTACATTTTTATTTAAATCAGTTTTAATAAATTGTACGTTACTTACAAAAAGTAATTACAGCCCAACACTGTATACATAGAGATATACTGTATATAGATATAACCAGAATATATCTCTAATATATATAATGTATCTTAGAGTATTGTGTTTTTTTATTTATTTATTGAAAAATTTAAGTAATTTAATTAAAGTAAGATATGAATTAGCCTATACAAGCACAAGCATCTATCTATCTATCTATGAAACAATAATATAAACTATTTAACAAGAGCATTAAATAAAAAAAAATATATTAAAATAAAAAATAAAGTCACAATCTGAAAAAGGCTGACGTCAGCGATACGAAACATCGCGATATGTTGTGTTTGGCGTTAACACAGATCTCCAAAACATATGTCGGCATTCACCCTGTTTATACTCCAATGTGACGTGATTTACAGATCGACCAATCAGACTAGAGAATCCACAGCGGCTGTGGTAAGTTTGTTGCCAGGTGTCTCTGCACTACACGAACCAGAACCTCGAACCGGGACCAGCAGCAGATCTCTGAACCGGGCAGACAGGAGAAGATGAGCTTCTTATTGTGAGTTTATGATTGAGATGATTGTTTATAGATTAATTGATACATATTTACTCCTTTAGCTCGTCTTGCTAAAGAGCTGTTTGAGTTTTTGGACCGAACTGACTTCAGTTCTGCGCGTGCAGATCGTTAATGTGTCAGTATTTCATCCTGACAATTGGGCTAAAATGTGTTATTTTCTCACGCGAATCCCTCAGCATCGAGATTAACCCAATTCTGGCACATTTTGCACCGGTTTATTTGCCTCTAATGTGCTGAACTGGAAGGGGGGCAGATCTTATGTAATGCATGTTTGCTTCACACTGTGCTGTTCAAACAAAAAGCACGTTGTTTGTCTTGTCACTTTGTTTCAGAGGTCAGAGAGTTGCATTGTGTCCAGAGCCTGTGATGCATTCAAAGTTGGAAAACATTCTTTGAAAAGATGCTGAGATCTCTTTTGATGAAATTGCTTGAAATGCAATGCAGTTTTAATTGTTTCCAGGCAGTGCATGATGATGCATGAATCTCTTTAAGAGTGTAAACAAGAAGTTAATGTGTTTTTATCCACCAAAAATGCTGTTTAATTCAATTCAACAAACTTGCATCATTCTAATCATATCATTTTTGGAGGAAAGATGCTGTATTTGCTTTCTCTGTAATTACTTTTTGTTTACATCTTTAGTAAGAGAGTGAGGAGATCTCAAATGCAGAATATCTCAGTCTCAATCTGATTCTGTAATCAGAAGTCTTGTTTGTTATGATGCATCTGAAATTGAGTTTACTGATAAGGTTGTCTGGAGAAGTTCATCATAAGAAAACCGGCTTCCTCAAAAACAGCTGAGAATGATTTCATTTGGAAAATCTTCTGAAGCTCTTGTGATGGTCATGTGATTTAGGAGAAGTTAAGAACAAACACAGACATGTGATGTCATTGCCTTTGTGTTGTTTTTAGATTTGAATGATAATAAATGCTGATTGGCGTGTGTATTCCTTTTGATTGGAACCGGATAAACTGCATGTCTGTGTCTTAAAGGATTAGTCCACTTTCAAATTAAAATTTCCTGATAATTTACTCACCCCCATGTCATCCAAGATGTCCATGTCCTTCTCTCTTCAGTCGAAAAGAAATTAAGGTTTTTAATGAAAACATTCCAGGATTTTTCTCCTTATAGTGGACTTCAATGGACTCCAAAAGGTTGAAGGTCAAAATTACAGTTTCAGTGCAGCTTCAAAGGGCTTTAAACGATCCCAGACGAGTAATAAGGGTCTTATCTAGTGAAACCATCGGCCATTTTTTGAAAAAAAAAAATTATATACGTTTTAACCATAAATGCTCATCTTGAACTAGCTCTCTATAGTAATATAGCAGGTCAAAATTGTCATATACAATATGCTAGTGCAAGTATATAACAATTTAGTTCAAATTTTGACCCGTGGAGGGCAGTAATACACTTAGCAGCATCTAGACTGCTGGAATTCTAATAGAGAAGAAGCGAGCTAGTTCAAGATGAGCATTTATGGTTAAAACGTATAAAATTTTAATTTTTGGTTTCTCTACATAAGACCCTTATTCCTCATCTGGGATTGTGTAGAACGCTTTGAAGCTGCACTGAAACTATAATTTTGACCTTCAACTGTTTGGAGTCCACTGAAGTCCACTATATGGAGAAAAATCCCGGAATGTTTTCATCAAAAACCTTAATTTCTTTTCGACTGAAGAAAGAAAAACATGAACATCTTGGATGACATGGGGGTGAGTAAATTATCAGGAAATTTTAATTTGAAAGCAAACTAATCCTTTAAGATGAGAAATATGTAAAAATACTCATACATGCTTCTATAATCTTATATTTCGTATAGCCTATTTCATTAATTGCCTTTTTTGTTCCATCTCCTCCAGCGGGAATCGTTCGTCTAAGACGTTTAAGCCGAAGAAGAATATTCCGGAAGGCTCTCATCAGTATGAGCTGCTCAAACACGCTGAAGCCACGCTGGGCAGTGGGAACCTGCGTATGGCCGTCATGCTTCCTGACGGAGAAGATCTGAATGAATGGGTGGCTGTCAACAGTAAGAACCATATTTATGAATTATGCCCTCATACACACCCACAAACTGAATCATTGTGTCTTTATTTCCAGGTTTTGTTACTGCAGATGTTTCTCTCTCTGTGTTTGTGTGCTTTTCTCATTTCCTTCTTAAAAACTTTGACCCTTGACCTATTGATGACACCAAGCCTGAGACATCCTGTCTTTACTGATCACCCAGTCAGTCCCGAGAGACATTGTGAACATTGGAGAATGACCAACACACCTCCCCCATCATGCACTCACACATACAGTTCGAGCAAACAGTCTCAGGCCCTGTCCACACGAACACGGGGTATTTTCAAAACCGCTGTTTTTTTCTGTGTGGTTTGACCGTTCGTCCACATGCAAACACAGTATCCGGTCACTGAAACCAAACTTTTTTGAAAACCCCTGCCAGGGTGAGGATTTTTAGAAACACTGGTTGCAGTGTTGTTGTATAGATGGTGAAGCTGGAGATTTTGGCTTGTGACTTGTAACCTTTTTTTCAGGCTTCTGATTGGCCAACATGGCTTTACGGTTAGGGTTATATTGCCACCTGTTGGTTTGGCATGCTCTTGACAGCGCTACATAGCGTGTTTTTGCGTTTTCATGTTTCATTCATAATGTGAGAACTAAATATTTTATTTTTAAAATAATAATAATAATAATAATAATAATAATAATAATAAAAAAAAATTATATATATATAATTTGTTAGACTGTATATATTTTTATAATTATTCATGAAAAAAAAATTATTATATATATATATATATATATATATTTAGCATTTATTTTTTATATATATCTAATATAATTAAATAAATAAGTAATATATTATTATTTAAAAATTATATATATATAAAATTATTAATGCTTTTTTTAAAAAATATTTAGAATTATATAATTTATCATTTATTTTTTATATTTTAGCTAATATAATTAAATAAATAAATGATATAAGTTATTTTTATTTTAAAAGTGTGTATTTTTATTATTTTTTATATATATATATATATATATATAATATATATATATATATATATATGAGAACTTCGTATTTTTAAATAATCATATTAATATCCAAAGAGCATCTGACTGTCTGAACAAAGAGTCACATGATCAATGTAATTTATGCTGCCTTCATGTGAATTAAATCAGAAATCAGAATTATCATAAATACAAGTTTCCTAGTTAAAAATTGAACATAAACAGCCTCTCAAGTCATATTTACCTCTGGACAGATTGAGGATCATCTTGATAACAAAGTTCCTGAGATGGGCGGGCCACAAACTTTAAACATGGCGGAGGAGAGAATGATTGTCTTGTCATTAAAGTAGTGCATATTTACATAAATGAATAATTATTTGAAGCATATTATATGTTTTATACGCTGTGAAAATAGCCTGTTTTTGAGCAAAACTCCAAGAGATTGTCGGCAAAATGACAATCTAGATGGCATGGTGAATGTTTATGGTTGTCAATGAAATATTCAGTGTTTTTGTTTGTTTGTTCCTGCAGCGGTGGATTTCTTTAACCAGATTAACATGCTGTACGGCACCATCACAGACTTCTGCTCAGAGGACAGCTGCCCGGTCATGTCTGCAGGACCAAAGTGAGTGTGTTTGGACAGTGAGGAATGACTGGCTTCGTCCATCTCTGCTTCACTTATCTCTTTTCCTTCAGATACGAGTATCATTGGGCAGATGGGACCAACATTAAGAAGCCTATCAAGTGCTCTGCACCCAAGTACATTGACTATCTGATGACGTGGGTTCAGGACCAGCTGGATGACGAGACCCTGTTTCCTTCTAAAATAGGTACCTGTAGACATTCAGACTGCACTCATTATTAAACTTATTTATCAGTATTTATTTATGTATTTTAACAAATTGTTTTGCACAAAGTTATAAGTGAACTATATCCATATCCAGGTGTTCCCTTCCCCAAGAACTTCATGTCGGTGGCCAAGACTATTCTGAAGCGTTTGTTCAGAGTTTATGCTCATATATATCATCAGCACTTTGATGCAGTCATGCAGCTTCAGGAGGAAGCTCACCTCAACACGTCTTTCAAACACTTCATCTTCTTTGTACAGGTGCTGTCACTGCTTTACACTTATTATGAACATCCTAAAATTATGAAAGAGGCTGTTCAGAGTCAAAACCACAGCCTAAAGTGACTTACAGCTTTTATTATATGGCAGCAACTGCAGTAAAACAAAAGTATACCAGTTAAAAATCAAAATAAACCATTTCACTGCCAATCATAGTCTGATTATAGGCTTTGTACACTATAAGCAACTTGCGTTGGGGTTAGGGTAAACTCTGTGTGTTTAACAACAGTTTTGAACTCTAAGCACTTCTAAATACAGCTTATCTATTTTTTGGAAATAAAATCTTATGATGGTCAGAAATGTTTTAGCTGTTGCATTGCTCATCTAACTATAGTGAGAGCAGCTCAGATTTGGTCTTTACTAAATTTATGTAACATGTTGCAGTTGCCAGTAAAATTACTCAAGTGATTAACGGAAGAGAGTTGCTTAGTTTTTGGGTTTGTATTTATTTATTTATTTTTTTGAAAGAAATGAATGCTTTTATTCAGCAAGGATACATTAAATTGATCAAAAGTGACAGTAAAGACTTTACAAAAGATTACCATTTCAAAGAAATGCTGATTTTTTGGACTTTAAGAAATGTTTCTTGAGCACCAAATCAGCATATTAGAACGATTTATGAAGGATCACGTGACACTGAAGACTGGAGGAATGATGCTGAAAATTCAGCTTTGATCACAGGAATAAATTACATAGAAAATAGTTCATTTAAATTGAAATAAAATTTCACAATATTATTATTTTTCCTGTATTTTTGATCAAATAAATGCAGCCTTGGTGAGCAGAAGAGACTTCTTACAAAAACATTGAAGGTTAGTTCACCCAAAAATGAAAATTCTGTCATTTATTCACCCTCATGTCGTTCCACACCCGTAAGACCTTCGTTCATCTTCGGAACACAAATTAAGATATTTTTGTTGAAATCCGATGGCTCTGTGAGGCCTGTATAGCCAATGATATTTCCTCTCTGAAGATCCATAAAGGTACTAAAAACATATTTAAAACAGTTCATGTGAGTACAGTGGTTCAATATTAATATTATAAAGCGACGAGAATATTTTTGGTGCACCAAAAAAACCAAAATAACGTCTTATCATGATGGCCGATTTCAAAACACTGCTTCATGAAGCTTCGGAGCGTTATGAATCTTTTGTGTTGAATCAGCGGTTCGGAGCACCAAAGTCATGTGATTTCAGCAGTTTCAACACTTCAGGGATGCATGATATATCAGCCTCCATATTGGTATCGGTCGATATATGTTCATTTTAATGTTATCGTTATCGGCCCGATAAGAAAATTTGGCCGATATATATTATACATAATGGATTTTCCTTCAGCTGAGACATTTTAGATGCACACTGTCCGACATTATGATTTTAAATTGCTTGAAATATGATTGAAATCACTTCAAAAAGGTAAATACAGTAAAGTACAATGTACAGCACAAGTCTGTCATATAAGCTACATAAAATTATAATGAGAACACTATAATTGTGTGCTTGGGACATGACTTTTAATGGTGAAACTTTTGTTTTTGTAAGCAGGCTTTCAAAAATTTAGATATATCGGTTATCAGCTTTCAAATATAAAGAATTATCGGTTATCGGCCAAAGTTTTCATATCGGTGCATCCCTACTTCAAACTTCTGAACTTTAGTGTAGTTTTGATGTTCTTGAATTTAAAATAAATGGTGCTTATTTTGTCTGTTTTCAGGAGTTTAACCTGATCGACCGTAAGGAGCTGGCACCTCTTCAAGAGCTCATCGAGAAACTCACAACAAAAGACAGATAAACTGAGAAAAGAATGAAGAAAAAATGATCCTGCTCTCTCTTCTGACTCTCCCTTCTATCTTTTGCTTTGTACAGATGATTTTAACCCCACAGCACTGCTAGGCCAAGCGTAGTGAAATTACAACACTAATCAAACCTGTTCACCTGATTTCATGACAACATGATGCCTGGATAAAATGGTTACTTATGAGTTTTAGTTTCTCAAGTCCTTCACATCGTTTAGTTTGGTCACTGAAAGGGAGGGATTTTAACCCATGAGAATTGAACAGCGTGTTAGCTTGGTGCCTGTGCTGCGTTAAAGCAGCGAATGAGTGATTCGCTCTCTTTGGCTAGTGTGAATGTTTAAAAGTTGTTTGATTCTTCAATGCTGTAATGCTGACAGCAAAAAAGATGGAGTTAAATGGCTATTTTCCTATGCAATAATGATCTTATTTGTCTTTATTAATGTTACTGGACAAAATCGTTGTTTAAACTTTATATCAGAGTTTTATCGAGCTTGTTTGTTCATCTGTGGATTTAATATCGGTCATTATGAAGGTTATTGAATACTGAAATAAGAATTTTGCATGCTGGAATTGCTCAGACCCAGATGACTGATGGGAAATTGCTCGCCCTGATCTTATGCTGTGCGTCAGAGAAACGTGAAATGTATGATAACAGCTCTGAGTGACTGATAAGACGTTTGTTTTGCACAAGCCACAACTATTGCAGTTTAAAGGGATAGTCACCCAAAAATGAAAATGATCCCATGATTTACTCACCCTCAAGCCATCCTAGGTGTATATAACTATCTTCTTTCAGATGAACACAAATTGGAGTTATATTAAATAATGTCCTGGCTCTTCCAAGCTTTATAATGGCAGTGAATGGGGGGGTGAGATTTTAAAGCCCAAAAAAGTGCATCCATCCATCATTAAAAATAATCCATACAGCTCCAGAGGGTTAATAAAGGCCCTTTGAAGCAAAGCGATGCATCTTTTGTAAGAAAAATATCCATATTTAAAACTTTATAAACTAAAATAACTAGCTTTTGGGCAGACGACCGGAGCTAGATGATGCACAAGAGTAACCCCTGACATGATGCATGATGTGAGAGTATCGTAAGCTTTGACGCCTCTCGCGGTTGTTTTGTTTTGCTCTTTTCTCTGCGCTTCCGCATTCATCGGGTCAGAGGTCGCTCTTCCGCCACAAATCAATGTGTACGACCATCTGCCGGAAGCTAAATAAGGATATTTTTTTGTACAAAAACACACCGTTTTGCTTCAGAAGGCCTTTATTAACCCTCTGGAGCTGATTTTTATGATGGATGGATGCACTTTTTTGGGCTTCAAAATCTCACCCCCCATTCACTACCATTATAAAGCTTGGATGAGCAAGGATATTTTTTAATATAACTTCGATAGTCATATACACCTAGAGCTTGAGGGTGAGTAAATCATGGGATAATTTTCATTTTTGGGTTAACTATCTCTTTAAGTTCTGAATTTGGTTGCCAAACTTTGGTGCATTTCAGTTGCATGACACTCATTTGAAATATACAGAGTCCGTACAGTTCTGAAACATTCAGTGCGTTGATGTGTATTTAGCTTTATGGTTCGGTCGTATGAGTTGTTAAGGTTTGATATTGAGAAATGTTCAGCATTCACTTCTGAGGTGAATGACTGCAATTTTCCTCTCTACCTCCATTTTATCCCTTTTTACATCTCTGTTCTGCTACTACTACCATTTTTATAGTTGTTTAAAATCCTTTTAGATTTGTTCCTTTTGACATTTTGAAGTTGAAGAGCTACGAATGTAATAGATGGTTTGAACTATGCTATAGTGTAAAAGTGCCAACCGCTGACATATTTGAAGTATTTATAGAGAGATTTTTGTCACTGAAATGAGAATATATTTTCCCTGAATTGTACAATAATTAGGCTAGATTAGATATGTAAATATGTGTAGATTTCCTGATATTGTTGTACTTTACATTAATAAAACAGTACTGATGTTATGCTATTTTTGCTGTACATAGAGCAAATAAAACCCTTCTCTTGACATGCTGTATTTATTTACTTTGTTATTTCATATGCATATATGTACAGGAGGTTGTTCCAGTAGTAATGTGAAGATGGATAATAATAATCAACTGTGGTTATGTTTGTAAAGCACACGGGATTTGAAAGCAGCTGTTTCCGGTGGGAGGCACCTGCAGTTTAAGCGCCAGAATTTGATGTCCCGCCTGTTTTTCATCGAGTGACTGACTGTAACTGTTAGTGTTATTGCACATTTCTGCATTACTGCATCAAGATAAAATGTCTCCAACAGCCAAGAGAGCCTGTCCCAGTCCTCTGAACGACAGTCTGGAGAAAAGACTCAAACGCATCTCAGTTGAAGGCAACATTGGTAAGTCATTAATTGAAATTTGACAGTACTGTAAGCATATTTCATTGCTGAACTGAACGCTACAAATACAGTTTTTATAAGGTGAGCTTTCATAGATTGTGGCTTATGACATTAGTGCTCTGACTGAAGAAATATATATTTATATACTTTCAAAGCGACCTTGACATTGGCGAACACTTCCTGATACGAATGCCTGAATTTTTTAGTAGCGTTAAATTATTTTTTGTTTGCGTGTATATTTCGACTTTGGCTTTTTAAAAAAAAAAATAAAATAATAATAAAAAATGTATTTTTGCTTTTAAAATCTAAGAATCGTGTAGCGGAAGTTGTGATGTGAATATTCGTAAAACATCTCATATCCGCCTAAAAGTCTTTTTCCTGCAGTTTCTGAGTGGTTATTTGATTGTTGTATAAGGCGTTTCTGTTGTTTATTCCTGTAGTGTTCTTTAAAAATGATTTTTATCTGTTGTTTTCCTGTTCTAGCGGCGGGTAAATCCACTTTTGTTCGTCTGCTGGAGGAACATGATAGAGAATGGGAGGTAGTACCGGAACCCATCGCTAGATGGTGCAATGTACAAACTCATCAAAACGATTATGAGGTACAGTCAAAAAATACATTATTTTATATGGTAATTTAATTAAATACACTACCAGTCAAAAGCTTGGAAACTTTACTATTTTTAATGTTTTTGAACGAAGTCTCTTATGCTCATTAAGGCTGCATTTATTTCATAATAAATACAGAAAAAACAATATTATTGTGAAATATTATTACAATTTAAATTATGGTTTTCTATTTTAATATACTTTAAAATATAATTTATTTCTGTGATGCAAAGCTGAATTTTCAGCATCATTACTCCAGTCTTCAGTGTCACATGATCCTTCAGAAATCATTGTAATATGATGATTTATCAGTGTTGGAAACAGTTGTGCTGCTTAATATTATTTTATAACCTGTGATACTTTTCAGGATTCTTTGATGCATAGATGCAAACTCCTCACCTTTCAGTGACAACTCACCGTTTTGAGATCACAATAGGTCACTTATGGGATTTGCATAGATCCAATGAGAAAGTGTTTTTATGGGGGTGGGGGGTCTTACAAGGGTGCTTGGTTGTTTCAATAAGTACTGTACATTGTTTTCTTTACTCTTACTTTAAAAACTAATGTCTTTAAAGGGGAATATTTTATCTATTTGAGGTCTGAGATGTGGGAACGGTGAAGAGAGAGGGCAAACAGTTTGCAGTTTAGCTCAGTATTGCCGTCTAATCAGTCAATGTTATCTTAAATATCCTGCATTACAGTTTTGTATATATATATATATATAATATGGTATTAAAAATAAATAAAAAATACCTTAAAGTAACTACAAATGAGCATGTAAAGCAATTTAAAAAACAAACAAACAAAAACACCGCCCCACGCGATGGTCTCACCTTTTTTCCCCCTTACCTGTTTGCATCCCTGTTGATGAATAAAAAGCTAAAAAATATCAGCATTTTGTTTAAAATAGAAATCTTTTGTAACAATATACACTACCGTTCAAAAGTTTGGGGTCAGTAATTTTTTTTTTTTCTTTCTTTTGTTGAAAGAAATTAATACTTTTATTCAGCACGGATGTGTTAAATTGATAAAAAAGTGATAGTAAAGATTTACATTATTAGAAAAGATTTATATTTTGAATAAATGCTGTTCTTTTTAACCTTTTATTCATCAGTGAATCCTGAAAAAATATCACAGATTCCAAAAAAATATTCAGCAACTGTTTTCAACATTGATAATAACTATCAAATCAGCATATTAGAATGATTTCTGAAGGATCATGTGACACTGAAGACTGGAGTAATGATGCTGAAAATACAGCTTTGATCACAGAAATAAATTATATTTTAAAGTATATTAAAATAGAAAACCATAATTTTAAATTGTAAATAATATTTCACAATATTATTATTTTTTCTGTATTTATTATGAAATAAATGCAGCTTTAATGAGCATAAGAGACTTTGTTCAAAAACATTAAAAATAGTAATGTTTCCAAACTTTTGACTGGTGGTGTATATATATTTTTTAAAATCGCTATTTAGAATTAACTGCCCAAAAGGCATTTAGACAGTAAATTTACCCTGAAAATATGTATTAATGTCTTGGCATTAGAGAACAAAATGTCAAAACAATTGGTGTAATATAGCACAAACACATTTTTCAAGCAAAACATTTTGCAGAAGTTTGTTAAAAGTAAATGCAAGAATGGCCAATAAAAGTGAAGTCCGTTCTGAGTGCAGATGGCACTTGTTTTGATGTTTTGTTATCGAATGCAACGACATTCAGACATAAAGTGTGCCTTTAAGTGTCCAAATGTTTTTGTGGTTACATGTTTAATACATTGTCTAAGTATGACAAATAAGCCTGTAATCCAGCGCTGCGATGGAAACGGCTCTGTCAAACACTGGCAGATGGTTTAGTCCTCAACAGCTGAGCACTCAACCAGAACAGAGCTGCCTTCTTCACACACTTACTGTACTAACACTGATAAATATAGTGTTAAGTCAAATACACCTTAATTGAAATTCATGTTTTCTGTAGGAGAGTTGGAGGGGAGTCCTTTTTTAACTGAGGTTTAAAAAGGAAAAAAAATAGTATGTTTCTGGAGTAATGATGCTGAAAATGCAGCTTTGCATCACAGGAATAAATGACATTATACATAATTTTATCGATCAATTCAGAATTTGAAGCACAAATATAAGATGCATAACAAATTTGCACCAATATAACATGTATGTGTTTGTTTCAGGAATTGACCACCTCTCAGAAGAGTGGAGGAAACGTGCTGCAAAGATGTACGAGAAGCCCGAGCGCTGGGCGTACACCTTCCAGAGCTACGCCTGCATGAGCCGCATCCGCTCTCAGATCAAATCCACCAACGGCAAACACCGAGAGGCGGAGAATCCCGTGCAGTTCTTCGAACGATCGGTGTACAGCGACAGGTAAATGACACCTGGTATTAACATCCGTGGGTCAAACGAGACACATGCATCTCTTCCTTTCTTGGAAGCAGGGTCTGTGATTGTTATACAACCATTATTATGTATCAACTAATCGGCTTTTTATTTTAATCACTTTGATTGGTGTGTTGCAGGTACATCTTTGCCTCTAACCTCTATGAGAGTGAGTGTGTGAATGAAACCGAGTGGGCGATTTATCAGGACTGGCACAGCTGGCTGCATAAGCAGTTTGGGAAGCACATTGAGCTGGACGGCATTATCTACCTACGGGCAAAACCAGAGGTATGAATGCACACCCAGATGGGGTGATGAAAGTGTGTAAAGTGATTCTGCTTTACTGTGAAAGAGAAATAACAATGTGATTTTGTGTTTCAGAGGTGTTTGGAGCGATTGCATTTGAGAGGAAGAGACGAGGAACAGGGAATTCCACTGGAATATCTGGAGAAACTCCACTATAAACATGAGTGCTGGTTACAGCATAGGACTATGAGGTATCAAACACAGACATTACAAACATGAGCTGTTATAATGTCTCACACACACCAGGGCTCCAGAGTGCGACCATTTTGTGACATTTTTTCCTGCTGGTACGACTAAATTTTGTCTGAGTTCACACTGGTGCAACCAACACATTCACCAACTGACAAGAGCTGCCATTTCTGTTGCACATAATGCATATGAGAAACATCAAGCAAGAAACGAAAGCAGAACGACACCGCGCCACTCATTTGAGTCAAATGTTTTTACATTATTCATTTCAGGGTTTATGCAAACTTTTGGGAGTGAAATTTAAGCACTTTTCAAGGACTTTTTAAAGTGTTTCACACTTTTTCCAACACTTTAAATCTCAAAATATGAACCAGTTTTCTTGTTTTTTAATGTGATGATTTGTAAAACTAAAAGTTTGAAGATTAAGCTTTTATAAACTTTTGTTTAAAACTTTTATTTAAATTAGTATAACCAATAGATGGTGGCAGAGGACCACTTTTTGGCTTATAAGCCATTTCCACTCCCTAATTTATGGGGAAAAGTAGGAAAAAATGTCTCATGAAAAACAAAAACTTTTCTTCAAATTGTGACTGAATTACGCAAAGCAAGTAAAGAGTGCTCATTTTATAATCACTGAAGCTGTCAGTCAGTTCAGTATGGTACATTTAATAAGAGTGCAATATTTACATTTTTACAAATATTTGGTTTTTGTATGATTCTGTTGTCAATAAAAGTTAATTTTATCTACATCTCAATTCAAGCTCAGTGCTTTACAGTCACATTTCCGATAAATTAATGTGTAATATTATTAGTAACTGCGCTTATTAAAGGGTTAGTTCACCCAAAAATGAATATTTCTGTCATTAATTACTCACCCTCATGTCGTTTCACACCCGTAAGACCTTCGTTCATCTTCAGAACACAAATTAAGATATTTTTGATGAAATCCGATGGCTCATTGGATGAACTGTTTTAAATATGTCTTAGTAGCTTTCTGGGGATTGAAACCCAGACCCCCCCCCCCCCCCAAAAAAAAAGTTTGTAATAATTGATTTTTTTTTTTTTTTTTTTAATCATGTTTACCAAGGCTGCATTTATTTGATGATAAATACAGTAATATTGTGAAATATTATTAGAAATTAAAATAATTTTCTATTTGAATATATTTTAAAATGTAATTTATTCCTGTGATCAAAGCTGAATTTTCCAGTCTTCAGTGCATATGATCCTTCAGAAATCATTCTAACATGATGATTTATTATCAATGTTGGAAAGAGTTGTGCTGCTTAATATTTTTTATAACCTGTGATACTTTTTTCATGATTCTCTGATGAATAAAAGTAAAAAAAAAAAAAAAAAAAAAATCTTTTGTCACAATATACACTACTGTTCAAAAGTTTAGGGTCAGTAATTTTTTCTTTCTTTTTTTAAAAAGAAATTAATACTCTTAAGCAGTGATTTGATTGATAAATTGATAAAGTGATAGTAAAGACTTGTATTGTTTGAATACATGCTTTTCTTTTTAACATTTTATTCATCAGGTATCACAGGTTCCGAAATAATGTTAAGCAGCACAACTCTTTCCAACATTGATAATAAATCAGCATATTAGAATGATTTCTGAAGGATCATGTGACACTGAAGACTGGAGTAATGATGCTGACAATTCAGCTTTGAATCACAGGAATAAATTCTAAAATATATTCGGATTATTTTCAGTTATAATATTTTTCACAATATTACTGTTTTATTATTTTTGATCAAATAAATATAATAATAATAATAAATTTCTAAATACATGTGCCCTCATTGTGTGTATGTGTACAGTATGGAATTTGAGTATCTGAATGAAGTGCCGGTTCTTACCCTGGATGTCGATGACGATTTTAAAGACAACAAGGTCAAGTGTGCTGATATGATCGAAAAGGTACGACACACACACACACACACACACACACTGCAGTCTGTTATCATAGAAGAAGCATTGAGTTATGTCACTATGAATATATTTTAACCTGTAAAAATGCATATGGGATTTCACTGAAAAGTGAATGTTCTGTCATCATTTACTCACCCTCATGACATTCTTTCATGATTTTAATCTAGCATATCACCCAGAGTGCAAGTCTGTTTGATGTTTTTCAACTGGGGCAGAGCTAAAGTTGCATCTTGTTATGAGGGTGCAATACAGGGACCATTATATACTGTAGAAAATGCATGCTTTACATGTTTCTAGACACGCACTTTATTGCATTTATACACATTAACCCCCCCACACACACTTTCTTTGCATGCGCATGCATCACACAGACAGTGCAGTGATAAAAATGCATTAACGTAAAATATGAGGACAGTTTCTGTTTAAAAGTTGATTCATATTTTTTGTCTTCCCAGGTAAAGGAATTTCTGAGCAGCCTGTGATTATGATGAGAAATGGTCCTTGATGGACAGAATCATTTAACATGGTCTATTTTTTACATTTTGAAACTTATGTGTGGAAAAAGTAGTCCATTTAGTACTTATCAATGTTTTTGTTATTTAAGTTTGTTTTTACTTTTATGCCTTATGAATTAAATAATTGTTTTTAAAGAACATATATAAAGAATGCTCTCTTATGATCTTCAAGGCTCCATTTCTTTGATCAAAAATACATTAAGAACAATAATATTGTGAAATAATATTGAAATTTA
This sequence comes from Culter alburnus, assembly GCA_028476615.1. Classification (NCBI taxonomy): domain Eukaryota; kingdom Metazoa; phylum Chordata; class Actinopteri; order Cypriniformes; family Xenocyprididae; genus Culter; species Culter alburnus. The sequence goes on from JAOTNS010001400.1 coordinate 451,083, forward strand.
AAAGAACTGTTTTCTATTTGAATATATGTTTAAATGTAATTTATTCCTCTGATCAAAGCTGAATTTTCAGCATCATTACTCCAGTCTTCAGTGGCACATGATCCTTCAGAAATCATTCTAATTTGCTGCTCAAGAAACATTTCTCATTATTATCAATATTGAAATCAGTTGTGCTGCGCAATATTTTTTTTGAAACCATGATACATTTTTTCATGCTCCTTTGATGAATAGAAAGTTCAAAAGAACAGCATTTATTTGATTTTTTTTTTGTAACATAAATGCATTTACTGTCACTTTATTTTAAAACATCCTTGCTGAATAAAAGTATTAATTTCTTTCTTCTTTTTTTAACTTACTGTCCCCAATCTTTTGAACGGTAGTGTATAATATTCAATCATTCTGCCTTAAAGCGTTCTTTGTCTGGCTTTAGGAATAGTTTACCCATAATGAAATGAATTATCATTTACTCTCCTCTCCTGTCATTTGCCTGTATTATGGACCGGCATGATGGTGAGCAAATAATGAGTGTATTTTATTTTTAATTTTTTTTTTTTTTTTTTTTTTCAATCTGCTACTGTAAATGAGCACGTGATAAACTGTGATGTGCACAGGTGTGTGGTAATATTCCTGAACGCTCAGTTGGTGGCGTAGTTCTACAGGCCTTTAGGGAACAGTAAAAGAAACATAAACTATTCCTTGAATTTGAAGTCATCAATTCTTGTCAATTTTAAAGAACTGAGGCGTTCACAATCATTTCTCAGGATTTTTAAGTACAAAACAACTTTTTCTTACCACAGCATAATCATGAAATATGTGAAACTTGAACTAGTTGACATTCCTGGAGTTTTACTGAATGTTTTAGGACATTGTACTAAATGTTGAATGAGTCTACAATACCAAATATTTGCTAGTATCAGGTGTTTAGGAATCACATTTACTTTTTAGGGGTTTCGTGGTTATACAAATGTAATCATTCAAGGAAAAGTAGTTAATTGTGTATAACATAGTATAGTATACTAACATAGTATACTTCACATGACTTCTCAAGCCATCTTTGGAGACAGTGTATCTAATATATGGTTATATTGTATAAAAATAATTCTATATTATAGTAATAAAATATGTATTCATTAAATTAGCATACTTGAGTCATAATACTGAGTATTGATTTACTGAACATTTCCAACATTAAACCTTGGGTTGTATTACTACTTTATAACTATTTTAACTATTATATAATATTTTATTATATTATATTATAACTTATTTTTTTATATAATATTATGTATTATTTTAATGTATTCTTTTGGCACATTATACATATATAGTGAAATTGTCAATCCTAAACATCTATCTATCTATCTGATAATGAACGTGTGTGTGTGTGTATGTATGTATGTATGTATGTATGTATATATATATATATAATATGCATATATGTAATGTGTATATATACATGTGTTCATTATCACACACACAGACATGTGTATGTATATTTTATATATATTATATATATATCTATATATATATAATAGTTACATTAGAAATGCATACATTACAAATGAATTGCTTAAGTCATGTTACACAGTATAAAGTCATGTTACACAGTATTTAATGTATATATGCAGTATAAATTGCAGAAACCCCGAATGTTCCCTGACTCTAAAGTTCAGTATTTTTCAGCTGAGTTCAGGCTGTCCACTCGTGTGTTCAGTGTTGTTGTGAGGATGCAGGTATTCACTGTTGCATCTCACATGCATGACCTCTCGTGTCTCATCCTCCCACTGCTGCGTCACGCTGGAGGAGGGCGAGATCTTTAAATATGGTACAAGACTCGAGACGAGCGCGACGCGACTCGAGCAGGTTTACGCGCAACGTGGAGCGTTATCCGACGGGACAGAGAGAGTTCGCGAGCCTATTGCGTTATGACTGCTGGGGTGACTGAATGTATTGTAGTTAGTAGAAGCAGCAGTGAAATATCTCTGCTCCAGATAAACAGAAGTGAGTCTCTGAATGTGTTCCTGCTTTTACGCATCCAGACACGCTGAACTTGGAGCGAATTCGCACTTGCGCGTATTTTGAAAGTCTTTCTGAAGCCCGGACGCACTTTAACTCAGCGTAAGGGGAAGAAAGAGGGTCTCTGGCACAGGCAATATGAGCGACAAAAACAAGTGAGTACTTTTATTTGCATGTAATCTTCCTCAGAGTTCAGTCGAGATCAGTTCTGTTTCCATGAGTGGGTTGAGTAACAGCCCTCCCACCCTGGATCTGTCCTGCTTCTTCACCAAAAAGTAAAGGTGTAACAGTATCCTTCAGGACAGAGCAACAGATCTGCTCTGAGTCTGTGCGGTTAGGGCTTCATATTTCAGGGACGGAGGTTATTATCTATTAAACACATTAAACTGGCCATTTGCATATGTTTGACAGCTCATGAACATCCTAAATGTTCAAACAGCATCATGGTTTCTTGCACTAAGAGGAACCACGAATGAAAACGTTTTAAATTAAGGTTTGTTCTGTTAAATTGGCATCAGTGTTTCCATGAAGAATCTTTAACATCCATAGAATCTTTTTCAATGCACAAGGGGTTCTTTATAGTGGAAAAAAAGCTCTTCAGATTTTTAGAATGTTCTTCAAAAAATGGTTCTTTTTTAGAACCGTTCACTGAAAGGTTCCGTTATGGCATGTGCGGAATTGCCATAATGGAACCATTTATTATTTTAGAGTGTAAGAGAATCTTTAGAGGTTCTAGAATGAACTTTTTATCCCTCAGTTCTTTAAAAACCATCTGTGAACTGGTGCTTCAGAACCAGAGAGCCAAAAATTGTTCTTAATCAACAACAACCAAAAGTGTATTCCATCAGAGAACCTTTTAGGATCCACAATAACTTTTTATTCTTCACGTCTTTAGAAAGAAAAACATCTATGTACTTGTAATTTAGAGCCCTGAAATCAATATGCTGATCTGAAGAACCAACAAAGGCTTTCCAGAAAAATTCAAGAACCCTAGATAGGCAGAATGATTCTTTATTAAGAACCTAATGGAACATCAAGAACCTTTTGGCTTTCTGAAGAATCAACTCTTAAGTATAAAGGTTCAAAAAGGGAGTTTTCACAGTGATTAACCTTTTAATTAACAGTTCTTGAACATTTTTTCATAGTGTGAAGAACATTGTAATAATCTAAAGAACCTTTTTTTGCAATTGAAAGATTCCATGGATGTTAAATGTTCTTAAAGGAACCACAGATGCCAGATGAGTGTTTAACTTTGCTGAACCCAAGAACCACTGAAGAGCCTTCATGAATGAAATATCTCATGGGGTTTCCAGAGGCCATTAACAGGGGGTTCCACCGGCAACACATGATGTATGATGTAGTTCATTCTGTTCATTCCACTGCCAAGTCGCGCTGCTTTAAGTCGCCCTCTTTACAGGTTCCCTGAAGCCGCGGCTTGAGCGGTCGGAGTAATCTTTTTCCAAGAAGCTCCTGTCAAAACCAATTAGGTCCTTAGCGTCCAGGAGCAATGTGTGCGTCGCTTAGCGTTCCAGAATCTGGTGGCTAGATATAATGCAAGCTGCAAACGGGATTTGATCTCTTTTTAGTTCTGTGAAACTTGTGCTGTCATAAAAAAAGTGCCAGCTGCCTGTAGAGATCACATTTTTTGACCAATAGGGCTCTTCAGATGTGAGTGGATAGATCATGTTGTGTCTGGTTTCTTATGCAGTGCTAAAGACAGATTGATTTTTACACTTTAAGAAGCACTAACTTGTTGGGAAATTAACACTTACAAAAAGTACTGTGATGGTAGTTTAGTATATACTATGGTACTGCATGAATACCATATTCATATAGTGTGGTATTTAAATGCAGTATAACCATGGTATCATACTCACAAAAATGGTAATACCATAGTACTTTGATGTGTACATACTTTCAAACAGGTACTTGTTTTTAGACATTTAGTAGTACCATTTGCACCAAAGTAGTACCAGGTTTTTTTAGGTACCATTGAGTACCATGGTGTGTTTTAAAGTGCCATAGTAATACCATGTGATACCATATACTATGGTATTGATGTGGTTCTCAAAGAATACCATGGTATATGTATAAAATCATGGTATTATCATGGTACATGTCAAAAAAAAAAAAAAACTGTTTCTTTGAAGAATACCATGGTATAACCATGTCTAAACATTTTAGTATTATTTGTATACTATTATAGTATGGAAGCTTGTTTCCACGACTAAATAAAAAATAAAAAAGGTAATTGTGCCTTTTTATCTCACAATTATGACTTTTTTCTCAGAATTGCGAGTTATAAAGTCAGAATTGCGAGTTATAGTCAGAATTGTGAGATATAATGTCAGAATTGTGTGATATAAAGTCAGAATTGTGTGATATAAATCAGAATTGTGTGATATAAAGTCAATGTGTTATAAGTCGAATTGCGAGTTATAAGTCAGATAGATATAGTCAGAATTGAGATATAATGTCAGAATTGTGGTCGAATAATATAAAATCAGAATTGTGTGATATAAAGTCAGAATTGTGTTATAAAGTCAGAATTGTGAGTTATAATTCAGAATTGTGTGATATAAGTCAGAATTGCATATAAAGTCAGAATGATAAAGTCAGAATTGCAGATTGCGTGATATCAGAATGAATTGATTGATATAAAGTCAGAATTGCGTGATAAAAGTCAGAATTATAAAGTCAGAATTGTGTGATATAAAGAATTGCGTGATATAAGTCAGAATTATTATAAAGTCAGAATTGAGTGATATAAAGTCAGAATTGCGAGAATAAGTCAGAATTGTGTGATATAAATCAGAATTGCGAGATATAAAGTCAGAATTGCGTGAGAAATTGTATAAAGTCAGAATTGAGTTATGCGAATTGCGAGTTATAAAGTAGAATTGCGAGATATATTCAAAATCGAGAATAAAGTCAATGCGAGATATAAAGTCAGAATTGCGAGATATAAAGTCAAAATTGCGAGATATAAATCAATTGCGAGTATAAGTCAGAATTCAATGCGAGATATAAGTCAAATTGAGTTATAAAGTCAGAATTGGTGATATAAAGTCAGAATTGCGAGTTTATAAAGTCAAAATTGCAGATAAAGTCGAATTATTATAAAGTCAAATTGCGAGATATAAAGTCAGAATTATTATAAAGTCAGAATTGAGTGATATAAAGTCAGAATTGCGAGAATAAAGTCAGAATTGTGAGATATAAAGTCAGAATTGCGAGATATAAAGTCAGAATTGTGTGATATAAAGTCAATTAGATAAAGTCAGAATTGCGAGATAATAGTCAGAATTGCGATATAAAGTCAAATTGTTCGCGAGTTATAAAGTCAGATTGCGAGATATAAAGTCAAATTTAGATATAAAGTCAGAATTTCAAATTGAGTAAAAGTCAGAATTGCGAGAATAAAGTCAGATTGTGAGATATAAAGTCAGAATGCGAGATATTGTCAGAAAAAAGTCAGAATTGTGAGTTATAAAGTCAGAATTGCGAGATATAAAGTCAGAACTACGAAAAAAAAGACAATTGAGACTTTATATCTCACAATTCTGACTTTATAACTCGCAATTGTGTTTAAATCTCGCAATTCTGAGAAAAAAGTCAGAATTGTGAGGTAAAAAGTTGCAATTACCTTTTTATTTTTTTTATTTAGTGGCGGAATAAAAGCTTTCATAGTATTTACTAATAATATCTTCATTTTAATTTTAGTAATTTTGTTATGCGCACTTATCATTTTTATTATTTTTTTAATTTATCTTTATTTTTATTTCAGGTTTAGTTTCAGTAATTTTAGTAATTCAGCTTTTGTAATTAAACTTTATTTCCAACTTTAGTACTTAAACTTATTTATTTCAGTTAGTTGCCAAGGCAATAGTTATATTTGTTATTTCTGCTTATTTTAACAATTTTTACTAGTTGTAGTTTTAGTTAAAGATAACAACACTGGTGAAAATCCTTGATGACACATGGTACTTGAAATTAGTGCTATTTTGAATCTGTTTTTCAGAATCTAAATCCCACCACACCTAAAAAGTAAGATAGCGGGGATTTCATAGAAAAAATGTGTAATTTTTCCTCATTCCTCACCTGGACTCACACAGGCTTATCTGTCTGTGTGTGTACAAGAGCATTGCATAAGTGCTAGTTGTCACCTGTTGATCTATGTGACGGCTCTTTCCCTTCCACTGACTGTCTGAAAGCACACAGACTTCAATCTGACCATCTTCCTGGTGCTTTGTGTCACCTGTGCAGGTATTGTGAGAGGAAGTTTTATAGGAAGATAAGTGGAAAATGCACAGTCACAATGGAATGTCCTTTAGTCTCTGCCCAGATATGCACGCCTTGACTCCTTTATATCTCTTTTTTCTCCTTGAGAGTGAGGTCATCTCTCGCCTGTGAGTGACGGACAGAAGTGGCCCTGAACCTGCTGGGTTTCTATAGTGATACGCCATGTGTTCTGAAATAGGATTTATGTATCGTGAGCTCAGCACTGATTTCAAATGTGAACTTGAAGTTCTGGAGGTAGACGCAGAGCTCAGTTTACACCAGCCAATCAGTTCCTAATAAAATCAAATCTCATTTTTTTCTCATTTAATATACTGTTCCACATGGAAAATACATTGCATTATGGAAGTACAAAAGGTTGCGAATGCTGTTTCATGTTGACTTTAAATCAATGGCTTGTCATTTTGTTTAACCCCTGATTGTCTTGTCTTGATGTGTTGGATTAGTTCCTGTCCTAAAATCAGCCGTGTGTTTCTCCTCTTTGCCAGTTAAATTTGGGAGCTTGTTGGGCTCCAGCTGTCTCTTCCAGACATGTGTTTTGGCATTTGGAAGTTCATATCACTAACTTGTTTGACTGCTGTGGTCACTGTTGTGTTTAGGCTTGTTTCACAAATATTCACTGATTGATGTCAGTGACAGTGCTGAAGTGTGCTGAATGGACCCTTCGCTAAGCCCCGCCTTCCTTAGTTACTGTTGCTATGCCTGTCAAGCTTTCGCATCTGGCAAGTCATTTACAGTATGTATGCACCGGTGTCAGACATTTTCAAGGAGATAATTAGTCATTTTTCGAACAGGTGAAATATCTGAGAGAGCAAGATTATTCCAGAGTTTCTGTGCAAGATGACTAAATTATTGTAAAAGCGTTTTATTGTTTCTTTTATCTGTTAGATAAGGGATTGTCATACTTTTATGACTCCTTAAAGGGTTAGTTCACCCAAAAATGAAATTTCTGTCATTAATTACTCACCCTCATGTCGTTCCACACCTGTAAGACCTTTTTTCATCTTCAGAACACAAATTAAGATATTTTTGATGAAATCCGATAGCTCAGTGAGGCCTGCATAGACAGCAAGATAATTAACACTTTCAGAAAGCTACTAAAGACATATTTAAAACAGATCATGTGACTACAGTGGTTCAACCTTAATGTTATAAAGCGATGAGAATACTTTTTGTGTGCCAAAAAACAAAATAACGACTTTATTCATCAATATCTAGTGATGGGCGATTTCAAAACACTGCTTCATGAAGCTTTACAAATCTTTTATTTTGAATCAGTGGTTCGGAGCGTGTATCAAACTGCCAAAGTCACATGATTTCAGTAAATGAGGCTTCGTTACGTCATAAGTGTTTAAAATATCTTAAGGTCTTACGGGTGTGGAACGACATGAGGGTGAGTAATTAATGACAGAATTTTAATTTTTGGGTGAACTAACCCTTTAATAAACAAATGCTTCAAATCCTCTGCATAATAAGTGCTGTATAATCTTCAGTAACACTGTATAATCATTCATAACATTAACATACATTATTTCACTATGCTAAACAAGTGTTGACCTAGTTTCTAAATTAAATTTGCCATCATGCCACTGTATTGTGACAGAAAGAGATTCACGTCTGTGATGTTTCACACTGTAGAATCAACCAAATTATGTATCAGACGATATAAGAGATTATTTCTTTCGGCCATAAATTTTAGCCACGTTTAGAATTAAATTGTAGCATTTAAATCATTTTTAAAGAAATTTATGTTTATTATGTTAAAATGATTAAAAAAAACAGAATTTTATTTCTAAATGTGTTTTATATATATATTAAACATAAAAACAATATTTTTATAAAACATTTTTAAGAAAATGTCAGTGTTTTTATATGTATATGAAATGTAAAGGAATTCTTTAAAAGTATACAAAACATTTTAAAGAAATGTCAGTATGTTTCATATACATAAAAATTTATTTAAAATGATTTTTTAAAAAACGCTGAGCTAACAGGCGTATTTTATTTTTATTAACTAACATTAACAAAGATTAATAATTAATGTAACAAATGAAATAATCTGTCCAAATGTGCAAATTATTTCCCATATATTCATATATTTTTTTTCCTAAATTATTGGCATAGAAAACAAAGTGGAAAATACAGTTCAGTTTACTTGCTACTAAGCTTTTCAAACCAAAAAAAAAAACAATTTAATAATATTAATCTGGCAATCTTTAAAATTATTTTGTAAAAAAATCTAAATTTTATTTCTTAATATTTAAAAAAAAAATGTTGGTATGTTTGATATGCATGTGAAACATAGAAATTTCATTTACACTTTATTTAAAGCCTTTATGTGTAATGTATGGACTAATGTGTTGTGTAAGTTGGTAAAGACAGGGTTTAATTCCGGATCCTTGCATCCTGATCTCGTCTGTCAGTGTGCAGGAGATGCAGACTAAAAAGAGGAACAGAAACAGACAGAAAAATACTAGGAAGAGAACATAATTTGAGGTAGAGACAGAAGACAGAAAAAGTTCTGTAGAAAACAAAGGAAGCCTTGTACAAAAAGGAAAGAATGGCTGTATAGGACTGATGGGAAGAGAGATTACACATGGAATGAGGAAAATAGGTGTAGATGACAGGAGAAAAGTGGAGAGGACAGACACAGACTCTCAACACACCCTGATCTGCTGAATGAGTGTTCAGTGAAGGTGAATTTCTGTGTCAGCCCAGGCTGGTTTATGGTTATTAGTGCTAGTCATCTAGTCACATCAAGGTTTTGGTCAAAAACTGCCCGTTTAGACAGGAAGAGACCATTTTATTGATATGTAAAGTGACCAACCACAGTTTGTTTTTCTGGAAACACTTTACAATAGAGTGCATTAGTTCTCATCCACTTTTTCAGAGGCATTGGTACCGCAAGTGTTTTTTCCATTCACTTCTCCCATAGGGATTTTAAAAAAGTCGTAGTTTAAAGCATTATAAGCCATGAACCAAACCGACCAACTACGAGGTGAATTATAACTCTACAAAAAAGTATATATAAACATATATTTTTACCTTATTGCAAAATATGCATAGATACACATTTAAATAATTTGAGAGCGTAAGGGAGAACGACTTTATGAGAGTGGGCGGAGCTAATAAGATATTTTGTCATGATTTGCTGTTTCGTCTCTCTGATTGGTGGAATTTTTGTACAGAATTATGGGTAATGTAGTTTTTCACCAGGAATTCCACTGTTAAACACCGTTAACGTGGGCTGATGGCTTCAACAGAAGCAAATGGAATCCCTGGCAATATTCAAAAGACAGCTGAAAACCCATCTCTTTCGTGAGCACTTAACCTCATCTTAAAAAAAAAAAAAAAAAATTCTTATTCCTATCCTTTCACTTCCTCTAATCCCTCTCTATTGTAGCTTAGGATAATCTGAGCACTGCCTATAACTTGTATTATGAGCACTTCTTGTCTATTTGCCTCGTCATGACGACTCGCTTGTTGTATTCCTCACTTGTAAGTCGCTTTGGATAAAAGCGTCTGCCAAATGAATAAATGTAAATGTAAATGTAAATGTAAATGCTATCGATTAACAACCTCGTAGCTCACAGTGGGGCTGTCTGTAAAGGTTTATAAGGTACCGTTAAAAGTCTATGGAGAAAATGAATGGAGTTTTTACTTCCAGAACCTGATCGTTGCACAGGTTTAATTTGTTAACTGCATTAGTAAATATGAACTAATAATGAAAGATACTTCTAAAGCATTTATAAATCTTAGTTAATGTTAATTTTAACATTTGATGCATTATTAAAATCAAAACTTGTACCTGTTAATATTATTTCATGGACCTGAGCTAACAGGCGTATTTTATTTTTATTAACTAACATTAACAAAGATTAATAATTAATGTAACAAATGAAATAATCTGTCCAAAGTAATAAATGCAAATTATTTCCCATATATTCATATATTTTTTTCCCAAATTATTGGCACAGAAAACAAAGTGGAAAGTTTACTTGCTACTAAGCGTCTCAAACAAAACAAAAATTTGATTATATTAATCTGGCAATCTTGATCAAAAATACAGCAAAATTATTGCAATTTAAAACAACTCTTTTCTATTTTAATATATGCTAAAATGTAATTTATTCCTGTGATCAAAGCTGAATTTTCAGCATCATTACTCCAGTCTTCAGTGTCACATGATCCTTCAGAAATCATTCTAATATGCTGATTTGCTGCTTAAGAAACATTAGTCTGCACTTGTTTGATTAATTTAGGATGATACTATTGATTGTATGGATCAGGTCTGTCCACCAATAGTCTCAGGTGCTGTTTTGGTCTTTCTCCTCTTCTTGTCTTCACCTCTCTGTTCCTGCTCCGCTGTTAGTCCTGTCAGTCGGAATGATTAACTGGCTCTAGCTGCTCAGGATTTAAAGAAATCTACACCATTCGGCCTGACTGTCCCACCATCTGCTACTCCAAATGCCTCAAACAGACGCTGCACTAAACTCTAGCTTTACACACTGGCTAATCTAAACTAACTGCTAAGATGTTATATGACCAATCAATGGCTGCTGGCTGGGAATGGCAGAGGATTATTCCTCAACCGTTTGAGTTCATGTTTCATTGGCACCTTAAAGGGATTGTTCACCCAAAATGAAAATCATTTATGCACACTCAAGTCAGTCCAAACCCGTATGACTTTTTTCTTCTGTGGAACCAAAAATCAGATATTTTGAAGAAAATAACGTATTAGCATATATACACTACCATTCAAATGTTTAAAGGATTAGTTCACTTTAAAATGAAAATTACCCCAAGCTTTACTCACCCTCAAGCCATCTTAGGTGTATATGACTTTCTTCTTTCAGACATATACAATCGGAGTTATATAAATAATCACCCTGATGCTCCTAAGCTTTATAATGGCCGTGCACAGAAACCACCTGTTTGAAATTCAAAAAAGTGCATCCATCCATCATAAACTTATTCCACACGGCTCCGGGGGGTTAATAAAGGCCTTCTGAAGTGAAGCGATGCATTTGTGTAAAAAAAAAAAAAATCCATGTTTAACACATTACAAAGTAAAATAACTAGCTTCCGACAGACCGGCTTCCGTATTCAGCTTACGAAGAAAGTGGAACCCCTCTCACTGTTCAAAATGCTTACACTACGTCCTACGCTTTCCCTATTCAACTTATGAAACAAGCGTAACTGAAAAAAATGCCAGTGATGCTTTCTTCTTAAGTTGAATACGGAAGGTTGTGTGGAGTACGTTTATGATGGATGGATGGATGGATGGATGGATGCACTTTTTTGAATTTCAGACAGGTGGTTTCTGTTCACTGCCATTTTTAAAGCTTAGGAGCATCAGGGTGATTATTAATATAACTCTGATTGTATTAGTCTGAAAGAAGAAAGTCTTTTGTAATATAAATGTCTTTACTGTCACTTTTGATAAATTTAATGTGTCCTTTAAAAGTTAAAGGGGCTCTATGTAAGATTTTTACTTTAATAAAGCATAAAAATACCCCGATATGTTTGCAGATATTTAGGAAACATGCTGAGTTCACCTACTTGTTTCTCAGAAAAACATTGCTACAGCCAGATATTCTACTTTGAAAATGTGCGTTCCGTGTCGGAATGTCTGTTTTTGTTTTGGTCTGTGCGAAACCTCATGCTGCAGTTTATCCAATAGTATTTCGACATCACAGGTTGCCAGTTGGCGGAAAACACAGCGTATTGTAGCCATGGAAACCAGCAAACAAACTGGTCATATTTCACACCAAGATTCTACATATTCTACATCACAGATTCTACCTGACCTAAAAGCCTCTGAATCCATCTAAATATCTCTATGAACAACAGCATATTAAAACAGATAAATCAACTCATCAGCTTACAGTGTGCAAGTCTCCTCAGCTTTCATTGTGAATTGCGCTACCTATTGTTGCTGGCAACCGCGTCTTTGAACGAGGGGGGGCGGGTTAAACAATATTTTGAATTTGGATTGCAGTACCTATTTTGAACACTGGGTGTCATTATTACATAGAGGCCCTTTAAAAATTCATTAAAGTGTGAGCAAAAACAGGCCATTTTTGTGTGTGTCCCTTTAAATGCAAATGAGCTGCTGCTCCCGGCCCCCTTTCCAGAAGAAGGTGGAGCTTAAACAGCTCAACGACAACAAAGCTGGAGAATCTCACGCAGACAAAATGAGGACTGTCAGTAACGGTGTTCAGCCTTACATTGTTCAAACCGGAGTCGACACTGATGGAGAAACTCAGGAAGAAGTTACAACTTTTAGAATGAAACTGGACGTTTCTGAATGGTTAGTGGATAAATTTATGTAGTTTCTGTGGAGTTGATTCAACTCATCGACTAGCATGTGCATCATGTTAATGTTTTGTGCAAATCCAGCATTGAATTGACCCTCGTTTGTGAAGCAGTCCGGCGTACAACAACTTTTCCTCTTCTCTAAAGCAGCCCAACATGGCCTCACCCCCTCTGATGCGTGTTCTCGGGGGCGGGTTTATGTAAATTTTGGGGTTTGTGATGTCACCAACCTGGGAAGAAGCTCATTGTAGTTCCTACCAGCTGGTCTCATGCTAAATGCTAAAAGCTAAATATGAATGCTGGACTTATGCGTAGCTGCATATCTGACAAACAATCCTGTTACTTTTGAAATGACTTGTTTGCTTGGATCATAAAGTTAATTGTAAACAACAAAAACCAAAGTGGCAAGTAGTTTAAACCGGATTAAACCGAAAAAAAAAAAAAAATACTGTTCCCACAGAAGCTGTTACATTTGAGTAATTAGAGCATATGAGAAGGATTTAAAGATCAGAAGGTCTTATTACAAGCTCTATTGAAATCCCACTTACACAATGATGTTGCTATTCTTTACTTTTTTCACTTTTACTTTGCTTTCTTGGCTATGAGAGCCAAACTGTGCTTGTTGTTGTGTATTTAGTGTAGTATCTAAACTAATACTAAACTTAATAGACGTGTCACAACTCAAGTTTAACTCAAAGACTGTTCAGTGACTATCTCAAGCACCTAATAAACCACTTCCCCGCTTCAGGTGTCAGATTTAACATGACTTTTGGCTTTGACCCCAGGAAAGGGTTTGTGTCTTATAGACTCCGCAGCTGTCAGGACAACACCTTGTTGCCTGTTTAATTGATCACTTCTGTGAAACCACGACAGCTTCTGAGGTCACATGGCAGGAGAAAATGTTCCTCGTCGCTATCAGTGTAAATGCCAGTGTCGCTGGTGTACGATTGTGTAATTTGTCCCACCTTTAAATTGGTAAACATGGTGCGAGGGCTGCTGGGAGCTCGTGCGTCAGTCAGTCACACACCTTTATTGCTTGTGTTTACTTTAGCTTCATGACATTCCTCTACCCGGGTCTCATGATTTTCCTTATCATAAACTGTAATAAACAAATCCTGCAGTGTGTTTGAGTGTGCACACACACATGAGATCAGTCTCTCATTAGATAACAGATTTTGTGGTTGTAGTTTGTAGTTGTACTGTCATTTCTTCCCAAAAAGTTTTTATAAAGACCATGAGACCTTTTTTTTTTATTGTGATAGTTAAGCACTTTTATATATTTTACATCATCCGGATGTTTTAGATGCTTTTGTGTCTTGTCATTTTTCATTATGCTGAATGTGATTCTCATATAGTACGTTACCTTACGTAAAAAATACAGTATAGTATGTAAAAATGACATTTTAAGATTTTTATCAGCATAAAAGAGATTTATATCAGCATAAACACTATATTATTATATATATATATATATATATATAATATACATATATATATATATATAATATAGATATATATATTATATATAATATATATATATATATAATACAATATACATTTTACACCACACACACACACACACACACACACCACACACACACACACACACACACACACACACACACACACACCATATATATATATATAATATATAATTATATATCTATATATATATATATTAATTATATATATATTTTTACCCAAATTTCACTTCATAATAATGCATCAAGATATTTTACCTGTGAGTTTTGTATTTTTCTTTTTTCAGAAATTAGTTTTTAAAATTTATATCAGGATAAATTAAAGGCAATACATAAATATTATGTAAATGTATCACTATTGTATATATTTATAATTTATTATTATTTATGTATATGTGTGTGTGTGTGTATGTGTATATAATATATATATGTCTAATTTATATCAATTATATTTATATTTAAATTAAACATCACAGTATATATAAATATATATGTGTGTGTGTGATTATATATATATATATATATATATATATATATATATATATATATATATATAAATAAAATTGTATATATATATATATATATATATATATATATATATTGTCTAACTTATTAAGCATTTCTTATTTTTTACATCACAGTTATGAGGAAAAAATATTCTTAAATATATCACAATGCAAAAAATAATAATTTAAGCACTATTTTATTATTATTTTTATTTTAAGCACTTAATTTTTTAAGCACTATTTATATGTATATATGCGCAGTATCTTAATTGTTTCTTGTACTTTTGGTGTGAAATATGACCAGGAACGTTTTTTGCTGGTTTTGTGAGATTGGCTCAACTTATTAAACCATCACTTGGTGAACATCTGTTAAACACATCTCAAGTACTATTTCCCGTTTGTGTTCCACTAGGGATGAATAAACTTTATTTAGTTTGAAATCAGATGCAGAGAGTTGATGCGCTGCCAGAAATCCGATTGTCAAATGCTGATCCAACGGTTTATGTTCGTGTGGCAGTCTGGCTCCTCATGGTGTGTGAGGGGTTATTATAAACAGAGAGATTACAGTACATTCGGCTCATGTTTAACGTATATTAATCACAAGATAACATAGCTCATCTAACCAGGTTACATGACCACCTGGCCTTTGCTCATCATTCTAAAGACCACAGGAAATGAACTAAAGAATGACCGGAGGGATAAATGAGATCTATACTGTGAAATTCTCCGTAACTGAAGATGGATAATGCATGCTTCACTGAAATGATTGTATAACAGAGTGTAAGAAATGAAGAGATATATATGCATAGAGACAGAGATAAAGCAGAGACAAGCTGTGAAACCAGCACCACTGACCTCATGGATAAAAGAGTCTAAAATAACAAAAAAAGAAGGGAGAATATGTAATAAAACACAGTTCTTTTGTAAAGTAAATGTCCAGCGTAAATGATACACACTACCATTCAAATATTTTGGAGTCAGCAAGATGTTTTTTTTAAAGTGCCCCTATTATGGTACTTTAAAAGGTTCATAATTTTGTTTTGGAGGTCTCCTACAACAGGTTTACATGCATTTAAGGTCAAAAAACACTTCCGTTTTCTCACAATATGCATTGTAGCATCACCTCAACAGCACCACAGTGTCTGAAATTGCTCTGATTGGTCAGATGGCCCCAGGGTTGCCAGGTTTTCACAACAAAACCCGCCCAATTGCTTCTCAAAACTAGCCCAATTGCATTTCATGGGGGGTCCCACGGTAAAAATCGCGTTCCTGGGGGTAAAATCTGTGTATTTGGCAGGGTTCCCCTGGTAAAATTTGCATCCCAGGGGCTAAATATCATGTTATTTGGGGTCGCTTCAATCCGCGGACATGAAAAATAACACACGGCAACAGTGTAAAAGTAGCCAAATTCCGCGGGAAAATGTGGACTTGGCAACACTGGATGGCCCAGCCTGTTGTGATTGGTCTACTCTGCTCTGATTGGTCAGCTAAAGTCAGATGGCCTAGCCTGTTGTGATTGGTCTGCCGCTTACAGCATGTGTCGGAAACGAAATGGCCATTACCATATCTGAATTTCAGCTACGAAGGCTTCCTCATCACTTCATACTCAGTGATAAGAATGATGGCGTTGGCGTTGAAAAGTAACTGTTTTTATACAGATTTTTTATTAAGAAAATGTGAGCAGTGTTTTTAATCCATGCATGCAAAATTTTCACCACCTTACTGGAATATTGTGGGTGGTTGTTAGGGCGTTGCTATGTGGTTGCTAAATTACTTTGTTATTTTATGTGGTTTCTAATTGTTTCAAGTCATAAGAGTTTACCCTCAAGTCATCCAGTTCATCCAATCCTCAGTGCAAGGCGTGTGATGACTTGAATTGAAACCAGACTGGTTCAGGTTTACACACCTGATAAACAAGTAAAGGTAAAAAAGAAAGGTTAAAACATAAGTCACTGATCTCCTTCAGAAGAAACGCTGTTCTGAGAAATGTCCACGTGCAAGGCGAGATTAAACATGTTTACTTTTTCTTGATAAAGTCTGGGTTATAGTTTTTGTATTTGACTTTCCCTCTCTTTCTATGTTTTTTTCTTTTTTAGAATGGAGGATGAAGCCCATAGTGGACAGGGGAGCGTCCTACATCAAAAACGTGTGTGAAGAGGAGGTCGAGGGTACGAAACACACACACACACACACACATACACGCACGTTCTTGCACTTAAATATATTGTGGGATACACGATCTCCTGTGTCTCAGTGACGACCGCAGATCCCTAAGACTCTTAGGTGCTGTGGATTGAGTTTCACGTTCACTTTCACTCATTCCTGTTTTACTCTCTTTCGAGGACCAGCTGTTTTGTTTTGTTTTTATTCTTGGTTATAATTTGTGTTCAAGGGCAGAAGAGGATTATGAGTGCTGCAGATGTAACAAAACAAAGCTCTACACGTGAAGATGTTTACTACTATCTTAATCCACACACACACACAGAATCTGATTCACATACCATGTACAAAAAAACACAATGGAGATATAATTAATTTTGAAGTTTTATCAATTAACACTGCTTTTGTCATTTTTTACAAGATGGACAAAATTTGTCACCAAAAAAGTCATTCGGTTTTGCCGAATGACACCTATGGTTATACCAAATGACGATATTTTTAAACAATGCTAACAGACTGATATCTAGCTAGCCAGTAAAAGGACAATCAAACATTTTATATTTAGTACAAAGTTTTTAAAATATTACAACATTTTCCATGTTTTATAGCGGTTGTACCGAATGACCTGATGTTTCGGGACATGCGTATGAGCAAGTGAAAACATGAAGAGAGAGTTAGTTACTTTGCTTCATGACCATGTGGTCCTTTGCAGGTGTCTGAATGATGTCACATCCTGTCACATGATATTGAGTGCTTGACTTGATCCAAAATGGTCCCTTTATATTGGTTACTCCGAATGAAATCAATGAAATTAATTTTTCTGGACATTATTTCTCATAACAAAGAAACGACTTTACACATAATTTTAATACCATTTTGCACTATGTTGATATATGATGTTATAAAATCATGCCAGAATAAAAAATATATTCATTTATTACATTTTAAGATGTTTTAATCACAAATCAAATGGCTGTATTTGCCTTTGGATGGTTAAACCGAATGACATTTTGACACTTCAACATCTTTAAAATACATTTATATGTAGCAAAATATAATTAAAACCTTATGGATTCAATAAAAGAGATCTAGTTGTACTACCTTACATACTTTGGATGTCATCTATGTTTTTGTTTTTTTGTATTATTAAGACCTTTGGACAAAAAAATGACCAATCACGTCATTGACCCATATATTATATTATATTATATTATATTATATTATATTATATTATATTATATTATATTTATTATATATTATAAATAGAATACTGACAGTGTGGGCCATATTCAAATTTGCAGCCCCAGTTTTTGTCTGTTTGTAGCTAACAAATAATTGACTCGGCACAGTTCACTCTGAGTGAATTCCTCTCTCAGTTGTGGGATGTATAAAGTATTAGAAGTTTAGACATCTAAAAATATCTCCACATCAAAAGCAGATCAAACACACATTCGCAAACTTGAGCATTTCACACTTATGCCCTTTCTATATTTGTTTCTCTCTCTCTTGTCGTCCCTGAACTTTGGACTTTCACATGATGGACACACACACACAGACAGTGCTCTATCAGATAACGACTGGTGGACTTATTTGTTTAAAGTCAAACCTGAAATGAATGAAGTGAAGGATGACTGAAGCATGCTTGATGGATGACTGGACTGAAGAGTTCTTATATTGTTCTTTGAGTGTGTTCATCTAAGTGTGTGTGCTTTCTGTTTTTACATCCACTTCCTGGAGATGTTTTGCTGTTTCCTGTGAGATCAGCTGTACAGGAAGTTGTTGCCATTTATCTATAATCTAACAAGTGTGAGATACGGGTCAGTTTTTTTCTTCAGAAAAAAACAAAAAGAAAATCATACCAACACAGAAACGCAGTGAGATTGATTTACCTTCTTACACATGTTCCTGGTCTTATTGTGAATGATTGATCAGTACATGCTCTTCCAAAGAAAATAAATGCTGTAAAAATTTAACTCTGAAATGACTTTTTTCACAGCTGATGTCATCAAGCCATTTTTCCTGTTTCACTCATGCAAACACATTAGAAAGTGAATCACAGTGTGGTCCTGTTGGTCACATCAATGTTGTTTTGGTATTATTTAAAAAAAAAAAATTAGGGTATTATTAATTTTTGAATATTACCTTTTTATTTTTTTATTTTAATTTTAGTTTAAGTCTTAGTAATTTTGTTATTTGTAATTTTTATTAGTTTTAGATCAGTTTTTAATATTTTAAATAGTTTTTTAACATTAATATTAATTGATATGAATTTATTTTAATAAGAATGATATTAATATTATTTTTTTACTGTTAATTATATTATTTCTATTTAGCTTAATTTATTTTTATTTCAGTTTATTTTACTTCTAAGAATTTTAATACTTATTTATTTATTTTTTTTTCAAAGTTTCCAAGTCAGCAACTTTTGTTTTTTAAGTTAAAGTTTTTCATTTACATTTTATTTCATTTAATATTTTATTTCAGCATCATTTCAATGAATAAAAATGATTTGTAATAGTTTTAGTTTTAGTTAATGATATCAATGAGAACATCACATTAACCACGTTTCCATCGAAATTATCCGGAACAATTCATCCCAGGAACTTCCCCCAGATCTGTTTCTGTGTGCATTTCCACTGCTGTCTAAAGTACCGTGAAGATTAGGCAAATTAGTCCGGTGACATAGGACTGTTGCGACGTTCCCGCTGGATATCTCAAGCTTAAAGCTTTTATGCCCCTTTCACGAGATGTAATGTAAGTCTCTGGTGTCCCCAGAATGTGTCTGTGAAGTTTCAGCTCAAAATACAGATCATTTATTATAACTTGTCAAATTTGCCCCTATTTGGGTGTGAGCAAAAACACCCTGTTTTTGTGTGTGTCCCTTTAAATGCAAATGAGCTGCTGCTCCCGGCCCCCTTTCCAGAAGAGGGTGGAGCTTTAACAGCTCAACAACAACAAAGCTGGAGAATCTCACACAGACAAAATGAGAATTATCAGTAACGGTGTTCAGCCTTACATTGTTCAAACCGGAGTCGACACTGATGGAGAGACTCAGGAAGAAGTTACAACATTTAGAATAAAACTGGAGGTACCTGAATGGTAATCCAGCATCCTGCATTGGGTCAACCTTGTTTGTGAAGCAGTCCGGCATAAAATGAAGGCATGGTAACAACACTCTTCTACAAAAACTCTTCTTCTTCTCTAAAGCAGCCCAACATGGCCTCACCCCCTTTGTTGTGTGTTCTCGGGGGCGGGGTTTATATAAATTTTAGGGTTTGTGATGTCACAAACCCAGGAAGAAGCTCGTTGTAGTCCATACCAGCCATTTGTTGTAGTCCTTAAAAAGCGATTTCTATAAAAAAAAATATCTTTGCATTGAACTTTGAGTGTCGTAACTTTGCAGATGTTGTTTATGCTCAAACAGCAAGATAAAAAGGTGAAATCATAATCCAGGACCCCTTTAATAAAACCTCAACTTCATCGTCGGTCCATCTGTCGTATTTTTTAAACTGATTCGAGTAGCAATCAACTCTTACAGCACACACCGCAACAGACTTTTAAATATGGTGGTTGAATTAAAATGCTGCGTGAACTCAACCAATCAGCATGTTCAATGCCCAAGTCTCACCTCCGAAAGTTCCTGAACTTTGAAAAAGTTCTACCTCTTGAGCAGGGACTTTCTGAGGGGGAAATCTTTACCCAGAACTTCATTTAGATCCTGGTCCCTACGGTTGAAACTCACCGAGTACCACCCCAAAGTCCCTAGTTCCTGGGGAAAGTTCCTGCGGTGGAAATGCACCTAATTATTTGTATAAAGTTGAACTCGGAAATGACCAACTCTCATTAAAAATTAATGTCTTACGGTTGCTTTTTTGCCTCAAATCACTGTCTGTGTGCCCTTTAATAGTGTAAAAATCCCAACTCTGATTAACACAGCCTTGCATGTTGAAATCCTTAGTGTAAAATTCCACAGAAGTCAGCAATAAAAGTCAGCAGATTTTGTCTTCCATCAAATCAATTATATATTAACAGTTCAACAGTAGCACACAAATGTACACACAGAAAAAACACTGTATTTACTAAAGCAAAGACACCATCTGGTTATCTGTGTGTCTATTTTTAGGCTTTAATTTCTAACCTATCACTCTGAAATGCATGTATCTGTGTTTGTAAGTGTGTATGTGTGTGTGTTTGTTTGTAATCTTGTAATCTTACCATGCCTTGTCCCTGCGCGTAGGTCATCACACAGTCTACATTGGCGTTCACGTGCCTAAGAGTTACCGTCGGCGCCGACGACACAGGCGACGATCCAATCACAAAGAGAAGAGGGAACGTTTGACGGAAAACGTGAGCGACAAATCGGACACGGAGAATGCAGATGATCCCTCCTCCAGCATCCTCAAACCACTCAGTAAGTGACAAATAAAGAAACAATGCATGCCTGTGCTATTGATGTGATCAAAACAGTATTTGTTTAGATATACAAAAACAGTGCACTGATATTACTACGAATGGGAGAAAGTGCAACGCGAAATATGGCAGAATAAGTCCCGCCTTCTAAATAAAAGAGCCAATCGGGCAACTGGTAATGTTGCGTCACTGCAGCTGCCATTAGAAGGTCTGGTTGCTTCATGTGCATTGGCTGGTCAAGCCTGAGATAATGCATTTTATTAACCTTACTGTAGTATGAAGCAGAGCAGGGCCGAGTGCTGTGTGAGCAAAAACGAGGCCGCTGGAGCTATTGCTAATGAGAGACGAGCGCAAGACATGGCTTGAGAGCAGCAGAACTTTTATTATACCAAAGTCCCCACTTCTGCTTCTTCTGGTCAAGTGTATGTGGGGTAAAGCAGTGCTGTTTTATCATAATAGATTCATTTATGTGTTGAAAGTTGTTGTAATGCTAATCTGTGCATTCAGTCGGCGGCTGCTGTGCAACGTGGGTATAATGGCATTGATACAGTTCGTGTCCTGGTTAAAATAGCTTATTTCTCTGGAACTTTCTTGGAAACATTTGGGATAATATACGTACACAAGTCAACATAATATATAGCCTAACACTGTTCTAGTGGTTTTTGGATATTTTCATCGAAAAAATCTTACATATTGTGCCTTTAATGCATCCTTGTAGAATAAAAGTATTAATTTCACAAATCACAAATTTCTACAAGTCATTCTTGATGTCTTTGAAGAAAACCTTCACAGATATTTTACAGATTATCACCGAGCAATCCTTCTGGAGAATCAGGGAGTGAATTAAATAAATATGACTGACCCAGAGAGCCATGGAGAGAGAGAACGAGATAAAGCGGTCCTTACAGCCTCAGTTAAAGGTCTTTGTGTGCTAATCTCTCCTAATCAGTGACATGGCTGAAAAGGCAAAGCATCAAGCTAAACAAGTGCATAGACACCTTTATCTGCGTTTATCCTCGGTGAACCCGCTCTCCGTCGGTCTCTCCGACTGTAGATCGTGTGAGAGCACAGAAATCCCTCATTTCACACAGTCATTACTTATAGTAAGTGACTGGGTTAAACTAACAAACACATTTCTCGCATAAATAGTTTGTACAGCTTTTCATGGCCTGGATTTGTGGCTGGATTTAGTATTAGTGGTCAGCTGATGGCAACAATGCCACTAGTTTCAGTGTTGAGTAAATGCTAGTGTATAATGGGTAATTTTAGCCACTTGTTGTAATAGGTGTTAACTTTTAGCCCAGGTTAGGAGACATGGGCCAAAGGGATGTTCTTCCCTTCTCTGTTATGTACACCATGGCCTGATTTACTCCGGAGGGGCTGTTTCAGGCCACTGAGGGATGAAAACAATCGTCCAGCTTTGGCTAGTTTAGTTTAGCTTAGCTTAGCTTAGCTTAGCATGCTCCAAATGTGCTAAACTGCACAAAGAGAGAAAGACAGTGCTAAAAAGCCTTCGATATGTTTCAAGTATGAATTCTGGTGCCATTATCTTGGATTTTTTCTAATTAGGGCCCGAGCACCGATGGTGTGAGGACCCTATTGGAATTGCTCAGCCAATTATTCTTCTTCTCCAAATGAATCGCATTTTAGAGGGCCTAAACGTTCTCAAAAACTCATGAAACTTTGCACACGCGTCAGAAGTGGTGAAAATTTACGTCTGATATGGGTTTCAGAATTAGGTGTGGCAAAATGGCTCGATAGCGCCACCTACAAAATTTAAATTAAGCGCCCTTCGTGCTACGTTTCACGTACAGTTACGAAATTCGGTAGACAGATGTAACAGCCCAATACCTACAAAAAAGCCCCTGGGTGCAAAGTTTGTAAACCCAACAGGAAGTGAGATATTTTGAATTTTCTCTACAAAATTTGGGCAGTTTTTGCCATTTCCACATGTTGTACTTTAACGAACTCCTCCTAGAGCTTTAATCAGATCAACATCATATTTGGTCAGTCTAATCTAAAGGCCTTTGAGACGTTAAATTGCGAAGATCTAGAGTTTTCGATGAAGGGCGTGTTCGTGGCGGCCTGGCAAAGTTCGATGTTTCGCCATGAAACAGGAAGTTGTTGTAACTCGGGCATACAATGTCTGATCTGCCCCAAACTTCACATGTTTTATTAGAGTCCTGACCTGAAGACATCTATATGACAATATTCAGTTACAGTCATAGCGCCACCTGGGGGCAACAGGAAATGACATGTTTTACACTGTGATTAACTCCTCATAGAGATTAAACCAGATCAACATCATATATGGCCAGTCTAATCTTAAGGCCTTTGAGATGTTAAATTGCAAAGATTTTGAGTTTTCGTTGAAGGGCGTGTCTGTGGTGACCGTCAAAGTCTGATGTTTCGCCATGTAAGGTGAATCACTTTTTTGAGGGCCGAAACATACTCGAAAACTCATGAAACTTTGCAGATGTGTCAGAAGTGGTGAAAATTTACGTCTGATATGGGTTTCAGAATTAAGTGTGGCAAAATGGCTCGATAGCGCCACCTAAAAAATTTCAACGAAGTGCCCCTGACACTACGTTTCACGTACAGGTATGAAATTTGGTATACACATCTAACAGCCCAATACCTACAAAAAAGTCTCTTGGAGTGAAATCTGAAAACCAACAAGAAGTCAGATATTTTGAATTTTCTTTGCAAAATTTGTGCAGTTTTTGCCATTTCCAGAGATTTACTTTAATGAACTCCTCCTAGAGCTTTAATCAGATCAACATCATATTTGGTCAGTCTAATCTAAAGGCCTTTGAGATGTTAAATTGCGAAGATCTAGAGTTTCGCTGAAAAACATGTCCGTGGCAGCCTGGCAAAGTTCGATGTTTCGCCATGAAACAGGAAGTTGTTGTAACTCGGGCATACAATGTCTGATCTGCCCCAAACTTCACATGTTTTATTAGAGTCCTGACCTGAAGACATCTATATGTCAATATTCAGTTACAGTCATAGCGCCACCTGGGGGCAACAGGAAATGACATGTTTTACACTGTGATTAACTCCTCATAGAGATTTAACCAGATCAACATCATATGTTGTCAGTCTAATCTTAAGACCTTAGCGATGATAAATATCAAAGATCTTGAGTTTTCGTTGAAGGGCGTGTCCGTGGCAGACTGACAAAGTCTGATGTTTCGCCATGAAAGAAGAAGTTGTTGTAACTCAGGCATACTATGTCTGATCTGCCCCAAACTTCACATGTGTGATAAGAGTCCTGGCCTAAAGACATCTATATGACAATATTCAGTAAGCCATAGCGCCACCTGCTGGCAACAGGAAACGGCATGCTTTACACTGTAATTCACTACCAGATTCACATTTCTTTATGCAACGCAGTACCAAAAATGCTAGAAACTGAGTGCTAATGTTTGCGATTAACGCCATGAAAGAAACAGGAAGTTGTTGTAACTCAGGCATACAATGTCTGATCTGCTTCAAACTTCACATGTTCAATGATAGTCCTTGCCTGAAGACATCAACATGTCAAAATTCAGTTACGGTCAAAGCGCCACCTGTTGGCAGCAGGAAGTGTGGCATTTCGAAATGACTTTGGAATAATTTTCCCGTAATCACTCGCTTACATGCATGTCGCCCACTGTTCACTGTTTTCCTGAGGCCAACGGGTGGCGGTGAGCCCGGGTGCGAGGGCCCTTTCAACGCTGCTTGCAGCTTTAATTTAATACTGTTGTTTTAATTGCATATTATATTATCAACATAACAAATTGAGTGATTATTTAGAATGTGTCTTAGTATTGGGTATGGCTCTTTCGCTTCAATGACGGCAGCTCTGACATAAACAAAATCTTATGATCATATTCTCCAGCGTTATTTGAAGTGATGCAAAGAACGTCTTTTCATCAAAGAACATCACATCTGACCATCAAATAAGCAAATATGTCTCTATGTGTGTCATAAAGGTGCCTATTTGAGTGTGAGCAAAAACACGCCGTTTTTGTGTGTGTCCCTTTAAATGCAAATGAGCTGCTTCTCCTGGCCCACTTTGCAAAAGAGGGCGGAGCTTTAAAAGCTTGCGCTTCGGTTGCTCAACAACAACAAAGCTGAACAGTTTAGTCCGAGAGCTTTCTGTCCCTCCATGTATGTACGGTAGACTGTCCATGTCCAGAAAGGTAATAAAAACATCATCAAAGTAGTCCATGTGACACCAGAGGGTCAGTTACAATTTGTTGAAGCATCGAAAATACATTTTGTTCCAAAAATAACAAAAACTACGACTTTATTCAGCATTGTATTCTCTTCCGGAATCCTTTCCATTGAATTGATTCCATTGAATTGATTCCATTGAATCCTTTCATCTGTCGGCGTTGGTAATGCACTTTTACATCGCCGTGGTTGTTTTTGGCGATTAGGACATCCGTGACATTTTGAAGCATCGAAAATACATTTTGGTCCAAAAATAACAAAAACTACGACTTTATTCAGCATTGTATTCTCTTCCGGGTCTGTTGTCAATCCACGTTCATGACTCTGCTGCTTCTTCTTCTTCTTTCCTGTTTTACGGCGGTTGGCATCCAGCTTATTGGTGCATTACCGCCCCCTTCTGCTCCGGAGTGTGGTTCACGACTCCGCAGTGACGTTGCTGAAGTAAGACGCTGCTGACGTGTTATCTGGTGTGCCCGAGCTTCGTTTACAGTCTGAGGGACGCACGCTGTATTCAAGCAATTCTACATTGTTTGTATTTTGGTATTGCTATATTTTTAAAATGGTACGTAAGTGTGCATGTCGTGGATGTCCTAATCGTCAAAAACAACCACGGCGACGTAAAAGTGCATTACCAACGCCGACAGATGAAAGGATTCAATGGAATCAATTCAATGGAAAGGATTCCGGAAGAGAAGACAATGCTGAATAAAGTCGTAGTTTTTGTTATTTTTGGACCAAAATGTATTTTCAATGCTTCAAAAACTTCTAACTAACCCACTGATGTCACATGGACTACTTTGATGATGTTTTTATTACCTTTCTGGACATGGACAGTATACCGTACATACATTTTCAATGGAGGGACAGAAAGCTCTCGGACTAAATCTAAAATATCTTAAACTGTGTTCTGAAGATGAACGGAGGTCTTACGGGTTTGGAACGACATGAGGGTGAGTCATTAATGACATAATTTTCGTTTTTGGGTGAACTAACCCTTTAAGGGGCGGTAATATTACAATAAGATCCCCTTCCTGCATCACACTCTGCTTGCAGAGAAAGGTTTGCCAAAACAAAGTTACTGAGTTGTCCTTTTCACGTTTTCTGGGTTGGAAGATGCACCAGGAACCCGATTATAGCACTTAAACATGGAAAAAGTCAGATTTTCATGATATGTCCCCTTTAAATGTTTTTTTAAATTTTAACATTTTTTTTTAAATTTCTTGTTAAAAGAAGTTCAAAAGATTCCAAAATAGATCCATCTACTGTACTGTTGGTATGTGATAAGAAAATACTAAGTTGATTTAATTTAATGTCACAACAGTCAAGTGGAAAAACTCAGAACTTTCCTAAAATTCAGAGTTGGCAATTTGAAATTATGAGTTTTATGAGTTTCATAACTTTAGCTATATTAGTCATGCATGATATGATTTGATATGTATATAGTTGTACTTGGACATTGTGTGTGTGTGTATACACACACACACACACTAATGTTTAAAAGTTTGGGGACGGTACGATTTTTTTATTGTTTTTGAAAGAAGTCTCTTATGCTCCCTGTCTTTACCTTGACCTGAGGCTAGATTGAAAAGAAGCATGCACATCTGCAAACACGCTTGACCTGCTTTGATACACACGCAAATACACTTGGTATGTCCCAATGCAGACTTTGAATTAAAATATCCAGTTGGGTCACTCTGTTGCAATGCAAAAGAGAGATTTCCCCATGTGTTGACTTCCCTTACTAGCAGGGAAGGCCAGAAATCATTGTATTTTAGACCTAATTTCCCAGACATAGACACAGATATCATCAGTAACCTAAAAGTCTAATCTTAAACCACTTGTTTTGTCTAGTTTTACCTTTAAAAAAGGCCCTGTCTGTGCGGAAAATTGAGTCTTTGTAATTTAAATGTCTACACGTTTAGAGAAGGTGTGGCGCAACTTTCACTTTACAAAATATACAACATTGTGGTTATGAGAAATGCTGACACAGGCTTTTTCATGCATTTTCCTCTGTCATTTATTTTGTGCTTTGCATCTCAAGGCTACTTCCCTGTAAAATTCAGATTGAAATCTCACAGAGGGGTCAGTTCTGGCTCTGTCTGCTTTCGCAACACTATTTCTGTTTATCCAGGAAATAAAGTCTCACGTACTGACCGCTTTTTGGGTGTAACACACTCAAATTTACAAGAAAGCTCATTCATCTTGATGTTACATAACACCTATGCAGGAAACAACCACTGATTTCTGCTACCGTCACACCTTAAGCAGACAGAGCGCTATTGTACTGTTGTGTTATTGTTTGTTTCTGTTATTGGATTTGTAGTTTGATTGTATTGGCTTGCAGTCTTTATATATTATAAGCTGGCCTATCTCACACCTGGTTTGTTGTTTTCTCGTCAGTTTCTCCGGCAGCAGAGCGGATTCGCTTTATTTTGGGGGAAGATGACAGCGGCCCACCTCCGCCGCAGCTCTTCACCGAACTCGACGAGCTTCTTGCCGTCGACGGTCAAGAGATGGAGTGGAAGGAAACAGCCAGGTGAAGTGAACAAACACAAGAAATGTATTAAATAGGAGATTAGACTGAACAAAAATGCATCTCAATTTCACAGGTCACATTGTATTCTCAGTATGGCCACAAGGGGTGCTATAGTGGT
Organism: Culter alburnus; assembly: GCA_028476615.1. Classification (NCBI taxonomy): domain Eukaryota; kingdom Metazoa; phylum Chordata; class Actinopteri; order Cypriniformes; family Xenocyprididae; genus Culter; species Culter alburnus. Next base: position 479,148 of record JAOTNS010001400.1, read on the forward strand.
TATTAACGTGAACTTTCTTCTTCTATTGTTAGAAGAGGAATATTTTTTCTAGCCTATTCAGTGTTACCAAGTCTGCGGTTTTCAAGGCAGACACTTTTTTCCAAAGCAGCTTAAGTTATACATTTGATCATGACGTCATGCTCTACTGTTTGAGCCACAGGAAAGCCATCATTTTCTTTACGAACTATAATTTTCAAATTTCAGGTTTTTCAGGTCAGAAACACACGCTTGAAAGGGAGAGACCTCTTGTTTGTCTCTGCTAAAGCAACAGAAGTATTCAACACTCACGTCATTTACCAAGTGCTCACGATTTTAGTGTGCCACTTGACTGTTCTTAGGATTTCACACATTCCTGACTGTGCGCCGCTCACGTATGCTATTAGATAAGCGTTCTGACTCCAGAATAAGGGTTAAGCAGAAAACAGTAACAAATAACACAAGAACAAAATGTTTCTGAGGAACAGATCTGGACTTAAGGAGAGGTACATTCTTTCTTTTCTTTTCTTTTTTTTGTTACTTAAGGGAATAGTACATTCCCCCCAAAAATCTGCTTGCCATTGTTCCAGACTGTTTTGTTTTTCACATAAACAGCATGGGAATAAGTAAATGATGACAACATTTTTACTATTTTGCCTAGATGTACTAGTGATCTCTTGCAAAAAGCAAGAGACAAAGAAACCGAGGAAAGACACGTCAGCAAAAAGACAAAGCAGCTTTTATCTGGTCCGAGTAGTTTGATTTCCTGTGTGGATTGAGTGACAGACGATCTCCAGGTCTTTTCCTGCCACGAACATATCAACTGACCAACACACACACACACACACACAGGCCTTGCAAACTAGTAATTAATTACTGAAACTGTTATTTAACAGCTAAATCATGTTTTTGAGTGAAACGGGTGCCTTTTAATATTTTGTAAAGGTGATTTTTTTTAATGACAAGGGGAAACATGGTTTGGATATTTTATATTTGAACATGAAAAATAACTTGCGGATGTTAAATGTTAGTTGAACAAGCTTTTGAAATTTGCTTCTCTGAAAACTCTTGATATCACTTTCTTTTCATTATGACATCCAAACTGACATTTCACTATTATTTTGAGGTAAATAATAGGGTGGGAGGGATAAAAGATAAATAAATAATTTTTATTTTATTATTTTATTTTATTTCTTGTATATATTTTTTATTTTTAGTTTTTTGTGTTATTTAATTTTTATTTAATTTTATTTTTTTAATTTAATTTTTATTTATTTTTTATATTATTTCATTTATTTAGTTTTATTTTGATTTATTTTACATAAATGTGATTTATTATGTGATTTATGAAAGGAAAACCAGTGCATATTTTATCATGGCAAGTTTTAGAATTTATTATTTTTTATTATTTGGGTTATATGGACATGCAAATACAACAAATTAAAATGCAACATGAAATCATATTTTATAGAATGGATATATTTAATCTCACATTGCAGGTTTTTGTGTTTCACACAAATGTTGCATCATTTGATGGACATAAAATCTTTCATGGATCGACTACTGCACACCGTTTCTTTCTTCGAATTTGCATGTTCCAGATTTACATGTTAAAATCTACCTGGGTCATGTTGAAATGAAACCATTTGCTAACAAAGAGCCCATTGTGTTTTGTGTGTGCACATGTGTGTGTTGGGATGCACAAACCCAGCACAGGGTTCCCAGAGTTCTCATGGGTCTCTGGGTTCACCTGTGTCTCAGGTAACCGCAGGCTGCAGTGTGTGTGTGTGTGTGTGTGTGTGTGAGAGAGAGTGAGTATGTATCACTTTTGTCTCAAATATCATACCCACGCTTGGCTAAACAGCCCCTCTGCACAAGATTACAGGGCTTTGAAGGATATCTGTGTGTGGTTGGGTATCGTTTCTCTAAGATACTCGCTCAAGCAGACATGGGTAAGCTAATAACAGGGCCAGAAGAGCTTTAAGAAGCTTTGAATCATTTTGATTCTTATTTTACATCAAATAGCTTTCAGTTAGTCAGCAGAAAGGCAACATTATGCAGCTATCGGTCTCTGTCATTCTGTTTTGCCAAATGGTATAAGCTTAAATGAACAAAAATATAAAATCTTCATGTCCTTGCAAACACAGTACCGTGATTGTACCATGGTATACTGATGGTAAAACCATGATATTGAACGACTGCCATATTCATATAAACTACCATTCAAAAGTTTGGGGTCTGTAAGAGTATAAGTCTCTTCTGCTCACTCAACAGTATTCTTCTGAAATATTATTACAATTTTTATTTATGTATATTTTAAAATGTAATTTATTCCTGTGATCAAAGCTAAATTTTCAGCATCATTACTCCAGTCTTCAGTGTCACATGATCCTTCAGAAATCATTCTAATATGCTGATCTGCTGCTCAGAAAACATTTATTATTATTATCAATGTTGAAAACAGTTTCTTGATGAATACAGATTCAAAAGTTCAAAAGAACAGCATTTATTTGAAATACAAATCTTTTGTAATATTATAAATGTCTTTTGATTCACTTTTGATTAGTTTAATGCAGCATTGATGTATACATTTCAAAAACAAAAAATCTGACCCCAAACTAACTTCAAAGAATGATACACCATAGTAGATGACCAAAATTAATATAGAAACATGGTTATTACTATAGAACATGCCCAAAACATATATACATGTATGCACCATGGTAAAACCATAGTATAATTAAGGTGCATGATCAACAATAAATGGGAGTATTATGATGGTAAATGTCCCAAAAATGTAATATTCTCATTGCACAAAGCACATTATCATAATACATGCTGAAAAAAACTGATATTATTGTGGTAAGTGCCCCCCAAAATTGTATTATCATGGTATTTTTATAAGCTAGTGCAGTACCTGGAATAATGTCACTGTACAGGGTCACTAAATTTGATTCAGCTGCTGTCTGAACATATATGTGTTTTATGTGTTTTTCTCAGATGGATAAAGTTTGAGGAGAAGGTGGAGAAGGGTGGAGAACGGTGGAGTAAACCCCATGTGGCCACTCTGTCCCTTCACTCGCTCTTCCAACTGAAAAACTGCATCGAGAAAGGAACCATCATGCTGGACTTGGAGGCAAACTCACTTCAGCAGATCGTTGGTAAAACTGCTCTTCAGCATATGAGGTTCTTCAGTGTTCAGCAAAGAACCCTCTTCAAGAACCATTTTTAGGGTGTATAAGGATCTTGAATTGCTTTATGGTTCTTAAAAGCTTAAAAGCGATCTTAAAAACGAGTGTTTTTGTTTCTGGGTTTTTTAAAGCACAAGTATATGCCTGATGAAATCTGTCTCTGTCTTTCAGAGATCATCACTGACAATCAGATCGAGACCGGGCAGCTAAAGCCCGAACTGAAGGAAATGGTCATGTACACTTTACTCCGGAAACATCGCCACCAGACCAAGAAGTCCAACCTGCGTTCGCTGGCAGATATTGGAAAAAGCGTGTCGAGCGCGAGTCGCCTGTTCAGCAGCCAGGAGAACGGTAACACAGCTGCCACATTAAACCTCTCGCTTACACTTTATCGGTTTCCACATCTCTCCTCTCACTTTCACCATCAGCATCTATCTGCTCAATCAATCCACACGTCTCTCACTCATTTTACAAAAGGTTGCATTCACAGCGGTACAGATGTTTTCCAACAGTCTTGCGGGTGAAATAAAAAGCACATTTGCACAGTGCAAAACTGAAAATGCTTTGATGTTTCAAAATCAGAAGTAATCAAATGTGCTGAAGAGATGCAGTTGTGTTTTCAGATTTTCACAGCAATTAAACCTGAGACCCACCCAGGGAAAACTAGAAACCTCTAGAAATGTATTAGAACATGTTTTGGTTTCTGAAATTTGCTGCTGAAACTGAGCTGTTGATCTCGATAGTAAAAGTAAAATGTTAAAGGTGCAATAGGTGATTCTCTACAGAAATATTTTTTGTTATGCTAGTTGAAAGTCTCCTCATATCCTGATAGCTCTCACTATGTTAAACGGTTTAAATGTATTTCTATAAATATATATTTTGTCTGTGAAAGGCATAGGAACATAAAACGTCAATCCAAATGAATGCTTCGAATTAAATAATACAATGTCCTATCAGCGTATGTTACATACCTCTCGCGCACCCTGTTTGCGTTTCAAGCAATGCAGAGTTTATGTAGACAGGTCAGTCACAGAGCAGCACAAACAAACAGCAGCCACCTTTTACAGTTCCTGTCGAATCAAAACAATGAGCTTATGCTACGTTAATGCCATAACTACCATAATTAAAAGATGGAAACCCGTGATGGAGCTGTTCACACCCTCAGACTCGGAATTATGCATTTCCATGTCAACAGTATCAGCATCGAAATGAATCTGCAGCAGTCAGGTACAAGTTGTTTAAGTTCATTATATATCACATGAAAACACAAAAACATGCTATGAAGCACTGTCAAGAGCATGCCAAACCAACAGGTGGCGATATAACCCTAACAGTAAAGCCATGTTGGCCAGTCATAAGCCTGGAAAAAAGGTTATTACCAGTTCTTCGCAAGCTAAAATCTCAGTTTTCACCATCTACACGACAACACTGCAACCGGAGTTTCTTATCTTATCTTCACCCTGGCAGGAGTTTTCAAAACAGTTCAGTTTCAGATACTGCGTTTGTTTGTGGACGAACGGCCAAACCGCATAGAAAAAGCTGCAGTTTTGAAAATACCCGTGTTTGTGTGGACAGGGCCTAAGTTGCTTAGGTTCATTAATATTGTAATGTTATGTGCTTTGAGACATGAGGTAGTTTAAGGCTGTTTCTTGTGACGCTTTGCCATGAGCAGCTGTGTGTGCATGCGCGTTCATGTGTTTTGGAGGAGGCGTGGCTTTGGAGAAGCCCTGAAGGGAGGATGGGATCTTATGAATTGAAAGTTAAATCGCTATTGCTAGCCTCTCAAAAAGTGTCCTATTGCACCTTTAATACTTTAATTTAATCATGTTTCAAGTAATTTGCTTAACTAGCTTAACTTAAAGGTACAATATGTAACTTTTTTTTGTTCATCGTGTTTTTGTCTTACGCTGATTCATGTAAGCCTATTATAAGTGTATATATTCATGGGAAATTGTGTATGTCACTCGCCTGTGTATATATTATCATATTCATAAATAGAGAAAAGTTGTTCTGGCTACTTTGACGCGTGTCTAGTGTGGGAGTGGCAGAGGTTAGTTGTCAAAATGAGTGAGAGAGGTTGACATGGAGCAGTTAAATCTCAAACGGGAATCACCCGTAAATAAACAAAGATCAGAGAAGAGTCTGCTGGCAAAAAGAGAATGTGACAGAGCTCGTAATAAAACAAGAATCAACATTGTCAGCTTTATCTATTGTGAAGGATCATATTCATCTACACAATCACACAGAGCCGAAGAACATGTTCAACAATTTTCTTGTTTTTACAATATTTTTACATGCTGTTTCCTTTTAACTATTTGTAAAAAATTTACTTGCAATTGAAAATTGTTTTGAAGTAAATTCTACACCGTTTTCTTTTCAGTGTACACACATACCTGGCCTTATTGTGATTCATTGACTCGCATTATTTCAAAGAAAAACGTGTTTGTTATCATAAGAACTAGAAGTGTTGTCTAAATGTCAAGAAATGTTGACTGCATTCTTCAGTAGCTTGACAATAGATCAGATGTTATCATAATATTGTAACTTTTCCAGAAACAAGGTGTTTGTTCCAAGGAGTGGTGCAATGTTACAAGATTGTTTTTAATGTACTGAACAAGTTTAAAGGCGGGTGAACTGAAGTAATAATCAAACGCTCTCTCAGACGCACACACACACACACACTTTTTATTTAATTTATTTTAGGGAATCGGTTGTTTTGGATTATTCATATAAATTAACGACTCTCATCAAAAGAAAAATAATCATTGATATATATTATTATATTATATATTGATAAAATATATATTATTTTTAATAAATGTTTTCAGTACTTTTATTTTTAAGTTATATAGTTTTTTTTTTACCATTTATGATTTTTTTATTTTAGTATTTAGCTTTCAAATTAATGTAGCTGACTACTTTTTCAAAAGTCCAACTTGACTCTAGTAACTATTTTAAATGCTGGATAGCTGATAAATAATGTATAAATATATTATTGTATAGCAGTTTCACAGCTTCTCTAACTCTGTTCTTTCAGAAAATGTTGGTATTTCCTTTCAAACTGTGATCATTTCTCTTCTAAACTCAAAGAGAAGGTGCTGATTGGGTTTTTGTGAATGTTGTCTATTTCCATTTTAATTTGAAGCTCAAATTCATTTCTGAATCAGCGCTTTGAACCTTATTTTAATTGATTTCTCTGCTCTAATGCTTTCTTTTCTCTCTTCCCTGTCCCTCCCTCTTGTCTTGATTGACATGCATGCACCCTGTCTTTTCTCTTTCTCTCTCGGTGTGTGAAGCGCGTCCTCTTGATCACTCTGTGCCTTGCTTTATCAACTTTGACCCTGACGAGCAAATTCAGATGCAGAGAAGCAACAGCATGGGACTTCTCTGTAAGTCTGTAGCTGAAGATTTAGACTGATTCATGCTAGATTTGCTGTTTCTGTCCTGTTATCTGGTTCTCTGTAAGATTGCTGCTGAAAATCAGGTCTAGTCCACTGTAAATCTGTAGATAAGGGCTAAAATAAATCCTTTTGTATGTGCACAACATTATAAATACTTTAGGAATGTTTTGGAAAAGTTCCCATGAAGTTATTGGAGTATACTGTATATGCTGAAACACATGAGTGTGTTTCAATGACTGTTATTTATTATCATTATTACAGGGGAGTTTTAGTTCTCTGGAACCTGCCCAACAAGTTAGTTAAGGAATCTGTTGAGATGTAGATAGATATACAAAGTAATTTATCTTTGAAAATCTTGGGCCTCTTTGTTTCTTAGAATTTTTCTGTATTTTCCACGACGGGTTTTAGAGTTTGAGCAGTGGATCAGTGTTTGACCTTTGACCTTGTACGATTTCTGCAGGTAGTCCAGCCACGACGCACCGTAACCTGACCTCCAACAGCCTCAATGATCTCTCAGACAAGCCTGAGAAAGAGCAGGTACTTTGAAGTGTGTTTCTTTCTTTCTCTTTCTCTTTCTCTTTCTCTTTCTCTTTCTCTTTCTCTTTCTCTTTCTCTTTCTCTTTTTCTCTTCTCTTTTCTAGATTCATTCTGCAAGAAAATATTGTTGGGTCTTACCGTAGACATAAGGGTAAAGTGTGTTAGAGTACCATCGTGAATCTCATTGTGTCCAGGTCACATTTTTATTTCCAAAATCAAAAGAAAAAATAAAAAGTTATATTTTCCATCTTGAATATTAAAAGAAAATATTTTCCTGACAATTAAGCACATTTCCTCCAAAATTATCATTGCTGTTATGCATACAGACATTTTTTACTTTTAAGTTTTTATATAATTCTCATTGTTTTTAATGCTTGTTCTCATTAAATTCTCTTTTTTTATTATTATTTTTGTTTTATTTAAATCAGCAATTACTACCATGATATATAAATGCTGGAAAATATAATATAATAAATGTAAATTCTAATGATTTAACATATTAAAATATAATGTATTATTATTTTAAAAGATAACAGTAAACATAGTAATATTTAAATTGTAAATATTGTAAATATTTTAAATATATATATAATTTTTATATAATAAATTATATATATTATTAAAATATAAATGATTTGCAATTTAATAATACAATAATGTATATTTATTTATAACATTATTATATAATATTTAAAATATGAACAATTATTAGTAGTATAATTATATTTAAATCTAATTAATAATAATATAATAAATATAATATGTAATATATATAATATTTTTAAATACAACAATACTTATAGTAATATTTAAATTGATTATAAAACATACTATATATATATATATATATATGTATATATATATATATATATATAATATATATATATCTTGACAATTTATAATATAATAGTGTAAATGTATTTATAATATGTAATAACAATTATTAATATAATATAAGATCTTGTATTGACAATGCAAGAGTTAAGCACTCTGTAAAGTCTCCTCCAGCACATCCCAAAGACTTTCAATGAAATTAAGGTCTGGACTCAAGGTCAGTTCACATGTGAAAATGATTCGTCATGCTCCCTCCCAACCATTCTTTCACAATTTGAGCCTGATGAATCTTGACATTGTCATCCTGTAATATGGCCATGATGTGTCTTCCTACATGGTTGTTTAAGAAATGAAAAGCTACACACTCCATCAGTTAGGGTTAGAAGAACTTGCCAAACATGCTAGAAACATAATAATCACTGTAATAGTGATACAATCATAAACTCTTAAATATTTGCCTATTTAAATCCAAACAGTGACTTTTTTGGGCTGGGCAGTGTATAATATATTATAATATTTACATTTAAATAATAATAATTTTAGAGTTTTTTTGGGGGGGGCGTTTCACTAATGAAAATTATGGGGAAATATTCTTCATAGCCAAGAAAACAGTTTGAAAACGGGCTTTATTTTCTTTAAATTTTGTGCTATTTTTTATTGAATTATGAACCAGGTGTGTTCTCGACAGGCTTTGTGAGATTCTCCCACCAAGAGTTCATGACAGGCAGGATAAATGACTGTTTCTGCTGTGGGAAGTTTGGTTACACAGGCTATACAGCCCTGGGCGTGACATCTCTAGGACAGGAGTGAGTGCAATAATACAAAAGAAACTCTTTCTTCAAATGCAGTAGTGCACAATGAAACTCAGTGGCCGTCTTTCACACAAGGACAAAACATAGCTGCTGTCGTCAGTTGCGTCAATATTTGTGGATTAGCGGAGTGCCTTGTCAAATGCATAGAGCTCCTGTTGTGTGTTATTCTCGCTACTGCAGTAATTATGCTGATAACCTCAGATTAAAATCACTCAGACCGCAAACATTACACAAACACAAGGCCTCTTTTGTGTCAGAGTGTCTGTGTGTGTTCTTGGCTGTCTGTCATCCCAGCGTTCATCGCTAATGAAGTGCTTTATGATGCTTTTGTTTATACTAGTTGTGAGCTTGTTTCTTTCCCACTTGCTTAAATCTTACCAGTCTTTTATATTTCACTGAAATGTGATCTCATAAAGAGACGTATCACTTCTTTTGATAAATGTGTGAAAGAAATAAACAATGTAGATTTGAACATGGTTTATAAGGTATATAGAGATATACTTAAAGCTTCCATTGTAAATGTATTACTTTTACACTTTCATGCAACATATTGCTTTATATACATATAAATAAATATAAAATGAACAGCCTGAAACAGTGTTGTTATTGTTAACTTACACTAAAACTATTAAAAATCATTTATCATTAATTGAAAGCTGCAGTCCGTAACTTTTTTGGTTAAAAATGATCCAAATTCCAGTTTTGAGCAAGTACATAATCAGCCAGTGTTCAAAACTATCTCCTTACCTTAACCCGATTCACAACGGTATGCTTGTCATAATGTTTTCTAATTTGAGTGGTACTGGTAGGTTTTTGCGGGAAATTTGAGCATGCCGCCATTCATCTTTGTGTCATTACGTCACGTCTGTTTATATACACTGTTTACAGGTAACACTAATACACACTAAATACACACAGTCATGCAGTGCTGATGTTGTTAACATTAACAATTTGAGAACAAAGTATAACAATAATTAAAGCTGCAATTGCTAAGTGTTGCTAGCATGTTTTAGATTGTTTCTAGCATGTTTAGCACTCAATTGCATATTTTAGTATGTTGAAAGTAGTTCATCACAGTGTTAAACATGCCACTTCCTGTTGCCAGTGGGTGGCGCTATGACTGTAACTGAATATTGTCATGTAGATGTCTTCAGGTCAGGACTCTAATAAAACATGTGAAGTTTGGGGCAGATCGGACATTGTATGCCTGAGTTACAACAACTTCCTGTTTCATGGCTAAACATTGAATTTTGTCAGGCCGCCACGGACACACCCTTCAACGGGAAACTCTAGATCTTCGCAATTTAAAGTCGCAAAGGCCTTTAGATTAGACTGACCAAATATGATGTTGATCTGATTAAATCTTTTGGAGGAGTTTCTTAAAGTACAAAGTCTGGAAATGGCAAAAACTGCAAAAATTTTGCAGAGAAAATGTAAAATATCTCACTTCCTGTTGGGTTTTCTGATTTTGCACCCAGGGGCTTTTTTTTGTAGGTATTGGTCTGTTACATGTGTCTAACAAATTTCATACTTGTACGTGAAATGTAGTGTGAAGGGCGCTTAATTGAACATTTGTAGGTGGCGCTATCGAGCCATTTTGCCACACCTAATTCTGAAAAAAAAAATTAAATTTTCACCACTTCTGACAAGTGTGGAAAGTTTCTTGAGTTTTCAAGCACGTTTAGGCCCTCAAAAATGCGTTTCATTTTGGAGAAAAATAATAATTGACCGAGCAATTGCAATAGGATCCTCACACCATCGGTGCTCGGGCCGAATAATAATTTGCACGGTTTGATGTGATATGAGCGATCGTTAGGTTTAATCACCATTGGTAGCACGATTTATTGTAATGCTCTCTTTTTCTCAGTTGGTCAGAACAAAAGTGGCAGATTTGTTACTTACTTGTTCAGATTACATTTTCCGGTATTTTGGTCATACTTCCAGGACTACAATCTGTGATTCGAAGTACAGTATCCTCCGGTGCGGTGACTGACAGCCACACATTCTCCTCAAAAACGTAAAGATGATAATTCCGCAAATAACTGCAATTGCAGGTTTCAAACAGAGATGGCGGCAAAGAGGCAAAACTTACAGATTGCAGCTTTAATGTCCCCAACTAAGTAAGCCAGAGGTGACAGTAGCAAGGAACCCAAACTCCATCAGGTGACAGAATGGAGAGAAGAAAAAAAAAACAGGCTCAGTCGGGGGGGCAGTTCTCCTTTGGCCAACGAACTTAAAAAGAATTAAAGTTCGAATTTAAAAAGTGCACACACTGAATGTACTGAAAAATATGTTTTTCTAATTGCTTCTCTCTGTAGTTGAATAATAAGTTCATGAAGAAAATTCCTCGGGATGCGGAGGCGTCAAACGTGCTGGTCGGGGAGGTGGATTTTCTGGACTCCCCCTTTGTGGCGTTTGTGCGTCTTCAGCAGTCCCTCATGTTAGGAGGTCTCACCGAGGTTCCTGTTCCCACACGGTAACCAACTCGCTTTTTCAAGCTGTGCAATTCATAAATCTGTTGCTATAGTTGGAACAATATCTATGTGTATTTATAGGTTCCTTTTTATTCTGCTGGGGCCCAAAGGAAAGGCCAAATCATACCGTGAGATCGGACGTGCCATCGCCACGCTCATGTCTGATGAGGTGTGTGTGAAAGTTTACTTATTTGTGTGTTTATGTGCATTATTGCAGTATTTATTATAGTTCAGTGTTTTTATTTTGGGTCCTGTAGGTGTTTCATGACATAGCGTATAAAGCGAAAGATCGTGGCGACCTGCTGGCAGGGATTGATGAGTTCCTGGATGAAGTCATTGTTCTTCCTCCAGGAGAGTGGGATCCTGATATCAGGATCGAACCTCCTAAATCCATCCCGTCTGCTGATAAACGGTACTGACAACCATTGATCTTACAGTGTAATTCATCTGTTGATTGTCAGTTTAATAAACTATATGACAGCTGATAACTGATGAAACAAACTGAGTTTGTGTGTTTGTGTTTTAAGTAAAAACATTATTGCCGGAGGGGAAGGTTTTCAGATGAATGGTGGTCCGCCTCATGATGGGAGTCCAGGTGGCGGCGGTGGCCATGCGGTCGGCGACGAACTCAAAATGACCGGCAAGTGAGTGTATAAACGGGCTCAAAGTTATAAACTCACAATTACAAGAAATAAAGTCAGAATTACAAGATATAAACTCACAATTGCTAGAAATAGTCAAATTTTATTATAAACTCACAATTACAAGAAATAATGTCAGAATTGTTGATATAAACTCACAATTACAAGAAATAAAGTCAGAATTGCAAGATATAAACTCACAATTGCCAGAAATAGTCCAAATTGTATTATAAACTCACAATTCAAGAATATGTCCAGATATAACTCACAATTGCCAGAAATAGTCCAAATTGAACTCACAATTACAAGAAATAATGTCAAATTGCAAGATATAACTCACAATTGCCCAAGTACAGAAATAAATTAGATATCACAATTGCCAAATAGTCAAATCTCACAATTACAAGAAATGTCAGAATTGTGAGATATAAACTCACAATTGCCAGAAATAGTCCAAATTGTATTATAAACTCACAATTACAAGAAATAATGTCAGAATTGCAAGATATAATCACAATTGCTAGAAATAGTCCAAATTGTATTATAAACTCACAATTACAAGAAATAATAATGTCAGAATTGCAAGATATATCACAATGCTAGAAAAAATTGTATTATGAATAATAATGTCAGAATTGCAAGATATAATCACAATTGCTAGAAATAGTCAAATTGTATTATAAACTCACAATTACAAGAAATAAAGTCAGAATTGCAAGATATAATCACATTTGCTAGAAATAGTCAAAATTGTATTATAAACTCACAACAAGAATAAAGTCAGAATCACATTGCCAGAAATAGTCCAAATTGTATTATAAACTCACAATTACAAGAAATAAAGTCAGAATTGCGAGATATAAACTCACAATTGCGAAAAATAAAGTCAGAATTGCGAGAAATAGTCAGAATTGTGAAATATAAACTCACAATTGAGAGTTATAAAGTCAAAATAAAGTCAGAATTGTGAGATAAGTCTTTTTATCTCAATTACCTTTTTCCATAAAAGACAGCCCTACCATGAGCTACAAGGCTGTTATTGATGGTATTGCTTCTGTTGAATCTGTCAGCCCACATTATTTGAGCTCAAAATACACTTAAAATATATTGTTATATGTGTTTGTAATGCTTCAATAAATTGTAGTTTTTTCCATCACTAAACCCGTTAAGTATACAGTCCTGTACCTTTTCTTTTTTGTCCAATTTTTAATTTGCTTCACATCAAAATTTGTAATGTTATGATCCACCTCGTAGTTGGTCGGTTTGGTTAATGGCTTATAATGCTTTAACGCAGACATTTTAAAAATCCCTTTGGGAAAATGAATGGAAAAAATACTTCCGGAACTTTTTCTGCTGGAAAAAGGGGGCGGGCACTAATACACTCTGTTACTTTTGTTGGTGTATGCAATATAAAAAACATATAATATTTTATTAATAAAAGCAGTTAATTTTAATGTCAACATATATATATATTAGGTTACCTGAGAAAACATTTTTCAGTAAGAAAACACAATCTTTGTCTCTCGTAGGTTTTGTGGGGGTCTCATTCTGGACATCAAGAGGAAACTCCCGTTTTTCGCGAGCGATTTTTACGACGCTATCCACATCCAGTCTCTGTCTGCGATCTTGTTTATTTACCTGGGTACCGTAACTAACGCCATCACCTTCGGAGGGCTTCTGGGAGACGCGACTGAGAACATGCAGGTTAGACGGTTCAAGTCTTTTCACTGTGAGTTGTGTGTGTTGTACTAAACTAGTGTCAGACGGTTTGGATCAGCTAGTGTGGGTTTATTCAGAAGCTCCTGGAAATAAAGTTTGGCTGACATTGTGTTCACAGCTCCAGGGATTTAAAGGCCACAGATAGCTGTTTGATTATTAAACATGTCACGTCAAATATATGTTATGTGTTTCCTAAGTCGGTGTTTGGAAACAGATGTACATATTGCATGTTGGGATTTGATCCGTGCTATGCTGAGAGAGAGAGGAATAGCACTTTTCTTCGAACAACTGTTTGTATAAATAGTCACAGGATTGTGTGTGCTACTTTCAGACATGTGCAGTGACTGCAAAGTTTGCGCATATATTTAGCAGTGCATTTATATGGCGCAGGCTAAGGAGGATCAGCTATAAATATCCTCAGATTACATACAAGCGCGCACACACACACACACAAAATCACACAAATAACACTTTGGAAAAATCCCTCTTAGGGAATCCTTTACGTGACCTCTGCCCTTACCTACAAAGCCTGCTTCAGATATGTCAAATCAAAGCTTTAGGTGCAGATTTCAGGTTTCTGAACTACACACAGGGATTTTTTTCTATCACATGTTTTATAAATGTTGAAATATCTTGTGTTTGGAGGTAAATATGCCAACTTGCTTGTTGGAAATACACTCAAACACAATTCTGTGGAAGGCCATTTCTGCCACATAAAAAAAAATCAATTATGACATACATACGAAATTATGACATACATTATGAGATAAATGGTGAAATTATGACATGCAAAGTCATAATTATGGCATAAAAAGTCTAAATTATGACATACCAAGTCAATAATGAAATGAAAAGTCAAAATTATGACCTAGTCATAACTATGACATAAAAAGTCGAAATTATGACTTACTAAGTCATATTCATGAGATAAATGGTGAAATTATGACACGTCATAATTGAGGTGAAAAATCAAAATTATTACAAAAGTCATAATTTTGACTTTTTATGTAATAATTGACACACTAAACTGAAATTGATTTAAAAAGTCAAAATTGTGACACAAAAAGTTAAACATACCAAGTCATATTTATGAGATATTTCTAAATTATGACAGTCAATTGTGAGATGAAAAGTCAAAATCATGACCTATTCATAATTATGACTTGAGTCGAAATTATGACATACTAAGTTATATTATGAGATAAATGTTGAAAATGATTACATAAGTCATAATTTTGACTTTTTATTTCATAATTATGACACACTAAGCTGAAATTGTGACTTAAAAAGTTAAAATTGTGACATAAAAAGACATTTATGAGAAAGAATTTGAAATTGATATACTAAATCAATTATGAGTCAACATGCAATGTACTTATGTTTCCAAATTATGACTTAAAATGTAAAAATTATGAGATAAAAAGTCAAAATTATGACATACATGTCATAATGAGATTAAAAAGTCAAAATTATCAATTAAAAAGTTAATAATTATATCATTCGAAAATTGATGTTGAAAATATGACAAATTTTTAAATCATAATTTTGACTTTTTAATCTCATAATTGACTTTTCGTCTCATAATTATGACTTATGTCATAATTTCGGCTTTTTATGTCATACGTATGATTTACAAAAGTTTTTTTTTTTTTTCTTATGTGGCAGAAATGGGCTTCCATACAAATCTGATTGCAGAAGAGTTTAAATATGGATTATGCTGTGATAACTCACCAAAACTGAGCTGTCAAGCCTTTATCAAGAGTTTTACATTTACAATAGTAGTCTATGAGTTTTTTAGGTCTGTTTTATTGTCCACCAGGTGAATATGAACAGTTGTTTTACCTGTTTTTTGAAATATGCATTGCATTGTGTTGTTTTAGGGTTGACGGAAATGTCCTTAAACTTGACCTTTTCTGTTTTTGTCTTCTTATTGTGTACTTATGTTTAATATTTAGAGGCTTGTTCAAATAACCAACCCATGGTATGAGCAAATGTATGTAATAGTGATGCTTACATGATAAACCTCCAGGCGTTTGTGTTGGAAACAGGTGTTTGTCTGATTAAGCGTTTTCAGATTTGACTGTCAGGCAAAAATGTGCTTGTCAAGAAACAGCTGACATCACATACGGGCTCAAATCTGATAAGACTTCCTGTTTCAGTTCTTTTACGCCTACATGCCTTCAAATGCACTGCCTTTGGTTTTATTTTTCCGCTTGATATCTGTATTTTTGTGCTTTTGTGCAGGGCGTGTTGGAGAGTTTCGTCGGGACGGCGTTAGCTGGTGCCGTGTTCTGTCTGTTCGCGGGTCAACCTCTGACCATCCTGAGCAGCACCGGGCCCGTGCTCGTCTTCGAACGACTGCTCTTTAACTTCAGCAAGTGGGTGGCAGATACACACACACCTACATACTGAAGCATGCATACTCAAGTACATACTAAAACAAACCATGAGTGGCATGATTTTGGTTTAGATTTGTTAGGCAAAATGTCATGTGTGGTTAAATCCACTTAATTTTCAGTAAGCCTACTGCATTTATAAAATAATTAATCAGTTTAATTAAGTAATTGCATTAATAATAAAACCAAAAATGATTCTATAATAATTATAACAACAACAACAATTTATTTATTTAGTTACGTATATTATTATTATTATTAATATTATTTACTATTTAAATATATTATGCTATTATTATTATATTTATAGATTGCATTAATGATAAAATAAAAAATTCTAGAATAATTATAACAACAACAATTTCTTTATTTATGTATTATTTTATAATTGTTTATTTACTTAAGTATATTATTATTATTTACTATTTACTATTTATTATTTACCACATTACTAATAATCACAATAAATCATTCTTTCACCATGCAACGTAGGTCCTCCAGCTGTTGGCATTTAATAATAATAATTTAATTTTCAGATGTTTATATTTAATTTTTACATGTATAATTATTAATTATTATTAATAATATAATTATTATTTATTTATTTATTTTTTAATTTTAATTGTTTTAATTTTTAAATTTGATATTAATTTAATTTGAGTATTAATAATAATAATAATAATAATAATAATTTTTTTTTTTAATTTTAATTTTTTAGATGTTTAATTCATTTAATATTTACATGTATATTATAAATAATAATACCACTAATAATATTATAATATAATTTTATTTTTGATTTTATTTTTTAATTTTTATTGAATGTTTAGATGTTTTATATTAATTAAATTTTTACATGTATAATTATGATTATTATTAATATAAGTTTAAATTTTTAATTTTAATTATATTTTTTGAGATTTTATGTTAATTTAAGTTTTACATGTATTAATAATAATAATAATAATAATAATTTAATTTACATTTTTAGATGTTTTACATGTATTATTATTAATACTACTACTACTACTACTAATATATAATTTAAATTTTTAATTTTATTGAATGTTTAGATGTTTTATATTAATTTAATTTTTACATGTATAATTATGATTATTATTAATATAAGTTTAAATTTTTAATTTTAATTATATTTTTTGAGATTTTATGTTAATTTAAGTTTACATGTATTAATATAATAATAATAATAATTTAATTTACATTTTAGATGTTTTACATGTATTATTATTAACTACTACTACTACTACTAATAATAATAATAATAATAAATTTAATTTTTAATTTTAATTTACTATTTTTAGTTTACTATTTATTAGATGTTTTATTTAATTTAATTTTGACATGAATTATTATTATTATTATTATTATAACAATCACATTAATAATAGTCACAGTAAATAAGTCACAGTCCTCCAACTGTAGGTTATTCATCATTTTAACAGCTTGTTGCAGCTTCATTCATTAATTCAGTTGATGTGCAGTCAACAGTGTTTATATGAGCTATTCCAATCAGATTTAATAGCCAGACTTAATTTAGTTACAGAATCAGTTTGAATTTGAGTGTGCAAATTTGAATTTCAAAATTGGTATGAATTTGGAACCAAATCTAGGTGGTTTATACTTTCTTTCTGTATTGATATGTTATATTTAGTTTGACCAAAAACAAGCAACATTCCCTGGAACTGTTTAGTTGTGTGTCATCTGAGGCACAAAACGTTCTCAGTTATCAGGAATCAAGATACATCTTATTGTTTTCCCGTTTCCGGCAAGGTCTCGTCTCTCTGTCTCTGCTTGTGTCTCAGTGTGTGCGTGAATACATTTCTCTCTCTCTTTCTCTCTCTCTCTCTTTTCAGGATTCAGGTTTCTGTGTTTATGTTCCATTATGAATAATTGAGTCAGATTTCATGTCTGCTTCTGCTAGCGTGTATCACTTCAGTTTCCATCTAAAGCACTGCGTCTATAATTATGGAGTGTAACATATTTGATGAGTAAGATGTAGTGCGCTAATATGATTAATACTTTTTAATCAATGAAGATATCTGCATTCAGTTCGTTACACAAGGAGCATAAGAAAAATTGTGTTTTGGAAAGTAATCCAAATAACTATAAACTATATAGGACCATGTATGGATATCAAATCGATTAATTGCATAAGAAAACTTGAAAACTTGGTTTTATGCCATTTTGTGGTTGTTTTCCTCCTACATTGTGCCTGTTGGTGTGTAACGGTGCTGTATGTTTCTTTGATGGTTCAGGGATAATGATTTCGACTATCTGGAGTTCCGGTTGTGGATCGGTCTGTGGTCGGGTTTTCTGTGTCTGGTCCTGGTCGCCACAGACGCCAGTTTCCTGGTGCAGTACTTCACCCGCTTTACGGAAGAAGGCTTTTCTGCTCTCATCAGCTTCATCTTCATCTACGACGCCTTTAAGAAAATGCTCAAACTGGCTCACCATCATCCAATCAACTCAGGCTATGACTTAGACCTCGTCACGCAGTATGGATGCCACTGCACTCCTCCAGACGGTGAGACAAAGACATCATCATCCAAAGAATCAGTATTTATGTCTTCTTGAACATTTCTGTATTAATAGTTTATTTTTAATAGTAACAATATATATATATATATATATATAATGTATATATATATATGTATGTTAGTATTTTAATATCAATACTTGTTTTCAGAGAAAATATGTTATTGTTTAAAAGTTTATTTTTTACTCTATTGACAAATTGTTATTGTTTTAATAAGTACCATTAATTTTTTTTGTGAAAAATGAGATAGAAAGTGTGAAATAGAGTGAAAAACTGCAAAAATAAGCAGCAATTGTCATCTTGTACATTTTTTTATTAATAGTTTATTATTTTTTTCTAATATTAATATAATAATATATATATATATTAATATTATATAATATTTTTTTTTTTTTTTCGTTATGGTGAAACTGCGTCAGTGAAAAAGAAAATGAGATAAAGAGTGTGAAATAGAGAGAGAAAAACTACATAAATAATCAGTATTTATACTCAGTATTTATACTAAATAATCAGTCTTGTACATTTTTATAAATGTTTTTATTAACATTAATATTAATACTTGTTTACACAAAAAATCTTAATATTTAAAAGTGTATTTTTTCATTAAAAATATGATATATAAGATATATATAACTTTAAAATTAATATAACATTTTTATAACATTAAAATATATGAATATATATTATATTATATATATATATAACATTATATACTAAATACATAGTATTTGTATATATATATAATATATCTATAGATTAATATTAAATATATATATATAATGTTTATATATGTATATATGTTTATGTGAAATATTTTTATTAAATTAAATATAATATAAATTATAAATATAAATATATATATTAAATTTTATTTATATATATATATATATATATATAATCTTAAAGTTATAAAAATTACATTTAAATTAAAGTTATATACTGTAAATACAAATAAATATCAATATATATTTTTTTTTTTTTTTTTTTAATTGCAATATTAATCTTAATATTTGTGTATTTTTACCCTATTGACAAATTGTTACTTTTGTATTGATTTTTATAATTTCATTTTTAAGTTTTGGTTATGGTTCAATTATGCAAATGACAGGATAAAATACTGATTAAAAATGATTTTTTTTTTTTTTGTCAGATTAAGAAACTAAGTTTTAATTTGATGGCTGACATTCAATGTCAAGTTTACTATAAAGCTAAACTCATATTTTGTGTTTTTCTTTCAAAAGGCAACAGTTCAGCTCTATACATGGAGAAAATGGAAGCCCTGATGAACAGCACTGGACAGGTAAATGCTCTGTGTGTTTGTGTCATTTATTATTAAATTATTACCCACAATGCATCATTACACTCAGATAAGATAAAAATGGCTAGCTGCACAAGTACAATGCATATAATTAAACAAACTGATTTTTTTTAATTGATAAGAATGAGGATAATTAGTGTTTGTGTCCGCGCAGCATCATTTGAATGCGACCTGGGCGTCGCTGACCCGTTCAGAGTGTTTGGAGTGGGGCGGTCAGCTGGTCGGACCAGCATGTAAATACGTCCCTGATATCACGCTGATGTCCTTCATTCTGTTCTTCGGCACGTACACCTGCTCCATGGGTCTGAAGAAGTTCAAAACCAGCAGATTCTTCCCAACTACGGTACGCAACAACACACACACACGTCATCAACACACATGAATGAGGATCTTAATGGGGTTACACTGAACTCATGAGGGTGTTCGTCCTCACAGGACTGGGGAAACCTGCCCACATGTACACACACACACACACACACACACACACACACACACACACTTTAAGCTCCAATCTGAAAGTCATTGCTTTTGAATTAAACCAGTCTTTGCTTTGGCAGCTGTAATGGAAAATAGTCCATCACTGATCCTTTGAAAAATGCTGCAGCACATTACCAATCTGACTCATTAAAACATTGTAAGTCTCCGTTAATCTCCACTAATTAGAGATTACAGATTTAAAGATTATAGTTTTCACTTTCGATTCTGGTGTTTATTGTGCATTTCTATCTATCTATCTATCTATCTATCTATCTATCTATCTATCTATCTATCTATCTATCTATCTATCTATCTACCCTTCCACCCATTCATCTATCCATCCATCTACCCATCCATCCATCCATCCATCCATCCACCCATCCATCCATCCATCTACCCTTCCATCCACCCACCCATCCATCCATCCACCCTTCCATTCATCCATCCATCCACCCTTCCATCCACCCTTCCATCCATCCAACCATCCACCCTTCCATCCATCATCCATCCATCTACCCTTCCATCCATCCCCATCCACCTTCCATCCATCCATCCATCATCCCCCTTCCATTATCCATCCCTCCATCCAACCATCCATCCAACCATCCACCTTCCATCCATCATCCTCCATCCCATCTACCCTCCATCCATCCATCCATCCATCCATCCTCCACCATCCATCCATCCCATCCATCCCTTCCATCCATCCATCCACCCATTCATCCATCATCCCCATCCCCTCCATTCATCCTCATCCATCCATCCATCCATCCACCATCCCTCCATCCTCCACCCATCCACCCTTCCATCCCATCCATCCATCCATCCCTTCCATCCATCCATCCATCCACCATCCACCCTTCCATCCATCATCCATTCCATCCATCCATCCCTCCATCCATCCACCCATCCCATCATCCTCCATCCACCCTTCCATTCATCATCCATCCATCATCCATCCACCCTTCCATCCATCCATCCCCCCTTCCATCCATCATCCATCCATTCCATTCATCCATCCATCCATCCATTCCATCCCCCCCATCCATCCATCCATCCATCCATCCACCCTTCCATCCATCCATCCATCCATCCATCATCCATCCATCCATCTCCCTCCACCATCCATCCATCATCCATCCATCCATCCACACCCCCATTCATCCACCCATCCATCCATCCATCCATCCATCCTCCTTCCATCCATCCATCATCATCCATCCATCCACCCATCCATCCATCCATCCACCCTTCCATCCATCCATCCATCCATCCATCCCCCATCATCCACCCATCCATCCATCCATCCATCCATCCATATCTACTCTACTCGTCCATCCATCCATCCATCCATCCACCCAACTTCTCATGTGAATTTGTATGCTGAATTGTTGTTTATATTTTTGCAGATTCGCAAACTGATCAGTGATTTTGCCATTATTCTCGCCATTTTTATCTTCTGTGGTGTGGACGCCCTGATCGGCGTGGATACGCCCAAACTAATAGTGCCAAGTGAATTCAAGGTGTGTATTTGTGTGTTGAATAGGTTTCATCTCTTTGAGAACCCATCTATGTTACAGTAATCCTATAATAACCATATTATACCTTCAAACTGCTCATTGATGTGTGACACTTGAAGCCTCTAATATGCGTGTGTGCTCACAGACAGACACAATTGTGCATCTGACAATTCTGTGGTCGTATTGTTGCAGCAAAAACTGTATTGACACAAGCTGACATCAATATAGCATCCACTTCATATCAACTTTCATTAGTAATGTTAACAAATCATAATACGTTTTACAATGCATAACAGATCAATAGATAATTTAGTTTAAAATGTCTTTATGATGCTCATATTTCTAGTTGACTATCCATACTGTATATATATTATATAATGTTGGCAAATGACATTTACTATAAAGTGTCACTCACCTTGTCTTGGGTGAAAAATAAAAATTAAGTTAAATATAATATTAAAAAAAAAAATTATATATGTAATATAAATGTGTGTGTGTATATATATATATATATATATATATATCTATATATATGTATATATATATATATTATATCTTTAAATGAATTTTTTATATTTTTAATTACTGTAAAATTATATATATATATATTATATATATATATATATAATTTTATATTATAATTATTTATATAGTATTATATAATTTTAAAGTTATAAAAATATAAAATTACATTTAATTGAAGTTATTTTTTTTAAATATAGTATATTGATGTTAATTTGTATTTACTTATTCATATATATATATTTATATATAAAATTATTTATTTATTTTTTCCATAGGATGGAGACCAAAGTGATTATGTCTTCAAATTTCTAATTATCTTGTTTTCTACCCTAAATAGCCGACGAGTCCAAATCGTGGCTGGTTTGTTCCACCATTTGGAGGAAACCCTTGGTGGGTTTGCTTGGCGTCGTTCTTACCTGCTCTTCTGGTCACCATCCTCATCTTCATGGACCAGCAGATCACAGCAGTCATCGTCAACCGCAAGGAGCACAAGCTCAAGGTACTGTTGTGGAATATTATCAGGGATTACCGTCAGAGGATTACACCGGCACACGTGAAGCTACCTACTGCACGCAAACCACTGTGACTGTTTTACCCGAGACAGAAATTACATTTCAAACACACATATCCACAGGCCGCTGTAAAACACTTATTTATTATGTTATTTTTCCCATTTGAGTGCAGAAGGGAGCTGGGTACCACCTGGACCTGTTCTGGGTCTCCATTCTCATGATTGTGTGTTCGTTCATGGGGCTGCCCTGGTACGTAGCGGCGACTGTCATCTCCATCGCTCACATAGACTCGATCAAGATGGAAACTGAGACCTCAGCACCTGGGGAACAGCCCAAATTTCTTGGAGTCAGGTGAGGGGAAAACATCACATCTTTTCGATTTTCCTGCCAAAAACGATGAGTCCTTTACATAAAAATCAGTGTACAGGCTTTCATAGACAACCTAGGAAATTTGTGGAAGGTCTCATTTTTTTAAGTTTCCTTACAAGCTATTCACACATTAGCAATAAAAAAAGATTAATACATGAATATTCTTACATATAGCCCCTTTAAATAATGTCCTTATTAAAATCACAACTGATCACAACCATTTAAACAAGATGTTTTTAATATGCCAGTTTGTGGAACAGTTGTTTTGACCAATGAGATTTTGCTGTGGGTGGGGCTACGTTGCACAGTGTGACAAAACAGTATTTAAACCAGCTTGTCCTGCCTTGTATATTACAAAAAAAAAAAAAAAAACTTTCTTACCTACTAATTTTAGTCTTTTTCAATTACAAATATCTAAAAATTCCTAAATTAAAGATACATTTACTTACATTTACATTTACTTTTCTGAACCATGAATCATAATCATTGTTAATATAGTTAACTAAAACTATAAAATACATGTTTGGTTGCTTGAAAGAAAAAAAAATGTTGGAAATAAATAAATTATCAGGGAACATTTCTTATTTTCATGTAGTTTTACTTGATATACTAAAATAAAAAAAATAATTTTTATTAATAATAACTTTATAGACTTTTAAAAATTTGTCATAAAAATGAAAAAACACAACAAATACAGAAAATATAAAAAAACTAATTCAAAATATTAATATTCTTAATATTCTTAAAACAAGAAGAAAAACGTAATTCAAAGGTAAAAAACAAGATTATTGGTCTTGTTTTAAGCACAACTTAATAGTATCTTAAGTCATGTTGCTTTTCCAGTAAATGTATTTTCAGACATTTGTACTGGAAAACGAGACAAAAATACTGAGAAAGATCATAATTTTTTTGCAGTGTAGTGTCTGAGCGATGTGCAGTTTTACATGGAGGACATCTAAAAAATGTATATGGCTGAGAGTATATGAGTATATGGCTGATTTAATGGTGAAATATAAACAATACAGTTTAATGAGAGCAAATGAGATGTGCACAAAAAACAGAAGTAGTTTATTATCCATTAACATTTATTATCCGTTGACGGGACTGTTGGTGGAACTGACATGAGGAGGAAGTTACACTCCTGTTTTATCAGCCAAGCAGTCATTATCAGCTGATGCTAATAGAAATAATAATCATATATTGCTTAATTTTGTCACATAACATCATGTATAACCAGATGTTTTTAGAGTGAGTTGTCGTTCACATGACTGTAGCTCATGCTTGTTATGTCGATTCTTTCTCCTGCAGAGAGCAGAGAGTCACGGGAACAATGGTGTTTATTTTGACGGGCCTGTCGGTTTTCATGGCCCCCGTTCTGAAGGTTTGAACTTTTATATTTCATAAACTCCATCTATACTGTCTTTTCCCATACTGATACTTATCCTTAGAATAAGAGAGAATGTTGAAAAACAAAACAAAAAAAACCCTGTGAAATGAAAATAGATGCATGTGTGTTTACTTTGAGTTCATGTGTACTGAACTAAAAGTTGACAAAACACGCTTTATTAGCAGATATACATATTTATCAGTTTCTCTCTCTTCTGGGAAAATGGACCAGAAATATGAAAATCATGATTCATTGCTGTGATGTAAACTAAAGAATATTTGAGAAAATATTAATTGTGTCTACATAATATTTCATAGTGTATTTTAAGCAATTCTAGTTATTTCAAGTGAATGAATTATAGGGCTTATATAACTCATGCCCTTATCCAGAAGCTTTATTTCTCTTTTTTTTTCTGGGAAAAGTTGATTCTTGAATATCAGAACTAAAAAAAAAAAGCACCAGGTACTTCTTTTTTGATATTTAATATCTTATTCATCATATATAATGGTATTTGCATGCACAAAAAAATACATTTTCTGCACATGTACCATAGTAGTACTATAATATTGCATGGAAACACTATAGTATGGTTTCCAGTACCATTGTACAGTATATATCAAAGCTTTGTTTTGATATATAATACAATCTGATACATTTTAGGTTAGTTCTCCAAGGCACCATGGTCCAAAAACCTATTATATCATGGTGCTTTAGTGCAGTTACTGTCCCCTGCTGGACATTTACTTTATAAACATCTCAACTTGGTAAAGAGGATATTGACCACTGAATGAGGAAAAACTCCAGGATGTGAGATGAGACAGAGGCTTTCATCCCTATTTGCTTTTCGTCAGTAGCACAAGTTCTAAAAGTAAATTGTTTGCTTTGCACAAATTCCCTCCTTTGGAGCATATTATGTTGACAAGGTTGGGAAGTGAGGTGTGTTTGGTGGATAGAGCTTTTTTGTCTTTGTGTAACCTTAGATTCTGTATGTGTGTACAATGTCGCTTTATGTGTTTGAATACATATTACAACAGTATTACTTATATAATGCTATTATAGAGAGTGTTTTGTTTGATCTCTGCAGTTCATTCCTATGCCCGTCCTGTACGGCGTGTTCCTCTACATGGGCGTCGCCTCTCTCAATGGTGTTCAGGTGAGTTCATGCTGCTCAGCGAGTGTCATGTTACTGTTTCGCAGAAAAAGACCCTAATCCTGCTGACTTACCTGATCTCCGCTGGAGCCTGGGAACCCGACCGATTCCAGAACATGATCTGGGTTCAGGAAAGTTGGGATAAGTCAGGCATAGTCAGGATTTCCATGGTGTAATACACCTGGCTAAACCTAGAGGACAGATTTGTGCTTCAAAATGTGTTTTATTAATAGTACTGTTAAACCTTGAAGCAAAACACGTTCTGCACCGATTACTCCTGTCTAAGCAATACGACTTATAATATTTGTCTGGGATTTCATCAGTAACCACCTGGCAACCACATAGCAAAAGAAAAAGAAAAAAAAGAAAAGAAACACCTTTGCAACGACAGCAACATGCTAAAAACAGTTCAAACACCTTAGTAACCTCTTATTAATGCAGACACCCACAATATTTTGCTCTGTTTTGCATTTAAGTTTCTCTTAAAAACTCTTAAATATATTAAATATATTCTTAACATTTACATACACACACACATCCCATATAATATATATATATATATTTTATAAATATGTATTTTTTAAAAATAGAATATGTATTTAAAATAATTTTATATTTATTTAAAATTTATATATTATTCTATTTTTGTTTTTTAATTATTTTGTTTTAATTAAATAAATAATGTAATTAAAACAATTAAAATAATAATTAAAAAGTAATTAAGATTATTTATATATATATATATATATATTATATATATAATATATATATATAATTTATTTTATTTCAAGTATATATGTAAATATTACAAAAATATATATTAAAGAAATCTAAAAACATAAATATTACTTTTTGAAAAATAAATATAAAATAATTCAAAATTATATATATTATTTAAAATAATTTTATTTAAATTATATATGTAAATGTTACAAAATATATATTAAAAAATTAAAATATAAAAATAAAGAAAATAAACAAAATAATGAAAAAATATTATTTTAAAATATATATTATATATATTTATTTTTCAAAAAAATAGTATTTATAGTTTTTTAAAGTTTTTTTTTTTTTTTTTTGTGAGAAAACAGGTTGTCTGCTTCTGAACAATCTATAAACTATGATTAAACATTTTTTGTGTGTGTAGTTTATGGATCGTCTGCAGCTCTTGTTGATGCCAGCAAAACACCAGCCGGATCTGATCTACCTGAGACACGTACCGCTCAGACGGGTTCACTTCTTCACCTTCTTACAGGTGTGTGTGGTCACATGTTCAGCCTCATACAAGGCTCAGATCTATAGCTTTAGTGCTGTATATGCATCATGAATGTGAATGTGTGTTCTGTGCACAGGTGCTCTGTTTGGCCCTCCTGTGGATTCTGAAGTCAACAGTAGCAGCTATCATCTTTCCCGTCATGGTGAGCATTTTAAACATGCACAAAATGCATGTAATACTTCCATGAACTGCACTCAGTCAGTTTAATTACTGTCTGATATATTGCACACTAAACTGGAAAAATAACTTTTATTCTCTAGTTCTTAAGACATTGTACACATTCTACTACTACTACTGATTGATAGCTTATACTTTTTCAGCAAGTAAAGTCTTTTAGTATAATTGTAAAAAAAAAAAAAAAAAAAGGTCCCCTTCATAACCAGCCAGTGTTCAAAACGATCTCATGATCTTAGCTCGATTCACACGGTAAGCTGTAATAATGTTTTATATAAGAGCGACCTGGTGGATTTCCGTGGGAATTTGAGCATGCAGCAGTTCCTCTGTGCATCATTACGTCACATCCGTAAACAGAAAGGAAGGAGTCCAGGCTAGTCGGTTTATCACGTGAGGACGCTGCTGGTAGCGCACATTTATAGCCTGAAATAATGAAACTTATCATTTTGAGGCGGATTTTAATCCAGAAAGGTCCAAATGACAATCATCAGTGACAACTGGAGATTCACCTGTAGTCAAAAAGCAAAAGACTTTGGACTGTTGAGTGGGTACAGAAATTGAAATCTACAGGTACGCTAATATACACATAGTCATAGTAATGGCTGATGTTGTTAATATTAACGATTTGAGAACAAAGTAAACAGTAATAATAATTTGCACGGTTTGGCATGATCCAAGCTAAACGATCGTTAGATTTAATCACTATTAGAGCGCAATTTTGTAGGCCTAATGCTTTTTCCTCAGTTGTCAGAACAAAGTAGCAGAAATGTTATTACTGTTCAGATGATATTTTCCAGTGAAAACTCTTATATTGGTCATACTTTCAAGACGTAGAATCTGTGATTCTGAAGTTCAGTATCCACACCGGTGCGGTGACTGACAGCAAACATTAGATTCATCCGCACTGACGAGCTGTGCCGAGGCACAACGCACGTACAGATAACTGTTCCGCATATGACTGCAATTCCAGGTTTCAAACAAGAGATGGCGACAAAGAGGAAAAATTGCGGACTGCAGCTTTAAAGTAACTGTTACTTAAAGTAACTGTTTTTAAAGTAACACAGGAATAAATGTAATTTATTCCTGTGATGGTAAAGCTGAATTTTCAGCATTGTTACCTTCTTCAGTGTCACATGATCCTTCAGAAAAATTTTAATATGCTGATTGGTGCTCAAGAAACATTTCTTATCATTGCTGAAAACAGTTGTCCTGCTTAATGTATTATTGTAAATCATGATACATTTTTTCAGGATTCTTTGAGTGAATAAATGTATTCTTTTCTTTGAAAAAATCTTACTTATCCCAAACATAAATGGTAGTGTACATAAGAATGAACCTGATTTGAGGTGAAGAGGAAGTCCATGTATGGAAACACTGATTGCTTGAGGAGTCATCCGTTTGCGGTGGTTGTCATATACCAGTATAGTAAACGGAAAAAGAGAACTGTTACTTAAGTTAAAAATGGTTTGTTTGGTTTGTGAAATTTAAAAATGGTTTGGTTGGTTTGTGGCTATTACTGCTTGGCTGTTACTTTTGCAAATGCTAAAGTTTCCAGAGGTGGTTCTGTGAAAAGCATCACGCTAACCCAATAACATTTTTGGCATTTGGCTCACCACAAACCTCCTTAAATCAGTTTCTCAGAAATGGTTCTTTGTAGAGCAAATGTCTCTCATCCCCCATTCATTTAGCAAAATTGAGTTTGCTAATTAAAGCCTGCAGGTCTCAGAGGAGGCTGAGATGATCAGTTTGTATTAGTTCTCATTCATACCATTCATGCTGAGGTAGAATCAGTGGAAAAATACAAAACACTGCGGGGGGAGTCCGACGGTTTGGCAGAGTCAAGGGTGATTGTTGGTTCACCTTTACTCAGAAGCCTGAGGTGATTGTATTTGTTCAGTGACAGATTTTACTCAATAGCTAAATGATGCAGTCGAGTGTCATGCCAGGAAACTCAATTACAGCCCCCTGCACTTTCTGTAGAACCTGATAATCCAGCTCTGCTGTGTTAAACCTGTGGCTTTCCCTGACTGGTTCAAGCTGCTGTACTTTGGAAAAAGCTGTCAGTACCATGAGTGGTAAACAAGTCAACTGTAGTAAGAAAAAGGCCCACACATTCCTGACATTTAAGATTTGTTTTCAGTGTAAATTTAAATTTGGTTCAACCAAATAGTCGATTTGGTAAAGTCAGGTAAAAAAAAATTTTATTCTTTTTTTTTTTGTAGCAGCTAATTACCA
>JAOTNS010001401.1:0-74105 GCA_028476615.1 Culter alburnus
TTTCTTGCCATAATTGTTTGCCTCGCCACGGCCAAACCGTTTGAGATATCCAAAATCGTTTGCAATTAAACAACTTCAATGTGTTAGCAACAAGTTAAAAAAAGCTTGGTGTAAATTGGATAACCCTGTAGGAGTAGTAGTATAAAATCATAGCCTGTTTTTTCAAAAAAAATTAACATTCAAACAAAATAGCCGACTTCCTGTTGGTCGAGCTAATGAATGTAAATTAGAAAATTGTCCGGCTTGATGAGAACAATGTGTACGAGTTTGGTGACTGTAGGAAAAACTAACCCCCCCACTTTTGTCAAAAGGTGGCGCTACTGAGCCCCTCCACCACGCCCATTTCTATGGCTTTGTCCATGTCTACTGGTTGACAATATTGATGTGTGTGTCGAGTTTCATGCAATTTGAAGCATGTTAAGAGCCTCAAAACACTCAAGAATATTATTACAGTTTGACCTGTTGCCATGGCAACAATATTTCAAATATCAAAAATCCTGTCATAGGTCTACATCTGCTGTGTATTGACATTACACTGATGAAGTTTGAAGCAAATCAGGTAAAAATAAGAGGGTGATCTCAAAGCATTTCAAAAAGTGATACACTTCCTGCTGCCAGTTGGTGGCGCTATAACTTTGACTCACAATAGTCACATCCATGTGATCAGACTACTACAACCAACACACTCGTGAAGTTTCATAAAGATCAATATATGTATGCAGACGTTATAACACATTTCCTGTTTCCTTTTTCTCGCCATAAATTCGTTGCCTCGCACGGCCAAACAGTTCGAGATATCAAAATCCCCCTGGCAATTTTTAATCATCAGTGTCTTGACTTCATGCTGACTGAGTTTGGTGGCGATCGGATTATCGTCTAGGAGGAGTATATCAAATTCCAGAGCATGCGTTTTTCAAACAACCCTTAATAGCTGACTTCCTGTTGGCGTGGCGTTTAACTTAGAGCACTAAAGTTGTTCGTCCCGATGAGGACTATATGTGTACCGAGTTTCATACTAATACGTGCAAGCGTGTTTAAAATATGGACCAAATTTTCAGACTTTTTTCAAGGGGGCGCTGTCGAGCCCCCCTGCCACGCCCGGGTACCAGCCTCTGCGGCGTCCTAATGGCCGCGGATTCCAATGTGTGTGCCAATTTTCAAGAGTTTTTGAGCATGTTAAGGCCCCCAAAAAGCCCCTTAGAAGAACAAAAGGGCCTTCAGCCCCTTACAGGGCTTTGGCCCTAATAATAATCCTAAAGAAAACAAAAGGGCCTTCAGCCCCTTACAGGGCTTTGGCCCTAATAATAATCCTAAAGAAAACAATAGGGCCTTCAGCCCCTTGGGCTTTGGCCCTAATAATAATCCTAAAGAAAACAATAGGGCCTTCAGCCCCTTGGGCTTTGCCCTAATAATAATAATCCTAAAGAAACATAGGGCCTTCAGCTTGGGTTGGCCCTAATAATAATAATAAATAATCCTAAAGAAAACAATAGGGCCTTCAGCCCCTTGGGCTTTGGCCCTAATAATAATAATAATCCTTAGAAGAACAAGAGGGCCCTTCGCCATTTCATTGGCTTGGGCCCTAATAATCCTAAAGAAAACAAAAGGGCCTTCAGCCCCTTACAGGGCTTTGGTCCTAATAATAATAATAATAAACGGAGCAATTCCAATAGGGTCCTCACACCATCGGTGCTCGGGCCCTAATAATAATAAACGGAGCAATTCCAATAGGGTCCTCACACCATCGGTGCTCGGGCCCTACTTCCAATAGGGTCCTCACACCATCGGTGCTCAGGCCCTAATTACACTGTTGACCCATCCCTTACACCTTACCCCTATCCTTAAACCTACCCATACAACCAAAGCTTTCCCTAACCTTACCCGTATCCCACCTCAAAAGCAGCAAAAGTGTTTTTCAATTCAATATAAACCCAATAAGTACATTGTACTTATTTTTTGATGTAAGTACATAGTAGTTAAGGCCACTTAATATAAAGTGGGACCAGAAATACTTTGGTAATAAATATATGCTTAATTACACTTTTAAGAAATATGCTAAACACAATCATACTGTTAATATATTTCTAAACAGAATACTAGAAGTACATCGGTAATAAATATATGCGTAGTTACCCTTTTAAAAAATATGCTAAACACAAGCATACTTTTAGTGAAGTTACGGTATTTACAGAAAACATACTTACTTTTAATTATTAAGTATTGCCATAAGCATACTTTAAATTGTTGTTCAGATTTACTTTGGTTTGTATTTGTAAAAGGTTATGCTACTTAAAAGGCTGTTGTCCATTACATTATATGTTAAATACAAAGTTCAGTCATGAAACTCTAACCGAGCGCTGATTGGGTCTTTCTACGCCATGGCATCAGCCAATCGGAAGTAATTCCATATCCACGCAACCATATATATCGTACCCTAGCCTGCGATCGACAAGCTGCGCAATGTGAGGCGCTGTTATCCCTCCTCCTCCCCAGCGCCACCTGTAGAGATCTGCTACGGGGGTTCTACCATTCTTGCAGCAGCCTTTTCCTTGTTGTTTTATTTGACTAAGCTAAACAATTTGTATTTGCTCAGCAGCAACAGCAGCAGCAGCAGTAGCAGCAGCAACAGCAGCAGCAGCGTAGCAGATCTCGTATGCCAAAATCAAGCCATGTATACTTCATACCCCATGCCAATAAACGCTGGTTGAATTTAATTCACTCCGAGAGTTGTCATGATTGAACTGTAATAAAGTACTACTGAAATTCTTACAAGGATTTTAACATCATATTATTTGAAATGCATCATAAATCAATTTTCCAAAGATGCTTAAAAAAATCCCTATATATATACTTTTGTTTAATGCTGCATTCACGCCACCTCGCATTTACTGAAATCTTGAGATGACAACACATGACATTATATTCGGAGCTGTTCAAGTCCTTGGACTGGGAATTATGTGCTTCCATGG
Source organism: Culter alburnus (assembly GCA_028476615.1). Lineage (NCBI taxonomy): Eukaryota > Metazoa > Chordata > Actinopteri > Cypriniformes > Xenocyprididae > Culter > Culter alburnus. Next base: position 2,970 of record JAOTNS010001401.1, read on the forward strand.
CACCACTATCAACGCCTATTAATCTACAGCGATCAGGTGGTACAGCGGCCACGTGGTACATCAGGGAGCTTTCAGAAAACTCCCAGCTTACAAGCTGTAATTACGAACTCTACGAGGACGTGAACGCTTTTTACAAGCTAGAATCTCGTAACTAGAGGAATTATGAGGCCGCGTGAATGCACTTTAAATTTAAACAACACGTGTAACACACGTGACGGAACCTGATTGGTTCTAAGGCCATTGAACGGCCCTGATTGGTCCACCTGAGAGAATCTGTTTACCAGATATGCTGTGTGTGCGTATGTGCCTTGAATGTTAATAAGTCTAAATTTAAACTGTTAAATTATATAGACTACAGTGATCGTGTCACTTTAGAACACTTGTAAGAGACCACGCGATTCATATGGATTACTTTTTTTTTTTCAATGAACTTTTTGATATGTTAACAGTTTTGGCGAATCGTCTTTCATCGCAGAAGTATAAATCTCTGAGATTTCATTCAAATATCTCAGTTTTTCTTTCATGTGGCTTTTGGAACCCCGTTATTTTGTGACTCCAGGTAAGATTTGTATTTAATTAACTTTACTTGTCTGTGCCTGTCGTATTTTTGATACAAAGTGTAACAGCGTGTCTTCTTCAGTGCAGCTGCATTCATTTGACCAATCAGATGCGAACAGATGAAGATGCTGCCCGCAGAAGTAACTGGTAAGTTTTTGGTTGCTGTTTGCATATATATAAAATCTCACTATTTCATTTTTTCCTAGGTGGATAGGGCTGCTATGCATTTGCTAATAGATAGCACGTGGAATACGGACAATAACCACTGTAACATGATACTGACACTAGATATCTGGCAACTTAAGCACTGGTATAAAGTCCCTTACTAAAGACTGTTTAAATCTATGTGGTGACATTTGTCTGTCTTAGAACAACTATAAAACAATGCATTGACAGGAAAAAAAAAAAAAAGTCATTATAACATGTACAACATTACATTTGACATTCTTTTTATTTGCAGATTTAAGTTGTATATTTATTTCTGATTTCCTTAACAATTTGGCTTCATTCATCAATGAGGTAAATGATCTTTGAAAAACCATGTTATGAACACAATTTGTTTGAGCTAACCAGCCAACTATAGTAGTGTTCATTGATTTGTTTATATTTGTTCAAGCTTGATAAATTTGCCTTTGTTCATTTTTTAATTTACATGTCTAATTACAGATAAGTACAAAGATTAAAAGTACAAAGAGCCACAATCTGAAACTCCTGAGACTGTGAAGGGTTTCAATTATATTACCCACCAGGTCATTCTTAAAGGTGCTCTAAGTTATGTCACACATTTTTAGGCCAAAACATTTTTTGTCACATACAGCAAACATCTCCTCACTATCCGCTAGCTGCCTGTCCCCTGAACACACTGTAAAAAAACGTGGTCTCTGTAGTTGCCACAAGCTCCGAAAATGGCAATAAAAACAAACTGGTGCAGCCTGGACCACAAAACATAATAAACACGCTCCAGCCAATAACCGACAAGAATGATTTTAAATGCGTGTTCATGACTGTTTCAGGAAGCACGGAAGGGAGGGGGAGGAGGAGAAGAAGGAGGGAGGGTCTAGCTAGCCTCTGTTTTGTTTGAACTTCGAACGTCAACAGAAAGTTACATCCACCCAGGATCACTTAGAGCACCTTTAAAAGGAAAACAAATCATTAATCATCATTTGACTGCCTTTTTTGTTGTTGTTTTTCAGATCAGCTGCTATAAAAGACAAACTGAAATCTGAGTGCAGAGACAAGCGAACAAAGAGTATGTTTTAATGTCGTAACACCTCTGTTATAAACATTTTTCCGGGACTAATAGATGGTGATTCAGTCAATCTTGGAAGGAAAATGTTAGCAACATGTTCATTCACAAGTCTAATTTGTGCTTCCTTTGAGTCATTCATGTGAAATTTATTTTTTAATTGTTTCTGTTTTTGGAAAAAGCTGTAGAGTACTTGTCCTAGTTGTCCTGGCATATAATATTTTACAAATTCTAATTGCTTTAAATCTTTGCAACAGAGGTGTAGAGAGTGCATGTTAGCATTAGAGGTCGACCACTGATTGTTGGAACAATCGGTTATCGGCAAAAATCCTTGCCGATAGTTTTTTCGGGTTGGTTCCATGGCAAGAGCTATATTAGGAGAATGGAGCATAGACTGGATCGGCGGAAAAGGGTCTGCTTGTCATCATACAGCAAAATAGCGGCTTCTAGAGGCCAAATAAATACTAACACTGCGTTGTTGTGTTTACTTTGACACGTGAGGCTGTGCGCTCCTCAGAGAGCACATGACTGACACTTCAGATACGCATTTAAAACACGACAGCGAAATGGTATGAATACAGTACATTACAGTACATGTTGTCATATTATAAAGTAATTCATTTGCTGACTAGATGCTGCATTAGCAGAGAAAGAACAGAAGTACTAGGCTACCCTTTGTTTGCGATCAGGCTGAGAGGACACTAACATTAGTAGCACCTCAAGTGACGGTAGGTGACTGTGACGGTGGTTGAGAGGTGAGTGCTCGACGCAAAGCGTCTACGAGCTCTTGGAAAGGGTCCCGGAGACTCATGCTGGTATCGGCTGTTGTCGGTCCGGTCTTCTGTTACAACACAGAAGGGTCGGAGGCAGGAGTAAAACAAACAGTGATGTTTATTGATACCAGCAGAGTTAAACATTTGTGCAGGTGAGTATGACGTGAAGAATGGATGACAGGAATAGAGCAGAATGATAATACTGTCCTTCTTGTTATCGTAGGAATGCGGATCTTGAACAACACTGGAGAAACTGGACGCAGGAGACAGGGAACACTCACACACAGATGGAGAAGTACACGGGGAATACAGGAGACGCTGGAGACAGGTAAGTAGATCGTCTGGAGTCCTTAAGGTAAGTATGATACGAACGAGACCGGACAGTGAATGTGTGTTAGTGTGAGTCCTTTATACTGTGACTGATGAGTGCTGATGGGGTACAGGTGCCGGTGATTAGTACTCTGGTGATTGGGTGCGCTGTGACTGGCTGACGGTGGAGCCTGGCGTGTCTGTGACAGTACCCCCCATCCCACGGCCCGCTCCTGAGGGCCGAGGACCCCGACGTCGTGGTGGCCGTCCTCTTCCACATGGGGCAGATCTGTCAGGGTAGCTGCCGTGGAATGTTTCAAGAAGATTGGGATCGAGGATGTCATTTCTGGGGATCCAAGAGCACTCCTCGGGGCCGTAGCCCTCCCAGTCCACTAGGTACTCTCTATGAATTGGGGTCCTCTGTCTGAGACGATGTCTTCGGGAATACCATAGTATCGGAATACGTGATTAAACATGAGTTCTGCCGTTTCTATGGCGGTAGGTAGACCTCTCAGGGGAATCAGACGACAGTATTTGGAAAAGCGGTCTACTACTACAAGGATGCATGTGTGGCCATCAGAAGCTGGGAGATCCGTAATGAAGTCCACTCCCAGGTGTGACCAGGGTCGCTCAGGAACGGGCAGAGGATTGAGCTTGCCGGCTGGGAGATGACGAGGGCTCTTAGAGATGGTGCACTCCCTGCAGCCCTGCACGTACCTTCTGACGTCGTTGGCCATGTTGGGCCAACAGAAGCGCTCCTTAAGCAGCGAGAGGGGTCTCATTGACCCCCGGGTGGCCAGTGCCAAGTGACGTGTGGGCAGAGTAAATAAGTGGAGTGCGTCGTGTCCTTGTGACGTATTGCAAGCCTTGGGGACAACCCGGCGGAGCGTTGGTGGAGGCATTGGAGGAGGGTAAGGTCTCTTCCGACCAGGAGCTGGGGCTCACAAAAATGGACTCGGAGAGAATTATTTCAGGTTCTTCATTCTTTTCCTCTGGAGCATGAAGACGGGACAAGGCATCTGCCTTTACATTTTTGGAGCCAGGACGATAGGAAATTGAGAAGTCGAATCGGGAGAAAAACATGGCCCAACGTGCTTGACGGGGATTAAGTCTTTTTGCAGCTCTCAGGTATTCCAAGTTCTTATGGTCAGTTAAAACCAGGAAGGAGTGCTTAGCTCCCTCCAACCAATGCCTCCACTCTTCCAAGGCAAGCTTGACGGCCAGGAGCTTGCGGTCACCGATGTCGTAGTTGACCTCCGCCGGGTTGAGCTTGCGGGAGAAGAAGGCGCATGGATGGAGTCTACTTGGCGTCCCCTGCTGCTGAGATAGCACCGCTCCCACTCCTGTGGTGGAAGCGTCCACCTCTACGATGAAGGGCAGATCTGGATTTGGGTGGACGAGGAGGGGGAGCGGTGGTGAAGGCTTTCTTGAGGGAATGATAGCACTCACCATGGGATGAGGAGGACGAACGGGGCATGCAGATATGACATGCCCAGGAGCACCACAATATAAACAGAGATTCAGGGTCAGCCTTCGTTGACGCTCAGCGGAAGACAGTCGGGAAAGTGTCCACTTGCATGGATTCACTGGCTGGTTCTGGAGGGCTGATGGGTTCGGATCGACGGAGGAGGGTGTTAGGGAGTGGCTGGCCCTGGTGTTCTTCGATACACGACTGCATATGAGAGCCTACGCGGATGGACAGCTGGATGAAGCGTTCGAGGCCGATGGAATCCTCGTATGCAGCGAGATGCAACCGCACTCTAGGTTCCAGACCCTGGCGATAGGAGGTGATGAGGGCTTGCTCGTTCCATCCACTAGCAGCGGCCAGCGTTCTAAATTGCAAATCATATTCATTGACAGACATAGACCTTTGTTTTAGATTGTAAAGTTTCTCACCAGCAGAAGAATCAGAGACAGGTTTGCCGAAAACTTCACGGAAATGTGAGACGAAGGAGGAATATGACTGAACAACAGGCCCTTTCTGTGTCCAGAGGGAATCCGCCCATTGTAATGCTTTGCCTTGCAGTTGAGAGATGATGAACGCAATTTTAGATGTGTCGTCAGGATAGAGGTGCGGTTGCATCTCCAGGACCAGCTCACACTGCAGGAGGAATCCGCTGCAATCCTCCGCCGATCCTGAGTAGGGCGCTGGTTTGGCCATGGGACTGGCGTGAACCACAAGTGACGGAGAGGAAGTGGTGGTTGCGGAAGCAACGGTAGGTGACTGTGACGGTGGTTGAGAGGTGAGTGCTCGACGCAAAGCGTCTACGAGCTCTTGGAAAGGGTCCCGGAGACTCATGCTGGTATCGGCTGTTGTCGGTCCGGTCTTCTGTTACAACACAGAAGGGTCGGAGGCAGGAGTAAAACAAACAGTGATGTTTATTGATACCAGCAGAGTTAAACATTTGTGCAGGTGAGTATGACGTGAAGAATGGATGACAGGAATAGAGCAGAATGATAATACTGTCCTTCTTGTTATCGTAGGAATGCGGATCTTGAACAACACTGGAGAAACTGGACGCAGGAGACAGGGAACACTCACACACAGATGGAGAAGCACACGGGGAATACAGGAGACGCTGGAGACAGGTAAGTAGATCGTCTGGAGTCCTTAAGGTAAGTATGATATGAACGAGACCGGACAGTGAATGTGTGTTAGTGTGAGTCCTTTATACTGTGACTGATGAGTGCTGATGGGGTACAGGTGCCGGTGATTAGTACTCTGGTGATTGGGTGCGCTGTGACTGGCTGACGGTGGAGCCTGGCGTGTCTGTGACACAATCTGGAATCTTCCCTATATGTCGTCATAGGGGGAAAGGTTACCTTCCCTTTCTCTGCTTTGCCCGCCCATGAGAAAATGAGTTACTACCATGCGAGGCGAATTTTTTTTTTTTCCTCGAGAGACATCATGGCTTGCAAACGAGCGAAGCGAGGCAGTCGCTCAGTGTCTGGATGTACAAATGAATACAATGATACAACTTCCCAAAGTGTTGTATGTCTGCGCCACACATTTCACCGACGACTGTTTTCTCAACGTGGGCCAATACAGCTCAGTTACTGTCGCTAATGTAAAGGTAGACAGCATCAACTATGTGTGTGAACACACACACTGTAACGCGAGTGTTGTACATTTCTTTGTTGTTTGGATAACCGTTCTGCTGTTGGTGTTATGGCGCACGTGATATCCATATTTCCAGATTGCAGAGCTTGATGTAATTGTAATAAGAAAGATTGTAAAAACTTTTAAGATTTATGAATTATAAAATATGTAAACAAATAAATGATGTTGGCATGGTAGCACATTTTCCACAATGGCCACCTATCTGAAAAGGTATTTGTAATAATGGCAGAGGACTAATTTAGTTGCGCTGGTTAGTGTCTATAGCTGATAATTATATATATATATATTATATATATATATAATTATGATAGCAAATCAGAGCAACATGAAGAGCCAACAATCAATGTAGGCTAGCATTAGCTACATGATAATAACTGTAACAGCATACATAAACCAACTAAAGTACCGTATCCAGACACAATGTTTTAAACTCACCATTCGGAGACGTCCTGCTGTAGCCGCTGAGTTGCAACTTCATCATCCGGATCAGACTCTGGTTCAAACTAAAATGCTTGTACGACTGCGTGTCTACGAGCCATTGCGATACATCCACTGTCAACATTAGCGCATGGTACAGTGGCCACAAGCTGGTTAAGGCCACACCCACCACCACCTTGCCCCGCCTCTCTCCTCCTCATTAGCATTTAAAGCTACAGACCCAGAAACGGCACGTCCTGAGGAAAGCTCATTGTGGGACTGGCTCGTAGTGGCTGAAATTCTCCACCAAGGCTGAATTTTGGGAAAGAGACTTCAGATACAGTACTAGGGACCACTTAGGCCTATATAAAAGAATCCAAAAAGTAGCATGTCATGGGACCTTTAAAGGTCATCATCTTTAAAGGTGCCGTAGAACCTCTTTTTAAAAGATGTAATATAAGTCTAAGGTGTCCCCTGAATGTGTCTGAAGTTTCAGCTCAAAATACCCCATAGATTTTTTTTTTTATTAATTTTTTAACTGCCTATTTTGGGGCATCATTAAATATGAGCCGATTTAGGCTGCGGCCCCTTTAAATGCTTACGCTCCCTGCCCACGGAGCTCGCACTTGCCTTTAACAGCATAAACAAAGTTCACACAGCTAATATAACCCTCAAAATTGTTCTTTACAAAGTGTTTGTCATGCAGCATGTCTAATCGCGTAAGTATGGTATTTATTTGGATGTTTACATTTGGTTCTGAATGAGTTTGATAGTGCTCCGTGGCTAAAGCTAACATTACACACTGTTGGAGAGATTTATGAAGAATGAAGTTGTGTTTATGAATTATACAGACTGCAAGTGTTTAAAAAATGAAAATAACGACAGTCTTGTCTCCGTGAATACAGTAAGAAACGATGGTAACTTTAACCACATTTAACAGTACATTAGCAACATGCTAACGAAACATTTAGAAAGACAATTTACAAATATCACAAAAAATATCATGATCTCAAGGATCATGTCAGTTATTATTGCTCCATCTGCCATTTTTCGCTGTTGTCCTTGCTTGTTTACCTAGTCTGATGATTCAGCTGTGCACATCCAGACGTCCTGCCCTTGTCTAATGCTTGAACATGAGCTGGCATATGCAAATATTGGGGGCGTACACCCCGACTGTTACGTAACAGTCGGTGTTATGTTGAGATTCGCCTGTTCGTTGGAGGTCTTTTAAACAAATGAGATTTATATAAGAAGGAGGAAACAACAGTGTTTGAGACTCACTGTATGTCATTTCCATGTACTGAACTCTTGTTATTTATCTATGCCAAGATAAATTCAATTTTTAATTCTAGGGCACCTTTAAGCATGCCTGTTATAATGGCAACACTTAGGGTTAATAAATGCTGTAGAAGTATTGTTCATTTATAGTTTGTTAATTTTAACATTTACTAATATATTTTTCAGTGTTACTTTTTGTTTCAGTTTGAATGTCTTTTGTTTATTCATATAATTAATATATTCATATTAGATTTATTTCATTTAGCACATTTTCATGGTTCAGTACCAGTATTGGGCATGTTACTTTAAAGTAATTAGTTATAGTTACTAGTTACTTCTCACAAATAGTAACTGAGTTAGTAACTGAGTTACATCATTATAAAAGTAACTAATTACCAGGGAAAGTAACTATTGCGTTACTTAAAAAATAAATAAATAAATAAATAAAATATGTCAAATAACTTGGATGCCCCTAATAATAAATATAAGTCTAAAAATAAATTATTCTTGATCCGACTTGTGACTCATGATCCGCTCTTGCTCACGACATGAAATGTCATAAATATGAAACGTAGTTTCATATTTATGTTTAAATAGTCCTATGTTATGTTTTAAATTCAACTATTTGATTATGAAAAGTGAACAGCATGAGTGAGATGCATCATAAGATGCGCAATATATGTCAGGAGACATGGAGTGGGTCAGACATGATTTTGACCACCTCATTAAGTTTTGTTTTGTAGAAAGCCTTTCTTTAAAGTGAATTTCATTTTGTAAAAATTGTATCTTAATTTTAATCAATGTTTCATCAATCAATTGCCTGGATTTAATAAATAAGAAGCAAATATAGCAGACAATATAATGGAGGTGCCGGCGTGATCACTTGCGCATGAACTGGAGCATGTCTTATAAGCTAAATGATCCAAAACTCAGTGTATAGGCTGCTTGCCTCACAGACATGAGAAAAATATCTATAGAAAGCTTGAAATGTCTACTTTTAAACGAAATAATTAAAAACGAAAAGAAGTGAGTGACTCTGATTGTGTAATCCGAATTAAATGTGCATTCTTTCTCTAGGCGCGTCCAGTTGTGTAACGTAGAGAGTCCACTGGAGGCGTGTGTAGTGTTGAACCCAAGTGCAGTATTTAATGAAAATACAAAATACAAACAGGAACATGAACAGAAACACAGACTTGACTTGTCAAGTCAAGTCAAGTCAAGTCAAGACAAGACAAGACAAGACAAGACAAGACAAGACAAGACAAGACAAGACAAGACATGACTTGACTTGACTTGACTTGACTTGACTGGAGCAGACTTGAACATGAACAGACTTGACTTGGAACATGAACCACTAATGCACACCAAACAGCAGGTTACATAAAACAAAGCTAGACAAGATAACAATGAAACATGAGGGCTATAAATACAAGAACTGAATGAACACATGACTGAGACAACCAATGGGGAAGTGACACAAGGAACATAAGAACCAATGACAGAACATGACTGATAACTACATGACCAAGAAACAACCAATCAGAACATGACACATGGACTAAGGGAGAACAAGAGGATCAATGGAAGCAAGACACAAACAAGCAACAAGAATCAACTACAAAATAAAAGACATGGAAACATGAACACGAAAAACATGAGCACGAAACCAAAACACCCATGACATATCCCCCCCTCTAAAGGCGGCTCCTGACGCCCAACAAGAAACAAAACAAAACTATAATCCAGGAGGGTGGTCTTGGGGGAGGGATGGTGGGCCAGGCCCGTGCAGGGGAATAGGAGGGCCTGGGCATGGTAGAGGTGGGCCTGGACCGTGGAGCATGGGAAAACCTGGGCGTGGCAGAGGCGGGCCTGGACCGTGGAGCGTGGGAGGACCTGGACCGTGGAGCGTGGGAGGACCTGGGTCGTGGAGCGTGGGAGGACCTGGGTCGTGGAGCGTGGGAGGACCTGGGTCGTGGAGCGTGGGAGGACCTGGGTCGAGCGTGGGAGAGGACCTGGGCCGTGGAGCGTGGGAGGACTTGAGCTTGGAGCGTGGGGTCCCGGTGTACTGGAGGACCAGGGCCATGGAACATGGGAGGCTCAGGTGTGGCGGCCGTGGCATGGCGAGGCTCAGGCGTGGCGGCCGAGGCATGGGGAGGCTCAGGCGGGGCTGGCAGGGCGAGGCTCTGGCGTGGCGGCCGTGGCAGGGCGAGGCTCTGGCGTGGCGGCCGTGGCATGGCGAGGCTCAGGCGTGGCATGGCGAGGCTCAGGCGTGGCATGGCGAGGCTCAGGCATGGCGTGAGGAGACGTGGCATGACTAGGCTCTGGCGTGGCATGAGGAGACGTGGCCTGACGAGGCTCTGCCGTGGCATGACGAGGCTCTGGAGTGGCATGACTAGACTCTGCCGTGGCATGATGAGACTCTGCCGTGGCATAACGCTGGCATGACGGCCATCTAGGGTGAGTGTCTCGGGGCGAGACACTGGCGCGGTGGCCTTGAGGGTAAAACGGCCGGAGGACTTGGGTGAGTGGCGGCCATCTCGGGGCGAGACACTGGCGTGGCGGCCGTCTCGGGGTGAGACACTGGCGTGGCGGCCGTCTCGGGGTGAGACACTGGCGTGGCGGCCATCTCGGGGCAAGGCACTGGAGTGGCGGCCATCTTGGGGTGAGGCACTGGAGTGGTGGCCATCTTGTAAACGGGTCCTGGTGTGGCAGGCATGGAGGGAGCAGGCCTTGGCATGGCAGGCATGGAGGGAGCAGGCCCTGGCATGGCAGGCATGGCGGGAATAAGCCCTGGCGTGGCAGGCATGGCGGGAATAAGCCCTAGCTTTCTAGCTTCTGTAACGTAGAGAGTCCACTGGAGGCGTGTGTAGTGTTGAACCCAAGTGCAGTATTTAATGAAAATACAAAATACAAAATACAATCAGGAACATGAACAGAAACACAGACGTGACTTGACTTGACTTGACTTGACTGGAGCAGACTTCAACATGAACAGACTTGACTTGGAACAAACAAACAAGCAACAAGAATCAAAATAAAAGACATGGAAACCAAAACATGAACACGAAACCAAAACACCCGTGACAAGTTGCCTATGCGGAGATGATGAGAGTCAGCAATGTCAACTTCATCTTTGCAGCCGACACTGATTCAGAAAACATTTCTTTATTAATAAACAAGTAAAATGTCTTCTTGCTGTTTTTGTCACATTCAATATCATTACTTTTGCCAGTTCTTTATGGCAAGCTTTATGCGTGCGCTTGAGTGCTATATCGCCTATATTACGTAAACGCTCATTATTATGGTTTATTCTCTCCAGTATTTAAGAAATTAAATTAATATAAATGTGATTAGTCAACTAATGGCTTAAATGAACTACTACTAGTCGACTAGAAAAAAACTTATTTCACATATTTTCGATGTCACAGCATGTGGTACAAAGGGTATTCTGGTTTGAGCTCGCGCTCCACTCGCATGATCTGGCGCGCACACACACACACACACACACACACAGAGCATCATACATTATTATCAGTTTAAAATTATATTCGTGTATGACTAACCTTATTTCTTTACAACAAAATGCTTTGCAGGTCTATCATCTCTAGTCACACACACCAGAGAAAAATCTATGCAGGTCCTATGGCTGAGAGAGAGCCTACTCGGATGAAAACCCGCTTCAGTGAGCTCAATTATAGTAATGCGGCATTTTTTTTGTCAGTAACGGTAATGGTGTTGTAACGGTAGAAAAAGTAATTAGTTTGATCACTCATCACTGAAAACAGTAACGGCATTAGTAACGCTGTTTATTTATAACGCTGTTATTCCCATCACTGTTCACTGTTCAGTACTTTAAAAAAAAGTTCAGCACTGTTTTACTTAGTGTTATTTTATTATTTTTTTTTTACTTTTATTATTATTATTATTTTATCCAGTATCCATTTGAAAAACTATCGGCTGATTAATCGGTTATCGGCAAGTATGGTGCAACCTATTTATCGGTATTGGTAAAATCCAATATCGGTCGACCTCTAGTTAGCATTACTACAACAGACACATTCATGGGAATTACCCTAGGTTAAAATAAAACACAATTATCAATATACAACATACCCTGAAATACTCACAGGTTGCTTTATTGCTTCAAATGTCAATATCAGTGACTTTGTGATTGAACTCTGCTCACTGTAAGTGTTGTTGTTGGGCTTCTTCTAATCTTATGTTCATTGTAACTCATAGAGTGCTGTATAGTGATGACAGACAAGAGGATAAAAGTGGACACTCATATATCAAGCTTGATGGGGATATAATCAAAAGGTAAACTGAGAAGTATTGATATTCATTAGAATTTTGCTGACAAGTTATAATACTATATGTTCAATCATGGATGCAAATTATTTATTGGTTAATTTTATATAAATTTTATATAAATTCCTTTTTCCCTTTCACAGATCCTGTGATAAAGAAGCCTTCAAATACTACATTGTCTGAATTGCAAGCCCTCAGTTGCAGAAAATGCAAGTTGTGCTCAAAAAGTGACCCTCCACTTGAAGATGAAGTGATATTTAAATTCTTCTGTTTCATTGTTTGGTTCAGGCATTTGCATGCTTACATTTGTAAAAAATAAAAATAAATAATAATAAAAAATGCACTATTCACTTCTGCACTTTTTTTGTGTTTTGTTTTTCTTCAGAAAATTGCATTGTAATGCTTATTTATTCATTGATGTAAAATTCTGTTGTAGTGATCAGCAGGCAGACATGAGGGCAGGCCATTACATCAATTGTCCCCTTTCATCTGCCATAATGAAAAGCACAGGACCCCAAAACCCACACCTCCAAGAGACACAAAACAAGGAAATAGATAGGCTAGCAGATAAGCCTGCAAAGACAATCACCCTGACCATTTGTGCAAAGGAAGAATGATGACATTAGCATTAGCATAATCTTCTCCATTTCTATTATCAGAACTCACTTAATGAGTGTTGTTTGTGTACATGCAAAATATACAAACTTGCCTATTAAGGTATACATGAATGCATAGGTAGTTTAATATAACCCAATGATGTTTGGACTTTATGTTTTCAGCACGATGCCTAGGTTAATCTGAAATTGGTTTGGAAAGTGAATTATGCATAGGAAAAACCTTAAGGACATTGTTCTAAACATGAACTTTAAGCTATGCAAATGAACCTCACGCAAGAAGGGGGCCATCCAGTGGCCACCTGACAGCATCAGACAGTCAAAACACTGGATCTGAAAGGTGCCAATTTGCATTTCCCTCCTTCTCGGGACAGGTTAAAAGACTTGTCTCTGAGACAGAGAACTGTTCCAGTTGGGTTGCTGCAGTTTCCGGTCCTGGTTCCAGGCTCCAGTTCCTGTTCCAGTCCCGGTTCAAGGTTCTGGTCCCAGGATGTGCTAAGCTAAGTCCAACTCCACAGAGTTGTGAAGTTGCTCTCTCAAGACTCTGAAGCTCTAAAGAGAGAAACAAGGAAGTTCTGCAAGAAGTGAATTTGGGGAGTTTGATAACTGCAATGGAGACAACGACGACAAGCTTAGCCCCCCATCTTCAAGATATCTTCTGCTCCAACTTCAAAATCCTCTCATCAGAAATCCTCCAGATCTGCGTGTTCTAGACTGCCCGGATCTACACTGACTTCAGAATCTAAAGATCCTTCTGTCTGTTTGTTCCAGAGAATAAGGATCATCTGCACAGACATCAGAACCTTCAAGGCTTCTTCTTCTGCGTGTTCCAGGAAAAGGACCTTCTCTGTGCTCCAGGAGTTTAACGTTCACAAGTACTTCATGTTCAAGGCTGTGAAACAGATTCCAACTCCTTTCTTTTCACTGCAGTGCTGCCCAGCTCAACAAGAAGAAGACAAGGGTGGAAGACAACACCCATGAATTCAGCACAACCAGGCAGATGTAAATATCACTTACCTAACCTCTCTCTAGAGACCTTGTCATTAATGTATATTGTCAGTATATGATTACAGTGGTGGTCAGAATTATTGGCACCCTAAATATGATCAAAGATGACTGTAAAAATAAATCTGCATTGTTTATCCTTTTGATCTTTAATTCATAAAATGAGCAAAAATCGTCTCAGGTTACGCGTGTAACCATGGTTCCCTGAGAACAGGGAACGAGACTCTGCATTTGATCACGCAATGGGGAACCATCACTCGTGACAGGTGTTCGAAATGCCAAGAATCACAACACTCCAATCCTACTGGCCGGCGACAACATATGACGTCATACGGCGCGAACCGTGACGTATAAAGGGAGCGCCTGAGGAAGCAGTCAACACCTTCTCGTCTTTGAGGGACTGTTCAGCAGGCATCCCGAAGCATGGCAGGGAAACGCAGAGTCTCGTTCCCTGTTCTCAGGGAACCATGGTTACATGCATAACCTGAGACGTTCCCTTTCGAAGGGGAACTTCAACTCTGCGTTTGATCACACAATGGGGAATGATATATCCACGCCGCCATGCTAGAGGAGAGTGCATGCCCAAATGTCTGGACAAACGTCCGGCAGTTCCAGGGAAAAACTGGGAGCAACTCTCCAAGGCTGTCAGTGACAGCATTCCCTATGGCCAACAGCCCAAGCTGAGCCTAAAAGAGGCCTTCCATGAAAGGCCTGCCAAGGCTGCTCAAGGCATCTGGGACCAACAACCTGTGGAAAGTGGTCCCTTAAAGGTAATGTGGCAAGGAGACCAGAAGGAATCCCGGCCAGTCACTAGAGGGGATAAAATCACCTCCGATGCCACCAAGGAGGCCGTACTAATCTAGCAAAAGCCAAACATAGTCTGGGTCAACCCTGTCTGACATACAGAATCTCCAAGGTGCAAACTCCAAAAGAGGAGAGCAGGTAAGAGCTACTGCGAAAAAGGCAGTAAGCAACTCAAACCCACACACAGAGATGGGCATCCTGGAGAGCAGAACTCAGCTGAGCGCTATAAACCCTCGTATTGAGGGGAGTAAGACCACTCATCCTAGGATCTACTCAGCTTCTGATAAAGCACTGAGGAGGCTGTGCGCTAAAAAATCCTGGTACAGGGGAGCAAACCAGCCTGGGGCCAGTCTGAACGGGAGACTTCACAGAAGTCTACAACCAATGACCAGCTTAGGGAGCTAAGCACAATTACGCATTCAACCCGAAGGGAAGTATGAAGCTCAACCTAACGGACAGACCATACTGCAGGCACATAGCCATGGAGGCCGACCAGAAGGGGCCTACAACATAACTAAGAGTTCTTACAATGAACTAATATCACAACATGAACCCAACACACAGGGTGGTATTCAGGATGGCCCATAAGGCCATTCGACTAAAAACATAGCATGCTGAGTGCATGACCAACCAAGTAATTAGGTAGCTGTGAGTGCCCACAAAACAGCCCGTCCAACACAATCCAATGAGCAGTGTACTCAGTAAAAGCACCTTTCTACTCTTTAAGCAAGAGGAGTACAGCGTACGCCATCATGCGCTAAAGAAGGCCCCATGGGCCTATAACCTCAGCAGACACATGGCATCAGCTCGTGGCAGTGTTATCAAGGTTCAGGCTAAACAGACCTACTACAAAGGAGGTCATCAGTCAGCCCGAGCCCCGGCCAGCCAGCAACACAAATCCCTTTACTGCTTCAGTAAAATAGTCAGAGAGAAAAACCTTGAGAAAGGTAAATGCCAGCATGCTCCCAAAGGAGGCCCTTAAGGCCTACCCGTCGCATGCGGCGTCAGCTAGTGGCCACTAAAGTTTTAGGAGCAAAATAGAACAGAGTAACAAACAAGGTAGCTACTTAGCTCAACTAGAGCTAAAGGAAACCAAGCTCAAGGAAGCAAATGCATAAAACCAGACAAACAGTTGGTTTTTAACTCCCTGAGGTCTGAAAACGCGCCGGCGCGTTTTGCAGGTTTTTTTTCACATTGCAGCAAAACAGACTTAAAATACTCCGTCATTTTTTGTCATAGAGACATAAGTAATATATCAATTGAAACTATAGAATATCTTCTTTTATTTGTATACACTCAGAGTAAAAACAAAATGTTGTGCTTTTTGCAAAATAAAGAAAACTAAAATGATGCATGATCTGTCCTCTCCCTCTGAACAAAGTTTAATCTGATAGTTCTCAGAAAATGAAACTATAACTTAGTAAATACTAATCACAAAAAAATTAGACTTATGTCTAAAGACACGTTGAAATGTCAGGTTTTAAATCATGTAAGTCATATTGAAAACAAAAATTCTGTGTTTATGTAATCTGTATAAAAAGAGACATGTCAGAAGTCCGTGATTCAGTTCATTATCCACTAATGCGGCCACGCCCACGGAGCCAGCGCTATTCAGAGACAAATTATGACTCAATACAGACATACATCATCTCAATCATGTATTTATTGTCTTGAAAAGTGTTTATCTGTATGTAAAAGCCATGGTTAGCGACCTCTGGAAGACCTCTTCTTCTTTAGAATAATTTGTGGACTAAATGTGCACACAGAGCGCCCTCCGGCTGCAAGTATAAATTGAAAACACCATTCCTGAAATGTCCTCTTCTTCTTTAGAATAATTTGTGGACTAAAGGTGTACAGAGCGCCCTCCGACTGCAAGTATGAATTGAAAACACCAGCGCTCATAGTGATGACAATGAATATAGAATAAATATAACTCCTCTGTATAGAAAAATTGACATAAACATATGAGAATCCATCAATATTTCTCCAAATGTGCATGCTTTTAAACTAAAAACCTATATTCAGACTCTTTGCATCACAGAAATACATTATATTTTAAAGAATATAATAGAATACCATTATTTTAAATTGAGCTGAGACATGATTACAGAGGTTTTTTTCACAGCCTACCTGACTGAAAGGCCTCATTATTATGCAGCACCATTAGAGGTTCTTTATGCGATTATTTTGTCTTCTCAGGTGTAAATGACCCATTATTCATGATGATTCACGCCTCCACACATACTGTGTTTCTTGACCAAAAGTGTCTTACAAAAACTAAATCAATATATTGTTTTATATGAACAAGTAGGCATTATAATTTTTACATAATTTTGAAGCAAAAACTCTAGCCTACAACCTCCAATACCCAGAAGTCTTGTAAAAACAGATTTAATATATATTTTTGGCCTTATTTCAGTGACTTAATTTTTTTTTGTTTGTTTTTTCAATAACCATGCATAAACGTTATTCCTTCAAAAACATAAACATGTGCATACATGTTCCTCACATATTATGGTAGCCTAGTTTGTGCTGAATACAGTGTAATGACACCTTTGTCATTAATATGTTTATGAACAACTGAAAAAAGCACAAATGTCAGGGCATGTCAAAACTTCTCCAGGCCCCAAATCAGCCTCAGACTCCAGAGGGGTTAATACAGGAGCTCACCTCGAGAGGCAAGCCACTCAGGAATGTACTCAGTAAAAGCACCTTTTACTTTCTAAGCGAGAGGAGTACAAAGCCAAACTCCAGCGTGATACCTAGGAGGCCTGCGAAAGCCTACAACTCGTAAAACACGTGGCGTCAGCTAGTGGCAATCATGACTCATCTATGGTGATTAGTCACACAGAAACCCACACAAATCTGTGCCAACATGCAGACTGAAAGGAGGCCCTGATAGGGGCCTACAGCCTCCATGAACACATGGCATCAACCAGTGGTAGCTTCATGACTAAGGCCAGCCAGCAGGCCAAGTACTCGAGAAACCCTTAGGTAGAAGAAGTACACACTACACCACAGAACTCAATGAGAGGCCTGACCTAGGGCCTATTCATACGGAGGTGGGCGTGGCCGATGGCGGCGAGAGTCATAAGACACGACTCAACCATGGAATGAGTCTAGATACAACCAACCCAGCTGGGCCAACACAGAGGCTACAAAGGAGGCCTGGCAAGGCCTACTACTTTTAGCACCATGTGGCACCAGCCCGTGGTCATAACAGGGCCCAAGCTCAAAGGGGACCAGCTCTAGACCCTACACGATAACTGTGGGTAACTAGCTACACAACCTGAGCTTAAGCCTACACATTCCAACAGGCAATGTACCCAGTACACATAAATATGCTATCACGGTCTAAGGAAGGCCTACAAGGCCTACCACCTCAAACAACGTGAGCATAAGCCTGAGGCAGTGCTAAAATATGTGAGCAAACTCGTGATCATAAACCAACAGCACCCAAAAAACAAGCTGTATTAAGAAAGAGACTACAATAAAGAGCCAACAATCTAACAGCAAATGCAAAACAGCAGCTGTGGTCATGATCGACTGGGAGCTAACAGAGATCATACTATTCTAACCAGAATAAGACTCTCTACACTCAACCTGAGTGTGCAATCCAACAGGTGATGCACTCAGTGAAACACAAACCCTAACTGGGGAGTACAACAAAACACCACGTTCATAGATAGAGGCTAATCACAGCCTGCTATCACAGAAACAGGCGGTAACCTGTGGCAGCACTAGAGTAAGCTCACATAAGTATGTAGGGCTAAAGCTTAGAACAGATCCAAACCATCCAAACAGGATAAATGTTTCACAGAACAGATCTGAGATCTGTAATGAACCCTAGAGAATGAAAGCTAAAATATTTAGCATCGTAATCTCAAACTTGAATAAAATTCAAGGGGCTCATGTGAAGACATTATAAAGTTCTTAAAAGTGGGGCCTAGCAGCACTGCATAACTCATCTTCTCGAAGATAAGGGCCTACCACCTGGGAAAAACAGCACCAGGAAGGCTAATAACAGCCTATAACCTTAGCTGTTAACCTCAGCTATAGCACCTACATTTTCACATCGAAGGGGAAAAGGGCATACGGCCCCACAACTCCCTCAGGAGGAGGCCAGAACTAGGAACTATACAACCTCACAGGGATAGTAATAATAAGGGTGATGTAACAAACACCTAAACCTAGCTCTAGCCTAGCCGCTAGCTAAGGCCTACAGGGCCAAGCAAAGTTTGGGCTTCATTTGAAACCTTCAAATGAGGATAAAATGAAGCACTGCAAGCAAACAGTGTCAGGCGGCCAAAAAAGCCGTCCTGCACACAAATAACTGAAGCGACGAGTGCTAACTCAAACCAAACTAAAGTATTAGCTGAAAAGTTACTCTAACATAGGAGGCTACAAAATAGCGGCCATAAAGCGGCCTGCATGTTTTGAAAATTAGCCAACCTAATGCTACAGTTATTTTGCCCAAAAAACCCCTTCTCTAATTTTACTGACTACATGCTCAGGAAAGCTATACAGGAAAAACAAGGTCTACACTTTTTATAAACATAAAAATATAGACCCAGCTTATCTTCCTGCGGCTCGTAGAACTAAGATTTTCCCTCCTTATTTAAAGCATGAAGAAGGAAGAAATCAAAAGTTCTTTTAAGTCTAAAAGCACTTTCACTATCAAGCCAGCAGGCGGCCTTTAGAAAAAGGCCAGCTGACAGCCTAACTGTAAAAGAAGCACCTGAGCAAGTAGAAAGTATATATAAATGGGAGGTGAAAGAAGAAGAGGAAAGGGTAGATATAAAATCGCCCTTTAAAAGCTTGGGGATCAATTACAATCGCAACGGTGTTTACAATCGATCATCCATTACTCTCGTTTCTTCCTCCTCCCATCTGTCTGGCTCAGATCCAAATCTGAACGGCCAGGGGGTTTTCCATGCCCTCCCGATCTCAAACGCGGAGATCAGGAAAGAATGGAAAGTCTATGGGAGCTGCAACATTCATGGACAGAAAGGAACCGTTCGTTGAGCCATCCGCGCGCGGCCCCCTTTCTTAACGCGCTCTCACAGCAGCTGCAGCCCGCCGAAAAGCGCGTCCCAAAAACACAGCAGCTCCACATACCCCAGCAGGTCACCATCATCCAGCCACTAATCCTTACTAGCCGCGGGGAAGCCGAGAGAGAATATAATTCTCTCAGACTTCCCAACAAGCTCACCTGCGAGCCATATGATTGCAGCTGCCGTATTGCCTCAGCAAACACAGGGCTACAATCACCAGGCACGGATGTGTTGTGTTGTGTTGTGATTCTTGGCATTTCGAACACCTGTCACGAGTGACTGTTCCCCATTGCGTGATCAAACGCAGAGGTGAAGTTCCCTTTCGAAAGGGAACTAACCTTTCATTGAAGGAAAAGAATTGAAAGTGGGGGGAAAATCACATTATGAAATAAATGTTTTTCTCCAAATTGGCCACAATTATTGGCACCCCTAGAATTTTTTATGAGTAAAATATCTCTGAAGTATATTCCCATTCAAATTTACATTTTTTTTAGAACACCAGGGTGTTCATGTATATGAAATTGTCCAGCCATGACTTCCTGTTCCACAGGAGTATAAACATGAGGAAACACAAAGGCCAAATTCCCTTAATCATTCATCACAATGAGTCAAACCAAAGAATATAGTTCTGACGTGCAGCAAAAGATTGTTGAGCTTCACAAAATAGAAAGTGGCTGTAAAGAAATAGCTAAAGCATTGAAAATCCCCATTTCCACTATCAGGGCAATAATTAAGAAGTTCCAATTAACTAAAGATGTTACAAATCTGCCTGGAAGAGGACATGTGTCTAAATCATCCTAATGCACGGTGAGGAGGAGAGTTTGAGTGTCCAAAGACTCTCCAAGGATCACAGTTGGAGAATTGCAGAGATTAGTTGAGTCTTGAGTCTCAGAAAGCGTAATATATATATATATAAACAATCTCCAGCATATTCAGTTGTCAGACAAGACTGGAAATTCAAATGGGACCAGCTTCTATGGTCAGATGAAACTAAAATAAGAGCTTTTTGGCAGCAAACTCACCAGATGGGTTTGGTGCACACATGGATAAAAAGTACCCCATGCCAACGGTTAAATATACTGCTGGATCTTTAATGTTGTGGGCCTATTTTTCTGCTGGAAGTCCTGGACATCTTGTTCATATGGTATCTTGTTATATGGTATCATGGATTCTATCAAATATCAACAGATAAAAAAAACAAAACCTGACCGTTTCTGCTAGAAATCCTATGATGGGCCGTGGTTGGATCTTCCATCAGGACAATGATCCAAAACAAACATCAAAACCAACACAAAAATGTGTCACTGAGCACAAAATGAAGCTTCTTCCATGGTCTTCCCAGTCCCCTGACCTGAACCCTAAAGAAAATGAGTGGAGTGAACTGAAGAGAAGAAGCACCAACACGGAGCTGGGAATCTGAAGGATCTGGAGAGATTCTGCATGAAGGAATGGTCTCTCTATAATGCCTGATGAGTTTAGAGAACACCTGACAAGAGATCGTCAGGTGTTCTCCAAACTCATCAGGCATTATAGAAGAAGAGTCAGAGCTGTTTTCTTGGCAAAAAGAGGTTGCAAAAACTATTGAATAAAAGGGTGCCAATAATTGTGGCCAACGTGTTTTGGATATAAACATTTATTTAATAATGTGACTTTCCCCCCACTTTCAATTCTTTTTCTTCAATGAAAGGCTAGATTTTTGCTAATTTTATGAATTAAAGATCAAAAGGAAAAACAATGTAGATTTATTTTTACAGTCATCTTTGATCATATTTACCAAGGGTGCCAATAATTCTGACCACCACTGTATCTAATTTGCATTAGATTTTGCATAGCTGACATCAGTTAATAACAAATAATCTCTCGGTTTATTTGTTGATTTCAGAACAAGGTTTACCTTTTTTCTTCTAGAGAAACTACAGTTTATCTTTCCATAAGATTAACTTGTAACTGCCATAGTAACATCCTACTCATTCACTTGCATTTATCAATGTTTTTGCACTTTATCCATTCAGTTGTTGTCCTTGTCTATCCTTTTGTTAATAAAATCTATTTATTACACTTGTGTCTTCCTTGTGTTGATAATGCAGTAAGAGGCTCTACAAGTTAACAATATCTCACAAATCCTTCAGATTGGTCAGATGACAAACTTCTTCCAATTTATATAATTGTAATTCAGTCAACAATCTTCCATGATTGTTCTTTATTGTCAAGGTGAGACTCCTTGACTGGTGTCCCAAAGTATTGTAAGGAATCATCTGACTCAATATTAATATTAATACAAAATATTTAATATTAAAGGGGTGATTCACTGTTTTTTTTTTTTGTTTGTTTGTTTTTTCCTAGGCATGATTGTGTTTATGGAGCACAGTTTAACATGTCTTAATGCTTCATTTAAAAACGCTGTATTTTTCATATATTTTACCTTTATTCTACACCACTGTTTCCATTGTCATTAGAACGGCCGGTTTGACTTCCTGGTTCTATGATACCACTCCCTCCGAAATAGCAATGGGCTCAGATGGCCCAGTGTATTGTGATTCACTGAAGCGTCCGGAAATGCCATGCCCCTTACAATTAGTTGTTACATGTGCTTCAGTGGAAATGTAAATAATGGCGTCTATATTGCCATATCATTTTGAGCCCGAATCAGACCCAGATATCAGTAATAATGAAGAGGGTCAAGCAGAACCTCTGCAAGCATGGTTTTTAAAGGACGTTTATGAATGGTAAGTATTCCCATTTGTATTTGTGTCAAAGTGTTTAGATATGCTGTTACTTGTAAATGGTACTGCTCTTTGTTAGCTTTCAAAATTAGTAGTTTTATCCTAAAGCTTTACTGTAAATGAAAACATGACTGAGTAGAAGCATTTTTGTAAAGGTATCATTTAATTTATAGCACAAACAACTGTTTGTCTATGAACATATAAGGTGGTGTCTGTTGGCATTTGTTGGAGAAGTATGCAATAGAATTTAGCTAACTGGCTAGCTATGCAAAAACACATTGGTCTTTGTTTACGTCCTTGATGCAACCAAAAAAATAGCAGCATAATACATTTAAAAGACATGTACAAACAATAAAAGTGTACCTACAGTTTGGGGCCCATAAACAGCAGCTTCTGCTTTTAACGTGGGAACTGCTTCATCTTTCAGTAATAGCCTTTGTGCAAATCCAGCATTATTTCTTGTGTAGATTCTGGAAGCTGTCTTCAGCGCTGCATCCAGTGTAGACAAGATCACTGATTACAATGGGTTCTATTATCTATTGATGCGTCGGGCACGTCCGTTGTAGACAACTCTTCCACTTCCATAATGCTGCGTGACATGGCCTCGCCCACTTTGTTGCTTGTTCCCGGGAAGAAGCTTGTTGTAGTACAAACCAGTCGTAATTGTAGGCATTAAACTGCCATAACTTTAAAAGACAATATCTCCGTTTGCATTGAACTTTCTGCACTGTAACTTTGCAGATACTGTTTGTGCTCAAGCAGCAACATTACACACTAACTAAAGTTAAAAAAGTGAAATCGCAATGAACCACCCCTTTAACATTTAAGACCATAAATAACTAAATTTGTGGTGCCCTTTGTGTGAGGCTAATCCAAAACCACTACACTGTACTTTTTAGTAATACAGGTATAACAAATGTTTTTTGTTGTTGTTGTTGTTTTCATTTATTAGAATGTATTTTGGTCAAAATATTAAAGGGGCTCTATTTAGGAATGACACCCAGTGTTCAAAATAGGTACTGCAGTCCAAATTCAAAATATTGTTTGGCCCGCCCCCTCGTTCAAAGACGCGGGTTGCCAGCAACAATAGGGAGCGCAATTCACAATGAAAGTTGAGGAGACTTATACACTGTAAACTGATGAGTTGATTTATCTGTTTTAATATGCTGTCGTTCATAGAGATTTTTAAAAGGAATTCAGAGACTTTTTAGGTCAAGTAGAATCTGTGATTCTCTGACCCAGTTTGTTTGCTGGTTTCCATGGCTGCAATATGTGGTGTTTTCTGCCAACTGGCAACCTGTGATGTCGAAATACTATTGGATAAACTGGCAGCACATGGTTTTGCATAGACCAAAACAAAGACAGACATTCTGAAAGAATCTTTCTGAAGATGAAAAGCATGAAATGTTGTGCAAAAGGCATGAAAACAACTAATATTTTGTGAAAACTGAATGGAGATTATCAAATTATCATAAGATTTGTGAGTGATTTAGAGCACAGCAGAACTCGGTCAGATAAAGGCTTATTAATGAAAGTTCCTGTCAAAAAAAATTAATTGTATTAAAAGGGCAGCTATAAAAAAGCCAGTGTTGAGCAGCAAACAGGTATTTGAAGCTGCTGGTGTCTCTGGAGTCTCAAGAAGCTCTCCATGCAGGCTGGCAGTTGTGCGTGAAGATGCATTTTAGACACCACTAACCAAACCTCACAAAGAGAAACATTAACAGTGGGTTTAGAAATACATGAAGACTAATTTTTTAAATAGTTTTTTTTCACTGACTAATGCTGTACTACAATAGATGGTCTAAACGGATGGATTTCTGGATGGTTGGTGAATGGCCACCATGTTCCAACAAGACTGCGACGTCAGCAAGGAGCTGGCGGGTGATGATTTGGGCTGGAATAATGGGAAGTGAGATGAAAGGTCCCTTTAGGGTCTCTGAGGGTATTAAAATGACTTTTGCAAGATATGTGAAGTTCATAACTGGCCATTTTCAGTTATGATATAAAAAGGAGGATAGTGCCTTCTGAAATACAATGCACTATGTATTATCCCATGCTGCAAAAAAACACCACAGCAATAAAACTGTTTGAAAATGTATTTCTACACCCACTGTAAATGTTTCTCTTTGTGAGGTTTGGTTAGTGATGGCTGAAATGCATCTTTATGCACAACTGCCAGCCTGCATGGAGAGCATCTTGAGACTCCAGAGACACCAGGAGCTTCAAATACCTGTTTGTTGCTCAACACTGGCTTTTTTATAGCTCCCCTTTTAATACAATTAATTTTTTTGACAGGAACTTTCATTAATAAGCCTTTATCTGACTGAGTTCTGCTGTGTTCTAATCACTCAGAAATCTTATGATAATTTGATAATCTGCATTCAGTTTTCACACAATATTAGTTGTTTTCATGCCTTTTGCACAACATTGGACCATTTCATGCTTTTCATCTTCAGAAAGATCTTTCTTCCTCCCCATATTGCATGAGAACTGTGACTTGCTTAATAATGTGGAACAACCTCTAAGTAGGGTTTCCATAGACCTGGCAAATTATTTTGTCTGAGATTGATACCAGTTATCTAAAAAGACATGGATAAATAAACAAACATACATTTTCTTAGAAAAACTAAAATCTAAATGTTTATTCTACTGAAATCTATGGAAGCCCGTTTCCGCCACTAAAAAAAAAAAAAAAATGAATTGCGACTTTTTATCTCAGAATTCTGACTTTTTAACTCGCAATTGCGAGTTTATATCTCACAATTGCGTGATATAAAGTCAGAATTGCGAGATATAAAGTCGCAATTGCGAGTTATAAAGTCAGAATTCTGAGATATAAAGTCGCAATTGCGTGATATAAAGTCAGAATTGCGAGATATAAAGTCGCAATTGCGAGTTATAAAGTCAGAATTCTGATATATAAAGTCGCAATGCGTGATAAAAAAGAATTCTGAGATATAAAGTCGCATTGCGTGATAAAAAGTCAGAATTCTGAGATATAAAGTCGCAATTGCGTGATAAAGTCAGAATTGCGAGATATAAAGTCGCAATTGCGAGTTATAAAGTCAGAATTCTGATATATAAAGTCGCAATTGCGTGATAAAAAGTCAGAATTCTGAGATATAAAGTCGCAATTGCGTGATAAAAAGTCAGAATTCTGAGATATAAAGTCGCAATTGCGTGATAAAAAGTCAGAATTCTGACTTTTTTTCTCGCAATTAACTGATGGTCAGTATCTCTGTCTGTAACAGTGCATCCAACGATAGCCGTGCTGCCGTGAAGTCTGAAGCTGTTGGTGTATAAAATGTGCCACTTCAGCTTTGTCTGATTTATTGCGCCTCCGCCACAGCTGATTCTTCTTCTTATTATGATTATTATATTGTTATTGTGTAAAATTCATTAGTGTATCCATTCTGTTAAAAACAACTTTTATTGCCCAAATACCTCGACTGTAATTTGCAGAATTGCATGATTCTACCCTTGAGTTGCAAAGTTAATGAAACATGATAGGTATTGGTTGTTTTAGTATTAAGCCCACTAGATGGCAGTAAAAGCTGTTTTTTCTCCTTGAAACGCTGTGTACAAGGTTACCGTGGAAACATTCTATATGCATATTCCTGCATAATGCATATGTCCGGAGACTAATCTTTATGTGTCTCCTCCAGTAAAATCAATATTTCTTTATGGTAAATCGTGCTAAAAATAATCCTTTATGATGTCCTCTATTTTATGTATAATAATAACAAAGCAGCAATCCTGATGGTCTATTTAATGTATAATAATAATAACAAAGCAGTAATCCTGATGGTCAGTCGCAATGAAAGGAAACGCAAGCAAAGTAAGAACTGTGAGAAATAACGTTTCACAGTAGTGAGAAAAAGTCAGAATTGAGATATAAAGTCGCAATTGCGAGAAATAAAGTCAGAATTCTGACTTTTTATCACGCAATTGCGACTTTATATCTCAGAATTCTGACTTTTTATCACGCAATTGCGACTTTATATCTCAGAATTCTGACTTTTTATCACGCAACTGCGACTTTATATCTCAGAATTCTGACTTTATAACTCACAATTGCGACTTTATATCTCAGAATTCTGACTTTATAACTCGCAATTGCGACTTTATATCTCGCAATTCTGACTTTATATCACGCAATTGCGACTTTATATCTCAGAATTCTGTCTTTTTATCACGCAATTGCGACTTTATATCTCAGAATTCTGACTTTATAACTCGCAATTGTGAGATATAAACTCGCAATTGCGAGTTAAAAAAGTCAGAATTCTGAGATAAAAAGTCGCAATTCATCTTTTTTTTTTTTTTTTTTAGTGGAGTTTTTTTTTTTTAGTGGCGGAAACGGGCTTCCATAGAAATCTTACTGATATGTCACTTGCATAATAATTTGGAACGTGGTGTACTGTAAGAAAATTTGTAATGTACACCACAATATATAGTACATTCAAGTTTTCTAGATTTCAAAGTGTGTGTGTGTGTGTGTGTGTGTGGTGGTGTGTGTGTGTGTGTGTGTGTGTGTGTTTGTGTGTATACTGAAAAAAACAGCTTTATAATAAACTAGTAGTGTAATGCTAATGTATTTGTAATGATCTGAAATTGTATTGGAAATTTACATGAAGCACAATAAAATGATGTTTCAAATATAATCTAACTGTAATTCAGTAAGTATTAAAAGTACATTTTAAATGTATTTAAAGAAATACACTTAAATTGCACTAAATGTACTTAATATGGGTCCATTTGAACACAATTTCAGTATATTTAATATATTGCAAATAGCTTGAAATTGAACTTAAGTACATCTTGAAATACACTTTTTTATACTTAAAGTTGTTTCAAAATAATACATTTAATATGCACTTAGTATAGTATAATTTTAATATATTAAGTGTGTCTTAAAAAGCACAATTTAAATATATTTCCTTTTCACCTGGTTATCAAATAAATACCTAGGGTTGTATTTGTTTTCTTCTAAGAGGGTTGAAAAATAATCAGATCTAGCAGTTTTTAAAGAGGTCATATCATGAAAATCTGACTTGTACCCTGTTTAAGTGCTATAAATGTGTCTCTGGTGCAGAAAATGTGAAAAAGAACAACCCAGTAATTTTTTTTTTTTTTTTGGTAAGCCTTTTTCTACAAGCATGTGGAAAATTGAGCCATTCTGATTTTGCTCCCCTTGTGACGTAGGAAGGGGATCTTATTATATATTACCGCCCCCTGAATCTGTATGTTTCCACCCACGGTGCCGCCATCGTTTTCACAATTCCCACACGTAACACTGGTCCTGGAGTGCAGCATCAGCAGCTGTCCCGCAGTTGTGTCAGAGCAAAAATCTGCAGGACAGCAGCACATAAAGTACGACTGTCCCTGAGCTTGTGATATGTCTCAGCTATGTAAACATTATCACTGATCTTTTAACGGCTATAATAGCAAACATATGAGTTTCCATAAACTCCTGGCATCTGAGCCACACTAAGGACGTAGTGGTGTAATTTTATTTATTACACCACTACGTGTCCAGATAAGTTCATATACCAGTATGTGTAAGTCATTAACACTAGAATGCTTCACACGATCGTCAGTAAAACACAGGATTTGCACAGAAATTGATTCTCAAAGATGGATCAATACCAACTGATCCAATTTCATATATATTTATTTTGTGATGTTTGCAAATTTTCTTCCTGAATGTGTTTAGTTAGCACATTGCTAATGTACTGTTAAATGTGGCTAAAGTTACCATTGTTTCTTACTGTATTCACAGAGACCAAAGCCATGTCGTTATTGTCATTTTTAACCCAAAAACACGTGTAGTCTGTATAATCCATGAACGCATCTTCATTCTTATCGAGTCTCTCCAACAGTGCTTTAGTAGCTTTAGCCACCTTAACCGTATCACACTATCAAAATCATTCAGAATCGAATTGTAGCAAACATCCACAAAATACATGCCATACCTATGTTATATGCTGCATCAAGAACAGTTAAATGATCCATTTTGTTATATTAGCTGTGTTAGCAGCTGTATTGCCTCAGTGTATTGGAATGACGAGTGAGCTTAGGGGCGGCGAGCACAAGCTCATTTGCATTTAAAGCAACCCACCCACAAAAACGGCTTGATTTTGCCTCACACCCAAATGGGGCAAGTTTGACAAGCTATAATAAATGATCTGTGGAGTATTTTGAGCTGAAACTTCACAGACACATTCTGGGGACACCAGAGACCTATATTACATCTTGTCAAAAGGGGCATAATATAGGTCACACCTTTAAGGCCTTAACGCAATCATGCTCTCCCTCCACGAGATGTGAAAAATCTCTAGTTTTGTTTTCTTCCAGCTGCGCTCCATTTTTCTGGCTGCTCTTTTAAGGGTCAGAGTGTGCTTGTTGTACCACGGCGTTGGACTATTTTCTTTAAACTTTAAGCGCAAAGGAGCGCTTAAAGTTTAAAGAAAATAGTGTCTAAAGTGCTGGAAAAGAGAGAGTCAATAGTTTCTGTTGCAACATCAAGTTCTTCTAAGCTATCTGGTATGCTGAGGAGATGAAACTGATCAGGAAGATTATTTATAAAGCAATCTTTAGTGGTAGAAGTGATGGTTCTACCATATTTGTAACCAGGAGTTGGCTTTGCAGCCTTGGCTAAATGAAGTATACATGAGACTAGATAATGATCTGAGATGTCATTGCTCTGCTGCAGAATTTCAATGGCATCAATATCAATTTCATGTGACAATATTAGATCTAAAGTATGATTACGACAATGAGTGGGTCAGTTCTAGTCTGGTTTGTTTATATCATGCTGCCTTTCTGCTAGTGACATTAAGAGCAGTATTTTGATTTTCTGTTGTGGTTGTGAAAAATGTTGCCATTGTAGGTAATTTATGCTGAATCGAGTATTGCAACAGGACCTCACATCACCGTTCAGGGAAAAAAACTGGACATGGTAGGACATCAAACACGCTCACATACTTTTCTTTAAGTTCAGCTCCAAAAAGAATAGCAACTCCTGCACTGTTACTAGAACCATGACTTAAAACAACCTGTCCATTCCATTGTTCTTGTAAAAAAAAAAATAATACACTACCATTCTTTATAATAATATAATAAAAAATATATGCTCTTTTCACAGCATCACGACACACATTGATATTTAAAGAGCCAAAACATAAAGGTGCCATGATGCTAAAAGAAAAAAAAGTATATATGATATATTGATCTGATTTCAACTGAATAATGACTGTTTACTATTAACTTTGTAGAGCTGCTTTACAGCAGAATTGAATTCTTTTTGCACCATTGAATTGTTTTTTTTTTTTTTAACAATTTTTTATCACTGCAAGCTGCTTTGAAACAATCTGCATTATACAAAGCTCTATACAAACAAAAGTGACCTGGCTTGACAGGATTAAGCACAGCATGTTGGCAGATAAGTAACGCACATTGTTAATATGATCGCAAATCCTTGCAACAAGCATGTTTCTGAAAACAACTAGATAAGCCTTAAAGTGCCCCTATTATGGATTTTTGAAAATGACCTTTCATGTAGTGTGTAACATAGCTGTAAGTAAATGAAAACATCCTGCAAAGTTTTAAATCTGAAAGTGCACAGTATATTAAGTTATTGTCTACAAATATGTGATTAGCAAGGACTAAAATCCAGTGTCTAACACATCCACATGACTCCGAGTTTCAGTTCAATGGCCTGAGTACTGGACTGAAGCCCTTTATACAGTTCAGTCTGAACTATGTCAGTGACGTCTCCGCGTCCAAATTTCCACATTCTCCACACCACATTCTCTGTAGCATGCACAATACATGTTTAGTTGTGTGTTGTGTACGCTCTGCGCAGCTTGGAGCATGGAGACAACGGAGGGAGTGAATAGTAACCTATTATGTCCTTCCCCCAGACTCCCCTTCCCAGCATCCCTCTGGTTCCTCAACTGAACTCCATTTTTCAATCACTGATCACCACCAGCTGCCACTCATCATCTGCACCATTCATAAGTTCCTCTCACACTTCACTCATGGTCGGGTCTCATCTATGGATATGCACAATGTCTTTGTCTACTCCTCTGTCAAGCTCTACGACCATCTTACCTGTGCTCTACTCGCCTGTTGTTCACACCACCAGTCCTGGTTTTCCTCAGCCCCTGCTCTCCGTTGTCTCCATGCTTCATGCTCGTTGGTTACTGGATCACTGGAAAAGACACAAGGACTGCATCAGTCACAGATAAGCTGAACCAAGACTTTCCTTATCCAAACCCATTACCTGGACTGCTTTCTCTCTGCTGTGTTGTGGTTTCATCTGCATTCAATAAACCTGCTGTTGTTTACATCACTAACCTCTGTGTTCCTCGTCTATCCGCTGACACAATGTCTGTTCATCAAACTAATATCAAATAAAATGTATCATAATGTTAAGTATAGTGCAAAGAGCACTTATTTAAATTTTAAAATATATTTATTGTTAGTTTATTTGTATATTGTTGCCTTGCATTCATGTACATTAAGGTGCATGATATCATTAGAGCAGTTTCCCATGTAGTGTGAGCGATGAAACAACAAGATCACGTGGTGATAATATCAAACAGGTTTGAAATATCTCAGTGTCTGTGTCTACTCGAGACTCGATCACATCGCTGACACACTCATATTTGACGAGTATCAGCAACCGCAAAGAGCACTGATTTGGCCACGATCCAGGGGTTTTGTCACAGACCTTGGAAATCTGTCTGCAACAGCAAAATCCAGCCAAAAGTCATGTAGTGTGAGCTTGCCTTAATGTGACCTGCCAGAACTAACGCTACGCTTCATTATTAGTACCAGGAATGTGGACGAGTGACACAGATCGACCATTAAAATAGTGATAACTAGAGTCTCATGGGCTATAAATGATGTGTTCACTCTAGCTAGAATTAGCGAGGCAGCATACACAGATACAGGATGCATTCACTCTAGAGTGAGTGCAAAAAGACCAGGCTCAAACAAATGGGAATGCATCTTCTTGAGACAGGCTCTTAATAATAAAATAATAAATAAAATATCTATTTATGGAGCATTAAAAACACTGTGCTGAGTGATCAAATACGGTCAAGCCAGTCATGATGAAAATAGTCTGAGTGCTTATAAGTACAGCAACCTGCAACTATCTCACCTAGCATAAATGTTTGCACACTCAGTGTATTTGTGTTTTTGTATTGTGATAATTTTGCTGCAATAGCACAACCCTAGTGAAAAAAATAGTATACTTAAGCACAATATATTCCTATGTACTTTTAGTATAACTAAATGTATTTGTGGCACGCTATAAATTAGTATACTTAAAGTCTGCTAAATTGGAACAACTAATTTTGTACTAAATGCATTTTAGTTGTCCAAAAGCAGTGCTGAAGTTCAGCTAAAGTTGTATTTGATATACTTGTTTGTGCTAAAGTGGAACTATTCCAAGTATACTTTAGTACATTTTAAAGCTGCTGTCTGCAATTTTTGGCCCTCTAGCGGTTAATAAACAGAACTGCACGCATCTTGCGGAGGAACATTCTAGCCGGAGCTACTTTTCTCTGTGTATGTCTATGGCGAGTCATGCAGTTACTATGATACTCTGCAGCGAGTCCTACCAGTCTGGTCTGAAATAGTCCAAATATAAACACTTATTATAATTGTCCATAATGATTCAGGATAAGACAAAAACACAGTTTGGAAAATGGATTCATGTTGTATATTCTCATTATATAATATTTGTAAATTGTTAACACAAAAAAGTTGCGGACTGCAGCTTTAAATATACTCTTGTATTTAAGTTTTAAAAATGCAGAATTCACTCAGCATAAACTTCAAATATATTTTGGTGATGTTACAATTGCAGTTCAATTACACTGTAAGAATGCTGAACATAGATTAATATTATACTGATAACAAACTTTTAGTGATTTTAAAATGCATTGCAATGGCATTCCAAGTACACTTGAAGTTTGCTAATGGCATCATTATAGTGTGCTTCAAATAGGCTACAATAAAGTAATCTTTATAAATAAAGTCACAGCTTGAGAATTTGCCTTTTACAGACACCTCAGTATACCAGTAACTTATCAGTGAGACAATGGGAACAAATGTATATGTATACTGAATGTAGGAACCAGTACAGGCTGGATAATAACTCAGGTAGCTGTCGCACAAGAGCACTCTGTTTACCTGTTGCGTCACTACGCAGTTATACTCAATACAAAATTGGGGTTACTTTGTGTTCTCTCTATACTGTTACAAGTACAGCTATAAGTAAACAGTCATTAACACAACATGAAGCAATCTTGTGCACGCAGTAAAACACAGACAGTTACGTTCGTTGGTGGAAGAATGTGACTGACGTGCACTGCAGAACTGCTTGTGTTTCAGTGCGTGCGGATGGAATAAAACTATCTGTAACATTTCTCTGCCAGTTGTCTCTGTGTGCTTTAACTCTCAGTGCACCACAACTGCTCCTGACTTTAAACGAATTAAATGAATTGGCGGTCTCGCATTACACTGCATATTTGAATGTGACGCATAAATTTAAAAGATTTACTTTTCATGCAGTTAGCGTTTCTGAATTTATTTGACCTTTTAACTTTTTGTGTAATTTTTGAAGACTGGTCAGCATCAGTTTAATAATTTGTTTAATAATTCATAATATTTGGACAGTCCACATTTCAATGTGCAATGGGCCATTAAAGTATCATTAATGGGTAAAGTGTATTACACTTAGGTACATTGGAATGCATTAGAAATACACTAAAGTAATAAAACTTATGATCAGATACGTGAATTTCTTTCACCATTTCAAACTGAATATGTTGTTTTCTTTATTTGTCAGAATTTCAAATATTTACTTTTGTAACTACTTTCTATATGTATATTTGCTTTGCAACCATGCACAGTTGTGAAAAGGGAAATAAACAATAGCGATCTAATTTTCAAAGTGTGGGCAAAACATCGAAAAGGTAAAGGTTTTTTTTTTTTGTTTTTTTTTTTTGTAACAAAACATTTCCTGTAAACTTTTATCTAGGTCAATAGTATTTTTACACTCAACAAGTAGAACTCAAATACAGTTCATTGAATTGTACATTTAATCATAACAGGTCAAAAGAGGATTCAACAAAAATAAATTACTGAAGTAGTACTTATACACTTAAATATTTAACAAATTAAATAATTTTATTTGCAAATTGCTCATTGTTACATTTGAGCTGTAGGCAAAAATGTGAAAATTCTGCCTTTATAGCTGTTAGCAGAAACAAACTAGATGTTTCAGTTCATACCTCAAGTTTTCTTTGGTTTGCACAAAAAGAAAGTCTCATCTAAAAAACCATCATCATCTAAAAATAATTTCATCATTCTCAGATTTGAAATACATGGTGAGATTTGTGTCTTTAGCTACAATAAGTTTCTAGACTCTAAAGGTTTCCCTCTGACAAATGTGCCAAAATCTGCAACACAGATTCCCAATAGTGTGCACTCTAGCAAGTTTGGTTGTTTAGCAAAAGTACAGCAAAACTATTTGTTGGTGAGTGTGATGGCATTGGCTTTATGGTGTGTTCAAAACATAGATCATTCATTGTAGTCAACTTCTGGTTCAACCAGTGGTAGGACGTTGGGGCAGACCAATTTAGCTTCAGCAGTTACGGTGTTTTCAAGTCATGTCAGAAAAAAATGTATTTATGAGATAAAAGGCACATGAACATCAGCACAACTCATAATTATGACTTTTGGTAACTATGGATTTTCTTAAGAGTTAGGTGCATGACGGTGAGAAAACATGTCATTGGCAATGGATGCAAAGTCTGCCCTAGTGAAAAAAAACCTACCAAAATGTATTTAAAATAGGCCTACATTTATTTAATACTAACTACAAACCCATTAGTATATTTACTGACATACTGACATAAATATAATTAAACTTTATTTGGAGTTCTTCTTTATTGCACAATGCATATTTCTTAATATTAATCCTAAAATGTGTTTAATTTCAATGCAAGATATTTAAAGTGTACCTAAAGTATACTTGCAATAGTTTCACTTTAGCACAATCAAAAAGTACATCTTTAGTTGGACCTCAACACAAAAATACTTTGAGTATACCAATTTAGTATACTAAACTTTAGTACTTGTTTAGTATACTAGTACTTGTTTAACAGCATTTTTTTTTATGAATGAAGGCCTTTAGTGGCCATTAAGATCCCATTGTGCCATTATCTCAACTCTTTATGTTTATTTAAGACTTTTTTAACTGCTCTTATGTGGATACTC
This sequence comes from Culter alburnus, assembly GCA_028476615.1. NCBI lineage: Eukaryota > Metazoa > Chordata > Actinopteri > Cypriniformes > Xenocyprididae > Culter > Culter alburnus. Next base: position 37,480 of record JAOTNS010001401.1, read on the forward strand.
GACAAAACGGGACATTTGGCATAGCTGTGTGTGTTCACGAGTTCACACTTACAAATAAGTCAGGTAAATAAATTGGTAAACGTATTTGGCGTGCTGTCCGGGGAGAGGGCTCTGAGCTCGGTAATCGGCCCGAACACAGAGTACCCCCCCCCACTTTTAGATTATATGAAGTAACCCAGAGAGTGTGAGGAGACGGGGTGGTGGAGGGATTCTGGAAACTGTTGAGGATCCTTGGGTGAGTTTTGACTGTGATTATATACAGGCCTGAACTCATGCCGATTGGGTAGATACGTTGATTACAGATTGTTGACAGCTGGTTGAGATGACGTAATCATTAAGATGACGTAATGATTGGGTAGCTTATTTGACTTGTTCCTCCTGAACTACGTTAATGAAACATAATTTCACGAGTTCACACTTACAAATAAGTCAGGTAAATAAATTGGTAAACGTATTTGGCGTGCTGTCCGGGGAGAGGGCTCCGAGCTCGGTAATCGGCCCGAAAACAGAGTACCCCCCAAAAAGCAAGAGTTAACTACGGACAGCAGCCGGGAACTGAAACTGTAACCCCCCAAAAAGATATAGAAATAAGGCTGATGTTTGCAAGGAGAAAGCTGTCTGCGTGATCGGGAGGGTTCTATCTGACGGGAGTTCAATACTCACAGCGAACCGATGAATATAACCTCTTCGACCGGTAAACTAAGATAAGGTTTAAATGTTTTGGCTGGTGGCGCCTGCAGCATCCGACGGGAGTTCAATACTCACAGCAATCGGATGGGGAAAAACCCACTGGCCAGAACATCGAAAAAGAAATGGTATCCGACGGGAGTTCAATACTCACTGCGATCGGACGGTTAACCCCTGCTGATGGTGGGTGGACGTTTAGAAATTTTAGATTGGGGCTCTTGCGGCATCCGACGGGAGTTCAATACTCACTGCGATCAGACGGGTAAGCCCCTGCTGACGGTGGGGAGGACGTTTAGTAATTTTAGATTGGGGGCTCTTGCGGCGTCCGACGGGAGTTCAATACTCACTGCGATCGGACGGGTAAGCCCCCGCTGACCGTGGGGGGGGCGTTTAGTAGTGTTAGATTGGGGGTTTTTGCGGTGTCCGACGGGAGTTCAATACTCGCTGCGATCGGACGGGTAAGCCCCATGAGAAGGTTTTAGCGAGTTGGTTTAACTGATGAGGGTTTGGTGTGCTTTTTTGATGTGGAAGCGGTTAGATCTGATGTAGCTTTTGAAGGCTTCGGATGACCAACAACCGAGAGCTTGAATCTGTTGCTGGGAGAGACCTTTTTGGGCAGCTGTGGTCGCCGCTCCTATGCGAAAAGAGTGGCTTGAAAAGTGTTCCGCTGGGATGCCAGATTGGATCAAGATCAATTTGAGATGTTTTTGAAACCAAAAACGTGTGACTGGGTGGTTTGAATCATCTGTAAAGAGTGGATCTGAAGGGGATTTGGTTTGTGAATTCCTGAAATGGAGGTAGGACTGGAGGGTTTGGTATGGTTGTATGGGTGATTGGAGGTTGAAGATGTAAATGAAATGGCCTTTTTTGGTCTGGTCAGTTTTACTCTGTTTGATAAAGTAGGAGATGGTTTCATTGTCTAACAAGCATAGATCTGAAATGGTGGGGTGAATTTTAGGATTAAAATCGGAGGTAATGGCGAGTTCAGAGCATCTGAGGAAACCGAAAAAAGCCAAAATGAACATGGCGTCCAAAGTGCGAGCGGTGTTAATAGAATGATATCCTAGACGGAGAGTACGGATGCATCTGGTGAGTAAGTCTAATGTTAGAGGTTGTCTAACATCTGGGCGGGTAGGATGGGTTTTTTGGATGCCTTTAATAAGCAGTGATGTCTGCGAGTTTGTTATTTCACAGGAGGGTGAGCCGAAAATTAATTTGTGAAAAAACTGGATTCCACTTAAATAGCCTTTAATGGAACCAACCTGGAGGCTCTTGGCTGTGTTGAGGTAAGAGATGAAAGACGTAATGGTGAGCAGAGAGAAATCTGGGAACGGCAAGTTAAAAATTAGATGAAAAGTTTTAAAACATCTCCAAGCTGTTAAATATGATTGGAGGGTTCGGGGGGAAAAAGCTTCAAAGATCGAATTGAGAGAAGCGTCAAGCAGTGGTCTCATAGAGTGGTTTATGGGAAGATTAATTCTGAATAGTGAGGTACTGGCGTCGGGTTGGGGTCCGCTTCTGGAGCCAGCTGTCTGAATTTCTGGAAAGCAAAGCGTGAGAGAGAGTCAGCAATTTCATTTTTTGACCCGGGTACGTGCTTAGCTGTTATGATAAATTGATCGCAAGCTGCTATCCAAATAAGGCGTCTTAGGAGTGGCATCATAGCTGGTGCATGCGAGCGGGTTTTATTAATGCAATGCACAGTTGCTTCATTGTCGCAGTAGACGATTATGTTGTTTGTGGACCATTCTTTCCCCCATAGAAAAGCTGCGACGACGAGAGGATAAAGTTCAAACAACGCTGAAGAGGCTGGGAAATGCGTCGCATCTAAGAGCTGAGGTGGCCAAGTAGATGTGAAACAACGGCCTTGATAAAATCCAAAGCCAATGGAGGGAGCTGCGTCGGTGTAGAGCTGAATATCGATTGGAAGGGACACCAACGTATTATAGAAAAAAGATAATCCATTCCATGTTTAAGGAAGGTTATCCATAATTTTAGTTGTCACGGCATGGATTAGTTAGGGAGATTTGGTCTTCTAACGCACGACGGAGGATGCGAGAGAGAGAAGATGCGAGATGAAAGGGCAGCCTTGCGGGATTATACGCATAGCGAAGTTTAGGTGGCCAAGCAGAGACAGAAGTTCGCGCTTTGAGCAACTTGGGCTGTCTAGCAACGTGGAAGAGACCAGAATTATTCTGTCGATTTTCTCTTTCGGTAGAGAGGCCTGGAATTTGACGGTGTCCAGATTGATGCCCAGGAATTCAATGGACGTGGCTGGGCCACTGGTTTTGTCCTGGGCGATCGGAACTCCCAGCTCGGAAAAAACCTTTGGACTGTAGTGAGATGCGCTGCTGGGATGGCATCAGGAGGCGAAATTATTAAGAAGTCGTTGAGCAGGTGAATAAGGTAAGGAATTGCGTAGTTGTTGGAAAGAATCCAGCAAATTGCTTCTGACAGCATGTCAAAAATCTTGGGGCTGCTTTTGCAGCCGAAGGTTAGGCGGACGTGAAGTAATATTTTTCATGCCAACGGACGCCAAATAAATGCCAGGAGTCTGGGTGGATGGGCATCACTTTAAATGCTGAAGTAATGTCGACTTTGGCGAGCCAAGAACCACGACCGGCGTTTTTGATTAACAATATTGCTTGGTCAATATCATGGTACTGAAGAGAAAATTCTTCGAGTGGAATGAGGCTGTTTATGCTTGGAAACGGAGAATTGTGCGGGGCTGAGAGATCGATTATTAAACGTTTTTTACCGAGAATTTCCTTGTAGCCACTCCAATAGGGCTGATGCGAAAGTGTTCGAAAGGAGGAATATCAAAAGGTCCGATCATGAAGCCAGAATTAACTTCCTTATTGATCAATTCGTCCACTGTGTCGGGTTCTGTAAGAGCAGATTGAAGATTATCACAAATCATATTTTGTGAGGGAATGCTTTCTAGACCTGGTTCAAAACCCATGTTCGAGACCAGACAGCAAATATTTGGTAAATTCGGGATCGGGGTGCTGAGACAATTCAGATGACAAACGTAAAATATTCACAGGAGTCGACAAGTAATTTTTTGGAATTTTTATTGGTAGATTTTTGTACAGGGCATACAGTGCGGGCGTGGGCGCCGCCGCAGTAATTGCAAATATGCAAAAAACGACAGCGATTTCTTAGGCAGCCGCCTGTATTGAAGTGGTTGCAGACCTGACATCTGGAGGAAAAAGCTGCGCCTCTTCCGAATGAGTCGGAGTTTGTAGCTGGCCGTGGAACGTAACTCGTTGATTTCTCTTGGTTGGGGACTGGAATAGGAGGAATTGACGGATTTACTTGGGGACAAGTCATGGTGGAATGGGCGAGCGACCTACAGACTGCGCAGGAAATATTTCAAACGCCCAGGAAGATTTTATTGTGGAGATCCGTGTCCAGCGCGCCCCAGTAGGGACACTGATTCCACTGAGCGATACGAACGGCGCATTTTGCTGAAAACAGCTTGTGGTAAGTGTAAAAATGAGAGTCTGTGAATATAGAGACTCATCATCGGACGGGAAGAGTTCGATTTCGGACATTTTAGGCGAACCTATTCTGGAAACTGTTGAGGATCCTTGGGTGAGTTTTGACTGTGATTATATACAGGCCTGAACTCATGCCAATTGGGTAGATACGTTGATTACAGATTGTTGACAGCTGGTTGAGATGACATAATCATTAAGATGACATAATGATTGGGTAGCTTATTTGACTTGTTCCTCCTGAACTACGTTAATGAAACATAATTTATTATTCGTTCAAGTGCGAAAGAGTACTTGATTCTGGGACGCTCTCTGTGCACGATACAGTGCGTCGTGTCTGTCAGGATATTCTGACAGCGCGTTCTCTTTTATCTTGTCACGCTTGAATGGTTTAAAAGCATTTGCATGAAGAAGAGCGTGATCATAATGTAACGCTAACCAAAGCATGACAGAAAAAATGGAGGCTGCGTTAATTGTGTTAAAAAAAAATTTAACGCGATAAACTGAAAACAATTAATCGCAAACGTTAACACGTTAACGTTGACAGCACTATATATTAAGATATTAAGATGCTCAAGCAAGTCGCAAAACATTTAAACATGATACTATTACACAAAACTTTAGAATCACAAACAATTTAAACTAACAACCATCCACACCAGCAACCCATGAAATTGCCTCCCATGCCTTTTCTGTAGTGTTTACATTTTTGTATGAAAAGTCCTCATGCACTTTGTTTTTCCACCTCAATGATTAGACAAGTGTCATCCATTGTGTAGCCTTTTTTCCAACCACCATCCTGTCTCATAACATGCTGTGTATTGTATTTCACATAGAAAATATACTTTGGATAGAATTTCGACCACATTAGTTATTTTTGCAATTCCTGGTAAGTGTTTTGCTTTTCTTTGCTTTACCCTGGGCTTAAAGTCATAAGATGACTGTGAAAAATAGTAACAGCAAAAATAGACTGTGGAAATGATCATTGCACAGCTGCACCAGACATGTCCTGCAATGAGGGTGACCATCTGGTTATTGCTCTGTTTCAGGACAGAAGATGAGATTTTGCTGGACAATGTGGGACATGTGTGGAGAGATAAATTCACTGCTATTATAGCTACTATTGTCACGACTCCACCTCACACTCACACCGTTGTCTGGTCTCATCACTCATGGCTGCATGCCATCAGGAGTCACCTTCCCTGCAATCCCTGCCCGCTGTTGCCACCACTGTACCTCCAGAACCAGCACACAAACCAATGCAAGTGGACTCATTTCACATTTCATCCGCAGAGTCAATGATGCATCCAGAATCATCATACTGTGGAGCTCATGGTCATCCCTTACATGAGTGTCCTGTCAGACCACCCTGAAATCTGGTGAGTGCAGTCCAATTGCAACCTCTCATTACACCGTTATAGTTACCTCTGCTGACCTGTCTATTACAGCCAAGTCTCTCATTGACTCAGGCTTTGTGGGTAACTTCATATCAGGAAAGCTCCTCCGTTATCTCCACCTCCTGCAAATCCCATGCCAAGAGACCCTAAACATTAATTCCATCATAGGTAAGCCACTAAGAAAAAGGAATCATCACACTGCTCACCCACCTTAACTCTCCATGTTGACTGCACTCACCATGAGGAGATTTTGTTGCTGGTGCTGGAGGGGTTGACTGCTGACATCATCCTAGGATGCCCGTGGCTTCAAGTTCATTCTCCACATTGCATGGAGTACAAGAGAAATTTGTCCTGGGGGAAAAGATGTTTCAACGAATATCTATGGCTACCTTAGAGACCTACCTATCAGAATGTTCGGCCATCCATCATGATCATTTACCACAATCCTACACAATCGAAAGTCCCAATCAAGGTTGAAAGGTGGACATTCCAACCGAATATTGGGCATTCCAGGATGCATTCAGCAAGCAGCTGGCTTCAAACTACCACCTCCTCAGCCATGGAACTGCGCTATTGAGCTGCTGTCTGGGACTCCGATGCCAAAGGAGCAAAAGGCCATGGAGGAGAGAAGAGAAGACATTTTAAATACCTTAAATACCCTTCTACTTCCCCTGCTTCTTCAAGTTTCTTTTTCGTGGCAAGAAAGGATGGTGGCTTGTGGCCTTGTATAGGTTATTAAACCAACCATCAAACCATCTCTGTTTCAATAAAGAGAAATGCGAGTTTCATCAACCTTCTATCCAGTTCCTGGGCTACATCACTGATGCTGCAGGAGTCAAGATGGACCAGGGGAAGGTCCACACAGTCCAGAAATGGCCACTTCCTTCCACCATGAAAGATCTTCAAAAATTCTTAGGATTTGCCAATTTCTATGCTGTTTCATAGCCAATTTTAGCAAGATATGTTCTCCACTCACCACTATGCTCTGCAACAATTCCAAGTGTCTGTCCTGGGCACAAAGTGCCACCTCAGCAATCCACCAACTGAAGGACACTGTAAGGCCCGCCCAATCGGCCCAATGGCAGTTTTCCCATAGGATGGGCAAGGTTTCTTGCACGCTTGGTCTTTTCAATGTGGCAAGGTAGTTTAATTCCAATTAAACTCTTATCTGACTCCATTTTATTATGACCTCAAATTTAGGTTGGAATGCCAATTGATTATTGACCATTTATATTTATAATTTATTTAGACATTTGATTATTCTATTTTTCTGTTTACTCTTATTGTTCTCATTCATTCGGGTGCCAGAGTTGCACAGGGTCCTCGCATAGGCCGTTCATTAATTATGCGGGCCCACGATCACAAACCCGCCAGTCTTGGTCACAAGACAGAGGTAATTGACTATACTATTTATAGGGTTGCTCCCATGCTCACTCAATCTAAAAGTATTTTTATTTAGTCCCCATAGATCTGTGTAAACTTGAATTAAAGCTACGTTATCTTTAGACAGAGATCATGACCACTACTCCAGATATAAGCCGACCAATACTTTCTCTAATAGTAGTTTTGGTATGGTCATGCCATGGTTTCCCATGTACACTTAGCTTGAGTAACATTACATTAAACAGAGGTAAGGCTCACCCTATTTAGGTTGGTCAGTCAACATTCTGTTGCCCTAAACAGAAATTCCCTTTATTAGCCTTCACAGTCTAAGTACACTTGAACTAATGCCAAGCGTTATTGGGAGCTCAAAATTCTCAGTTGGCGTGCCCCAGTGCTCCACTCAAAACTGGACTTTAGTCCATTACTAACCTGACACAGATTTGCGGTAACAATGGATAAATTGTAATCTACTGAAGTCAATAATTTCAGAGTAAGTCAGAATAAAATCAAATGTAACAATTTATTAGTCAGGTAAACGTATCATGCCAATTACATAATCAATTCAAAGATGATCAATACAAAACACCAAATACTCAGAAATAGAGTAAAAGATGTATACCTGACATTTAGAAAAATGCACATTATATGGGCTGATCTGACAACAGAATCGCCACGAGCCTTTTGCAACATTTCTTTAAAGGGATAGTTAACCCAAAAATAAAAATTGGATGTTTATCTGTTACCCCCAGGTCATCCAAGATGTAGATGACTTTGTTTCTTCAGTAGAACACAAATGATGATTTTTAACTCCAACCATTGCAGTCTGTCAGTTGTATAATGCATGGCAATGGGAACTCTATAAGAGTAAAAAAAAAAACATGCACAGACAAATCCAAATTAAACTCTGCGGCTCGTGATGACACACTGATGTCCTAAGACATGAAACGATCGTTTTGTGTGAGAAACTGAACAGTATTTATATCATTTTTTACCTCTAATACACCACTATGTCCAACTGCCTTGAACATCCGGTTGGTGAGGTCTAAAAACGCGCTCTGATGCCGGAAGTATTCTCTCGCGTGTATATGTCAATAAGTGCGAGCGATCACTTCCGGCATCAGAGTGCATTCAGACCTCACACACTGGATGCTCGAGGCAGTTGGACATAGTAGTGTATTAGACGTAAAAAATTATATAAATAATGTTTCGTGTCTTTAGGACAATGTGTCGTCATGAGCCGCAGGGTTTAATTTGGATTTGTCTGTGCATGTTTTTTTGACTCTTATAGATGGAATTCCCATTGACATGCATTATATGACTAACAGACCGCAATGGTTGGAGTTAAAAATCATCATTTGTGTTCTACTGAAGAAACAAAGTCACCTACATCTTGGATGCCCTGGGGGTAAGCAGATAAACAGACCAAGACAAAACATGTGTGGCATGAACTTACAATCTGAATTTGCATTGATTAGGGTCACAGACCTAGGGAGTTCGCACCTTGTTGTGGAACAGGAGGTAGTTTGGATGAAGGACCCTGGGAAAAGGGCACACCCATGATTGCAACCAAAGTATCTCTAAACTCTTAAAATGTTTTGGTTTACTTCCATGTAGATGAGACCATTGTACCAGTCACATTGAGACATTTTAAATAATACCAAACATGACTGTTAATTCACTTGCATTGACAGAACATTATAATCTTTATATAAGGAAAGAATGTGTAAAGGGAAAGAAGTGGGGGAGAAGGAACAAATGTGTAGGAAGGACAGGATGGAAAGAAGCTTTCCCGCAACTTCACTCTGTGGGGTGTGAAGACAAATGGCTGTATGTGTTTGTACTGTCCATATCCAGGAGATTAAAGTATCTGAGGTTCTGTTTATCTTACAACACCTTCACCACTGCTCCTTCATTGGTCCACCCAAATCCAGAACTACCGTTCATCACTGAAGTGGACGCTTTAACAACTAGAGTGGGAGCAGTGCTTTTTCCCAGTGGCAGGGGAGTCCTCCAAAGCTCAATCCATGTGCTTACTTTTTAATGAAGCTGTCCCCGGATGTCCCCAAAACTATGACAATGTTGGCTCCAGAGGAGTGGAGGCACTGGCTGGAGGGAGAACAACATCCGCTTGAAGTCACCTTACTAACGTAATCTTGAACACCTCCGCAAGGCACACTACCTCAACCCACGACAAGACCTTTGGGCATTAGTCTTCACCCGGTTTAACTTCACCGTTACATACCGACCTCAAGGCCGATGCATTGTCCCGTATACATGCTCCTGACACCACTAGGGGAATACCTGAACACATACTCCCTCCACCCGTTATCATCAGCCCTATCCAGTGGTCCATGGATGAACGGATTGCTGTTACAAAGGCGCTGTTACACTTGGACCAAGTTTGAAAACACCCATGCAGTGCTTGGCCAGTTGAATTCAATTGTGTTTGATGCAAATGGCACTAATAGGCTACTGCTAGATAGACAAAAAGGTTGGATAGACAAAACAGTCAACAAGTAGTCAATATTTGCTGCAGGCAAGTAGTGCATTTAAAAAGATATGCTAATTTGAGCTCATAGCTTTTTTGTTTATCGTGCTGAAGGCCACTGGTTTGTTGTGTTAACCACTAGCTTGTGTGGGAGTTTGGGTCTAGTTATAGTAAGGAGTCCTCCTCCCATCATTTATCACACTTTCACTGTGACCTACTTTACAACACCGCAGTAACCACAATTCTCTCTGTACTTTAAATGAATGTATCTTTAATTAATATATGCAAACACCATCCAATGCAAACACAAAAACTAAGAGTAGCATGCATGCAGTGTGGGCTCTCATTCATAAAGGAATTTACCACTTGCACACCAAAAACACCCAGTAATCTTCTCTATCTTTGTACCAATACTGTACATAATGTGTACTCACAGTGAGGTGGTTCTGCACAATGCTTGTTCATGTTGTATATTGACATATCAGTATTGCACCTCAGCTGTTCTAATTGTTTCCGCTCAGTAGCCCAATGAATTACTGGATTTTCTTCTGCCATTTTACTGTAGTACACCCCTCAGAAGACAATGGAGCAACAGAAGAATGGGAATTTTATTTTTAATGGGACATAATTTACATTATGTACAGACACAACACATATACACAGACACTGCCACATAATCTGTATATAAGCCTAAACATCAGCCTCTCTGCTCTTACATTAGTAGAAGATGTTTGATTGCCACGATGGTTGTAAATGTTGATTGCTGTTAGCATTGAGTGCATCAGATCACTAAGTAAACTGGGTCCCATAAAACCCATCAACAGTAAGTGTGGTGCAATCTGATGAAATTGCCATCATTTAATTGTATGTTGTGCCTGGTCAGAGAGGTTTCATCTTATGGATTTACTGAATGCATTTCCATTATCCTGTACCAGTCACCTGGTTAAAAAAAAAAAAAAAAACATTAATTATATTAACTGGATGACTGATTGCAATCTGTGCAGATGAACACTGATGAAAAAATTCAAGATGTAAGGTTTTAGATTAATTAAAGGTCCCGTTCTTCGTGATCCCATGTTTCAAACTTTAGTTAGTGTGTAATGTTGTTGTTAGAGTATAAATAAAATCTGTAAAATTTTAAAGCTCAAAGTTCAATGCCAAGCGAGATATTTTATTTAACAGAAGTCGCCTACATCGAACGGCCAGTTTGGACTACATCCTTCTACTTCCTTCTTTAATGACGTCACTAAAACAGTTTTTTGACTAACCTCCGCCCACAGGAATACACAAGAGTTGCGTTTGTAGAGTGTGTTTGTCGCCATGTCGTCGAAACGCTGTTATTTTCATCCCGCAGTCCAATCACCGGGTCTGATTCCGGCTCAAATTGATAGGGTAAAATTAAAGACATGTTTACAATAACACTGAGCGCATGCATCTCCACGTTATGGTAAGAGGCGTGACTTTTCCGGGCACGGTGCGCTCAGAGCTGTCGAATCACAACACAGGAACCGCTGGCACAATCAGAACTCGTTACGTATTTCTGAAGGAGGGACTTCATAGAACAAGGAAGTCATCAGCCCGTTTTTATGACAGTGGAAACAGCGGTATACAGATAAGTAAATTATGTGAAAAATACTGTGTTTTTTTACACGCGAAACATGAACACATGTTATATTGCACACTATAAACACAATCAAAGCTTCAAAAAACCACGAAAAACGGGACCTTTAAACTGGCTCCTTCATACTACAGAGAGTTATAATCATTAAATGTTAAAATGAATGCTTTTCCTCAAAGAAACATATAAAGCAATTAATGAAAGTTCACCTTTTACAACAAAGCCTGCATGTTCTAAGCTGGTAAACAGCTTCTTGTTTTCTTTTACTTCTAGAGAAGTGCCGTTCAGACCAGACTTTACCTTCTTTATCCTGGATTTTGGATAAATAACACTCATACATCTTGTTATGTGGACATATAATGCTGTCCTCTACTTTTCCTTCACTCACTGAGATGGAACTGTGTCCTTTCTAGGCTCCCAATGTGAATGAGGCAGCTGTCTAGACATTGCCCTGCCGACCTTATCCTTTGAATAGTAATGACCTGTCAGACGAAACTCAAGAATAAAGAATTCATATAGTTTAAGCAGCAGAGCTAATCCAGACTCACACAAATCCATCTTTCTTTACATTCTTTTACCCGTGTCAGGTCATTTTGCCTTTCTCATAGGGCCTTTTTTATATTACACATGCATATTACACATACATCTGCAGTGCACCCAATTCATGTATTCAGGGTATATATATTTTTCCCCCATTCTCACTCAATTTAACTGGCTGCTGCTTCGTTCTACTTTAAGATGTCAGCTTTTTTACATCTAACTCTGCTCAAGAATGAAATGAGTTTTGATTTTAGTAAATACATTCATTAACTGCTGAGTTCTAACCAAGGTGTGGTCTATAATATCTGGAGAGCATTCCCTTTATTCTCAATGGCAGTTGGTGAATTGTTTGAAATATGTCATTTTTGCTCATGGAACTACAAAACGTATTGAGATAATCACCTGATGACACCAAAAAACATGCACAGTCCCAAAGCTTTGTCAAGTCAAGTCTTGACTTTCATTTATACAGCACTTTATACAATACAGACTGTCTCAAAGCAGCTTTACAGTAATAAACAGAAAAGTTATGATTAATTATGCAAACAGAATTCAATTCTGGTGTAAAGCAGCTCTAAAAAAGACAATAGAGTAATTGTTCAATTGAAATCAGTTCAGTGATGATTCAGTTCAGTTACTGTGTAAAATTCATCAATTTTGAAATGAGTTCAATTCAGCTATTAAGCAGCTCTGGAGAAAACAGTGAAACAGTCCAGCTCTAACTCAGTTTTCATCCACTAGTGTCACTGCGGTAAAAAAAACAGCATACATTACATTACTACAACATGATTTTTTTTTTTTTTTTTTGCAACTTATCACCATTTGTACATTATTTCGGATCACTGTTGTACTGTCGCCAAGATGCCAACCTTCTCTTTAGGTCAAACTGCATCAAAAAGTACAGTCCTCTTGTGGACAAGTGCATTGTGGTTAGGTGAAGGTTTTAAGTTCATTAGTTTTGGCTAGAGTCCTCCAAGCCACATTTACCTCTGTAGTATTCCTAGCAAGGTAGCGTCTGCTGCATGACAGCATGTCACCTGACCTAGATAAGAGATGCTAACTCCTGCTGCCTCTCTCTAACCCTCACAGATTTTTTTACACACACATATAAAGGCACTTTCACACAAACACACACTTTTCATAGTCCTTCAAGCCACATTACAACACCTGCAGCCTCCCTGGGGACTCCCTGACAGGACTGTTTGACCTCTCTTTTTCTCCTTTACCCACCCATCAAGGGATGAGTTCATTCACATGTTGTTGTTTTTGTTTTCATCCCCAGGAGATGTTCACACCTGAGTGTAAATTCAAGGAGTCTGTGTTTGAAAACTACTACGTTATCTACTCATCCACCATGTACCGTCAACAGGAGTCGGGTCGAGCCTGGTTCCTGGGCCTCACCAAGGAGGGTCAGGTCATGAAAGGGAACCGAGTAAAGAAAACTAAGCCCTCCTCACACTTTGTACCAAGACCTATTGAAGGTAGTGGTTTTTGCAAAAGTGTGTTTCCAGCATTCAAGAACCCTTTCATATAATTCAGGAAAAAAAAAAGAAATATTAAAAAGTGACCAAATAAAAAAAATAATCAGATAAAATACATTATATACTGTATGTATATTGTATATAGGGAGGGACTTGGTTTTAATAAATTCTCACTCCCAAGGTTTCAAAAACTGAAAAAAGTACTATAAAGATGCTAATAGGCATCGCTATATTGACGAACTACGAACTCCATTCCTGATTGCTACTGATCGTCGGATCAAAATGCATTTAATTCTTTGCATGCATTTGTAAAAGTAGAAATGATTTTGATATATTTATACTTTTTTGATATATATTTTATATATATATCAAATATATTTATATATATTTATAATTTTTTTTGAGCATCTAACCACATCCTTACCTTACCTAACCATTTCTCAACAATATAAAACATGTAATAGGCAGATACAAGTACAGTCACAGGAATTACTGCAAAAATGGACTAAAAAATAGTATATAATTCACAAACAACTCATGTTGCATTCTGAAGCCAAGAGTTTTCTGAAGCCATATGATATCTTTATGTAAGGAACAGAGTAAAAACAAGACAAAAGACACACGAGAGCCAATGGCATTTCACAATTAAAGCTGACATAATGCTTCTTCAGGTGACAATTTGTGAATATGTTGTGTTTTGAGTGTTACAGTGGATGAAGACGGTTGACCCTGTTCTAGCTTGTACTACCTTGAACGATGACTGAAACTTTTATTATTACTGGCACTTCTCATGTTTATTGGCTTCTTAAGATGCCTTCTTATTGTATTTCTCAACTGGAAGGCACTTTGGATAAAAGCATCTGCTAAATGAATAAATGTAAATCTAAATGATAATTTTTGGGTCTGTTCCTCTCACAAAGCAATCTTTTTTGTAATATTTGTAAATTCTGTGTCAGTGTATTGATGCCAAAGGTTTGTCATTGAAAGCAATGGAGTTACTAGTTTGTCAATATTTGTGATGCCTGTGTTGACAAACTTTTAGCATAATAATAATGTTGCTAAAGGCGTTTCACCTTGTTTCAGTTTTTGACACTTTGGGAGTAAGTACGGCTTATGTATTCATCAGGGAATTTTCTAGATTGTGAAAAGTGGGTGTTATATATCAGAATGGAACCAGATGGTTCGGCACAATTGGCAGAAAAATTAGAGGACTATAAAAAAATGCCAGAAAGAAAAATCACTTCAAGTTACGCAACAAGACAAACCATTTTTTATTTGAAATAACATGCACTGATTAATCGCATACAACAATACCAACAGCATATATAAAGCAAGCAAATATGGTCAACTTTGATTTCATGTTGACTATGTCAGGGATCTCAAGGAAAAAGACAAAAATGCAGAAATGCGACTCAAAATTTGAGTAATAACAGTCAATCAGTGTCCCAGCAAAAGATCAATATGGGTGGCTAGATCACAGAGAAGATGTCAGGAGGCAAACAGATGAGCACGTCCCTCAGGTAAGACAACTCACATAGACAGGAACAGGAAAAAATACAAATCTAAGCTGGCGGCCAGTTTACAAAGTCCACAAGAACAGGCAGAGGTTCAGAACCAGACAGACGATCACTCGACACTTGTTAAAGCGCAGACAGGAACAGACAGAAGTAATCCATCAGAGCAAATCACTAGCCAGAGGTAGCAGGAATCACTGGCATAAGAAAGCCGGGCTGGACGAACATAAAAACACGAGACAACTGAAATAAACGTGAAGTCAAATAGACAAAACACACTGGCAATGAAAGAGAAAAACTGAGAGGTAAAAATAGGAACACAAATCAAAAAAGAATGAGAAACAGCTGTAAGCGCGTGCACGGCCGCATTGATTACAAAGCCCAATCAGCTGTGTGCGACCGGCACATGCAAAAGAAAAACAAACAAAAAACACATGCAGGAAGAGAGACAGAATGTCCAGTATGTCCCGAGCCGGGACCCAAGATCTTTCCTCCGGACCATATCCCTCCCAGTCCACTAGATATTGAAAACCCCCTCCACGTCTGGAATTAACAATCTGTCTGATGATGAAGGCAGGAGCGCCATCAAGGAGGAGGGGGAACAGGAGCAGAAACAGGAGGAGAATAGGAAAACTGCAAAACAGGTTTAATAAGAGAAACATGAAAAACAGGGTGAACACGATGAAAAGAATTAGGCAAACGAAGCTGTACCATCACCGGACTGACGACCTTTACAATAGGGTATGGCCCAATAAATCTAGGAGCCAGCTTATGCGAATCTTAAGTGGCAAATCTCTCGTAAAGAGCCATACCCTTTGCCCACAAACATATCTCAGAGCCACAGTTCGATGGCGGTCAGCCGCTCTTTTAGTGCATCTTTCAGACCAAACAAGCGCTTCCTTGGCCCTCCTCCAGGTACGGCGACAACGCTGGATAAATATCTGAACCGAGGGAACAGCAGATTCAATAGCCTGGGACGAAAAAAAGGGGGCTGATAACCAAGACAAAAAAAAAAAAAAAAGCCCAGTCAAAGACACCGGCAAGGAGTTATGGGCATATTCAGCCCAGGTTAGCTGCTGACTCCAGGAGGAGGGGTTATGGGAAGCTAGACATCAGAGTATCCTCTCGAGATCCTGGTTAGCGCGCTCAGTCTGGCTGTTGGTCTGTGGATAAAATCCTGAAGACAGACTGGCAGAAGCACCCAGCTGTCAACAGAATTCCCTCCAAAACTGAGAGGTGAACTGGGGCCCCCTGTAAGAGACCACGTCCTCCGGAAGACCATGAATCCAAAAGACATGGTCAATGACCACCCAGGCCATCTCCCTTGCAGAAGGCAGTTTAGAAAGGGGAATGAAATGAACCGCTTTAGAAAAGCGATCCACCATGGTAAGGATTGCAGTATTGCCAATGGAGGGAGGAAGACCAGTAATGAAATCCAGGGCAATATGCAACCAAGGTTGGGCGCGGACTGATTCAGACACAAATAACCGACCGGCTGGGCAACCCACAGGAGTCTTAACTTGGCTGTTTAACTTGTTTCTCGACACCCTAGACAACAGTCCCCAACAAATGATCTGAAGATAAAATTGTATAAGGAGGGGGCATGTCGCTGGGGGTGACGAACTGTCGAGATAAAGCATCGGGTTTGCCGTTCTTTGAACCCAGTCTATAAGACAATACAAAATTAAAATGTCCAAAGAATAAAGCCCAGCAAGCCTGTCTTGAATTTAAATGTTTAGCAGACTGAAAATTATGTTGGCATTAATGGAATTGCATTGGCATGGTTCAAATCTTACTTATCTGAACGTTATCAGTTTGTAGTAGTAAACGAAGAGATGTCATATCGATCACAAGTTCAATATGGAGTACCGCAAGGATCAGTACTAGGACGGTTGCTTTTCACTCTGTACATGTTACCCTTGGGAGATGTCATTAGGAAGCATGGCATTAGTTTTCACTGTTACGCTGATGATACTCGGCTCTATATTTCTTCGAGCCCTGACGAAACTTACCAATTCACAAAATTAACGGAATGCATAGCTGACATAAAAAAATTGGATGACCAGTAATTTCTTACTACTAAATCCAGAAAAAACTGATTCTAATTATTGGACCAAAAACCTCTGCACATAATAACCTAGAATACTGTCTAACACTTTGATGGCTGCTCTGTTAAGTCTTCGTCATCAGTTAGGAACCTGGGTGTGCTCTTTAATACCAATCTTTCATTTGAAAGCCATATTTCTAACATCTGTAAAACCGCATTCTTCCATCTTAAAAATATATCTAAACCACGACATATGCTCTCAATGACAAATGCGGAACAGTTAGTTCATGCGTTCATGACCTCAAGGCTAGATTACTGTAACACTGTACTGCGTGGTTGTTCCACTCGCCCGTTAAACAAACTACAGCTGGTCCAAAACGCAGCAGCTAGAGTTCTTACTAGAACCAGGAAGTATGACCATATTGGCCTGGTTCTGTCAACTGTAACGAGGAGTCAGACTTGATAGGATCCATGTGCAGCTTTATTAAAACAATCGTAGTCGAAAAGAGGTCAAACACCAGCAATAACAATATCCAAGACAGAGCAGAATCGTAAACAGGGACAGGCAAAGGGTTAGGGCAGGCGGCAGACAAGGCAGGGTAATCCAGATATCCAGGCAGGGAATGAACAGGGCAGGCAGCAAACAATCACGATGAGAATAAACAATCCAAGGTCATACACAAGAATACAGATCACAAGGAAAACGCTCAGTAGTGTCAGCTGGGGCAAAACAAGACTTCGCAATGGGTGAGAGTGTGAGTGTTCTTAAATAGTCCAAGGGATATGAATCAGGTGTGTGGGTAATTAGGACCAGGTACGGGGTTATGGGAAATGTAGTCCGTGATAAAGTTAGTATTCAGGTGAGGGAGCCGTCTGGTGGTGATCGGAGGGAGCCACAGAGGCCACATTTGTGACATCAACACTGCATTGGCTCCCTGTTAAACATCATATAGATTTTAAAATCTTGCTACTTACTTACAAAGCACTAAATGGTTTAGCTCCCCAGTACCTAAGCGAGCTCTTAATGCATTATAGTCCTTCACGTCTATTGTGATCTCAGAATTCTGGACAGTTGATAATACCTAGAATATCAAAATCAACCGTAGGCGGTAGATCTTTCTAGCATTGTTTGGGAAGCAGACACACACTCTGTCAGTTTAAATCTAGACTAAAAACCACATCTGTTTAAACTTGCATACACATAATACATCTACTTCTATAATTCAAATCATGTAAATTGTTAGGCTGCATAGATCAGCCGGAACCAGGAACACTTCCCATAACACCTGATGTACTCGCTACATCATAAGAAGAATGGCATCTACGCCAATATTAGTCTCTCTCTGTTTATCCAGAGGTTTGCCGCAGCCTGCCAGATCCAGGCCGTATCCAGATGAGATGAAGAACCTGCATCTAGACATGATAATGCAGCCCTGACGTTTCAACTAAACTATCCCCTGCGAAGGCCTGTAGCAAATCAGCTCAAAAGAAATATGAATAATTAACCATAATGAATTATCATTAATTATAAATATTTACAGTTTCATACTGTAACAGAATTAATTTTACAATTATTTAATCAGCTTGTCTAAGCGAACAAACAGCATAATCAGTTCTCAATTCTAGGAAACAAATTATCATCCTGGCCAAGAAAGAATAACTTTTTTCAACAATATAAAGTACTAGCAGGGTAATAGCATGTAGCTAGATCAAAACGTTTAAGAGACTTTGATTTGTGAGCATCAACACAGAGACAATAAGCGTGGATATAATGGTTTAATAAACGAAACTATGTTAGACTACACACACAACTAAACTAAGCAAAGATTATATACAGAATAAAGAAAGTGAAGGAAAGTAAAGAAAGAGAGAGAGAGAGAGAGAGAGAGAGAGACTTTTGACTTTTAAAACTCTTTTAATCAAACAGCTATTTTAAAAACATTCTTTACATTTCACCAATTAAACAATAACTCTCCAAACTCATCTCTCATCACAAGAGCATTTTTCACACTCCACCTTACATCAAAAAAATGCATATTATTTAATAATTTACAATATGCATATTCCACAACAACACGACTCTCTACAAGAGATTTAAACATTCCAAGCAAATTAGCATCTCTCCCATCATTCCTACATCCATGGGATTTTAAAATAGCCAACTTCGCCTGTCCCACTAAAAAATTACCAAGTGTACATTGTGCTTTCCATTCTTTTTTATACTTCACACCCAAAATGAACATATTTTTTGTAAACAAAAAACCAAGTTTAGTAAATATTTTGTCCAGCAATTCAAACAAAGGAATTAATCTTATACAATCACAAAAAAAATGAAAAACAGTATCAATATCAGTATTGCAAAAAGGGCATGTAGATAAAACCATCCCATTAAATTTTGACACAAAACTATTTGATGCCACAGCACAATGGAGTATTCTCCATTGGAGGTCCCCAGACCTCTTAGGAATAGGGGGCTTATACAAACACCTCCATGCTGGAGTTATTTGAAGAAATTGATAATATTCTCTCCATTTAGTATCAACACGTCTTTTCAGTTGAGTAAAAAACAGGGATTTCACACACATACAATACAATATCTTTTTATCAGCATTGTGAAATGAAACATTTTCAAATCCTTTCAATAAAGTATTATTTAGGTCTGTATCCAGATCTAAAATTATATTAACTCTAAGTTCTGGAAAAATCAAAGACCTTTCACCATTCTCAATAACATTATTTACATAGGTCAAGAAAGACTGAGGAAAAGATTTTTTAAGATGCCCAATTATCCCCTCAACATATCTTTCTGATCTAATACCAACTTTATTAGCTATTATTTTAGTCGCATACCACTGACCCTTTGAAAAATCAATTAAATCTTTTACAGTAGATATTCCTGTGTTTAAAAACCGATTGATTACTGAACTCAAAATAGGAGAATTCATTTTAAAGAGAGAATTAAAAAACAATGGTTCTAAAACACCACAATGTTCATTATCATCTCTAAATTTTGTAAACACTTGCCAGGCTTTTAATACAGATACATAAAAATTAGAAGAAGAAAAACTTTGAAACTTTGAAACAAAAGATTTTTCAATTAAGAACAATTGCTTAGATAATCCAATTCCCCCAATACTTTTTAAAACAGACAAACCTAAAGCAATCCAGGGTATCTTATCTGAACAATACAATAGCTTTTGCAATGTCTGAAACCTTATTGTCTTAACTCTTGCCTCCAGATTTATAAGTCCTTGACCTCCTTCTATAACTGGGAGATATAAAACTCCAGGAGGAACCCAATGATAACCATCCCAAAAGAAATTAACGAAGGATTTTTGAATAACAATCAATAACTCTTCAGGGGGGTTCAACACTGTAAATCTGTGCCACAACATTGAGGCTGCCAAATTATTAGTGATTAAACATCTACCTCTAAAAGATAACTTTGGGAGGATCCATCTCCACTTCTGTAGTTTCCCTACAATTTTGTCAACTAACCCTTCCCAATTCTTTTTCATATAAGTATCAGAACCTAAATACACCCCAAGAACTTTGAAACCATCTTTAATCCACTCACATTGTTGTGGAAGTTGGGGAGGATCCATATTCTTCCACTCACCTAACAGAAGGGATGTACACTTATCCCAATTAATTCTAGCAGATGTAGCTTTTTGAAAAGTCAAAGCAGCCATATCATCAATGTTCCTTATAAAAACAGTGATATCATCGGCATAAGCTGTGAGTTTTACAGGTGGGATTTCTGGAAAACCAGGAATACAAAAACCATACAGTCGTTTCCTCAAATATGACAACAAAGGCTCAATAGAAATTGAATATAAAAGTCCAGAAAGAGGACATCCTTGTCGTATACCCCTTGTTACTGCAAAAGGTCTAGTTAAAAGACCATTAATCTTAAGCATACTGGAAATTTCACTGTAAAGCAGTTTAATACAGGAGACAAATTGTGGTCCAAAGCCAAAGGCCTTCAGTGTCTTTAGTAAATAAAAATGATCTACTCTGTCAAAAGCTTTTTCTTGATCTAAAGATAAGAGTCCAATATCAATTTGATGTTTTTTTGCAACTGCAATAATGTCTCTTAACAAAAATAAGTTGTCGAAAATTGTCCTTTTAGGGATACAATATGACTGATCTTCATGAATTATGGTTCCCAGATAGGCCATCCACACCCGATGATTTGCCACTGTTCAGCCCTTGCACAGCACTTGAAAGTTCAGAAAAAGTCAAGAATTCCTCCAATTCCATCTTTTCTTCTTCAGACAACTGTGGAAGATCTAGAAGAATTTCTTCAACTGCTGCTTCATCACAAAGTTCTGACTGATAAAGTTTCTCATAAAAAGAAATAGCAGAACCTATGATCTCACGTTGATTGGTTATTTCATTACCATTAGGAAGTTTCAATCTGTGGAAAAATTTCTGCTCTTTTGACTTTTTCTCCAATCCGAAAAAAAAAGGAGTTGGAGCATCCATTTCATTGCACTTCACATATCTTGATCTGACAAGTGTCTCCTTCTCCTGTTCCTCCAATAAGTCCTTCAAAAAACCTTTATTCTCCTTAATGATATCACCTCCTCCCTGATTATGAAGGCTTTGTTGAAGAATTTCTTGCTCTATCATCTTCATCTTAACTTTCAAGTTCTCAGTATTATTTGCAGTGTATTGTTGACAAAAAGTTTTTATCTGCACTTTTCCCAGATCCCACCATTGACTTAGAGATGAATAACTACGTCTCTCTTCTCTCCAAGATTTCCAGAAAATACCAAAGGAGTGCATAAAGATGTGGTCTTGAAGTAATGTATTGTTAAAGTGCCAATGTGACTTATAGGATTTAGGTGACAAGACAGACATAGACATAGAAATATAATGATGATCTGACATAGATGTAGGAGATATACGATTACTAAAAAAATCTTCCTTTGTTACATTCCTCAGTATAGAAACGATCCAATCTTGCAGCAGAAACATGATTTGAGTTAATTTTCAACCAAGTATACTGTTTAACATTAGGATAAGCATCCCTCCACAAATCTATGAGATTATGTCTATTAATTAAAGATTTTAATGCATCTACTGAACCAAAATGAGGTTCTTCATGGTTCCTATCCAATTTATGATCTGCAGTACAATTAAAATCACCACCTATAACAACAATCTTATCATCTGAACACTTCAACATTTCTTCAGAAAGTTTTTTAAAAAAATCACCACGCTCACTTCCTATATTAGGAGCATAGATATTATAAAAAGCAAAACTATTATTACCTATTATTATATCAACTCGAAGAAGGCGTCCAGGTATTATTTCTAAAATAACTGGATTATCTTTAACACGTTTTGAAAATAAAAACGCAACACCAGCACTCAGATTCGTACCATGACTAAGACTAATACTGCCCTCCCATTCATTTATCCAATCAGTCTCATTACAGGCATCAGTATGAGTCTCTTGTAACAAAATTACATCTGCTTTTTTAAGTTGTAAATACTTAAATAAAGTCGATCTCTTTCGTACATCTCTACATCCATTTACATTTAAGGATCCAATGTTAAAGGATACCATCAGGATGAGAAAGAAAAAGAAAAAAAGAGAGAATTGAATATATCGATATAGATGTAATTTCCAATACATAATACCTCTTTAAGGACTTTTCTTTACTCTTTTTCTAACAGCACTTACAAACTTTTTTAAACGATAACGCTTAGGCTGATCTAATTCCTCAAGTGTAGCTTTCTTCATAGCATTTACAGAGGAATCAATAAAAAGCTTTAGATCAGGAAAGTACATTTCAATCTTTGGTTTTCTCTGATTTTTTGTAGCATTCAAGAAGTCATTTAACTTTTCCAGACTATAAAGTCGAGACTTCCTGAATCTCCCAACAGTACTTTCCTGAGAGCTTAATTCATCCAATTCATCAGTGATTAAATCTGAACACTCACTATCCAATTCACTGTCAACAACTTGTGATGTTGGCTTTTCAACCAACAGATCAGCATCATTTTGAGTCATGTTACTGCTTGATGCCTGTACCTCATCCAAGACATCACTCACTTTAGGCCTGTCTTTTTCTCCAGACTGTTTTAACCCCTCAGTAGTCTCTACAGGATCATTCGTTCCACTCTGCCTAGCGTCAGGAACTGTCGCATCTGTAATTTCAATACTATCACCCTGACGCAACTGTTCTCCCATTTCAGTAGACACGGAAATTTCCGCATTCAAATCAGATGCAACACTTTCTGTAGTCCGTTTAACTAAATCATTCTCCACAACATCTTGCACTGGATCAGATTCGGAACTATTTCTTGCGCGTTGAGCCTCTTTAACCACTGGACAGCATGTTTTAATATGGCCGTATTTTCCGCAAATAAAGCATTTCATGGTCTCGGTAGTGATGAAGATCGTATAGTCCCTATCAAACACTGTCAATTTAACAGACACATCCAGCGTTTCAAATTCAGCACTTAATATCATCAGAGCCTGACGTCTGAAAGACATGACATGCTTCAACTCTGGAGTTTTTAGTCCCAGAGGGATCATTTTAATCGGCCCAACCAATTTTCCATAACGAGCTAAAATAGACTCAAGCGCTTTATCAGAAATAAACGGAGGTACATTTGATATCATCACTTTTTTCGAAAGATTAGACAAAGGCAAGACTGGTACAAACACATCTTGAACAGTCAAACCACACTCCACCAAATGACTAACCATTTCGATTTCTTTCAGAAATACGACAATTGCTTTATTCATTCTCGATGCAGACATTATGTTTTGTGCACCTATTTCGCGACCAATAGCAACCAAAACATTCTCAATGGAAATTGACTAATCTGCCGGCATGCAGTTGCACGCGTGCCGAGCCGACAGATTAGAAAAACCATCCGAATTTAAACCCATCTTTATCAGCTGACAACTTCTCTTCTAACTTACAACAAAATTAGAAATAAATAAATAAAAATAAACTCAGAAAGGAAAAGTTAGAAACTCACTCAGCAACTCCACACGCTCCTCACCCACACACTCCCAACAGCCACGCCGCACATGCGCAGAGAGAGAGAAGAGAATGGCAAGATTACAACAGTTAACCACAACCTGCGAAAAAAGAAAGAATCAGGGTCACTGTGACGAGCAGGGCGGGTGAGAGCCGTGAGGGAACGGCGCGAGGCCGGTGACGCAAGTGATAATGAGCATCACCTGCGAGGCGCGCCGGCCTTGAGTCTCTCACAGAGGAGCTCCGGGAGCATAAAAGGAGGAGCGGCGACAGTGAAGGACGAGAGAGGACCAGGCCTGGATATTATTTTGTTTTATTATGTTTATGTGGCCAGCAGACATCTGCGAGGGTCTGCCGGCATTACTTTCGTTTTGTTCTTTGTTTATTTTGAATTAAAGTTTTGTTGAATGTTCGCCGGTTCCCGCCTCCTTCTTCCCATATTTACGAACTGTGTTACATTTAACCCACTCACTCACCATGCGTCTCCCGGCTCTCTCTCCAGTTGCAGACTCCGCTGAACCACGCCCCCCTCGCCACAGTCACCTTAAAAGGGGCACAATAACTTGGAAACGCATCTAAAGGCTGCAAACGGGTACTTGCATTGACTTTGGTTGCTGAATAAGTCCAGATGCGGTAGATTCTGGAGATTCTTGATGATTTTGTCAGGAGTGCGCTGAAGCGTTCGCTTGGGTTCTTCTGTGTGGTCCATGTTGAATCCAACGAAGTTAACTTGAAGATAAAGTTGACGGAAGGAGACAGGAAACGATGGTCTCAAAAGAGATTGAGCAAAGGTGTACCTGATCTGAGGACTCTTAAAGACCCTATCAGTTCACACCCATTTCGGTGAGGTGACCAATCAAAACTGACCAAGAGAAAGTCTTTGTTCTATCTTGTCACCCTATTTGCATGTTTATGTTGGTCTGGAGAATTTATGCAGTTTTCCACAAAAGCATGGTAACAATATTCTAATGCATTTTATCATAGCATACTATACACCATTAATTATGAAATGAAGAGAGGATTCTTTTGATACTAAGAAAGATGGGGGTTCAAAGACATTCAAGCAGTAATACATACACCTGGATATAGGCATTTGAAGTTACCCTGACATAACTAAAGAATTATAGTTAGGTTAATATAACATAAGGACATACATTGAAACACAGGGAAAATACAATATACAGTTAGGGCAGTTTTATTGTGGGTAAAAATGGAGTCAATGTCCTTTTTCCAAAGTGTATTGGAAGTTTATCTGTAGTCTGTGGACCAAATGGCTGGTTGATGGGAATGTGGAGAGGGGATCACCTCCTGTCTTTGAAGCTTGCAGAGAGCTCCAGACACCGTTTCTATTAAGGTCTTTAATGGGAGTCGAGGTGATAACGAACCTTTGAAGAGAACTGGTTTTGCGACTCTTTGGAGCCGATGACTTAGTTTGAACAACAGGAGAGAAAAGGAAGGATTTTATGTTGCCTAAAGCATTTTGATCGCGTCCATTCGTTACAGCCTCCTTCTCTTTCCTTTCCCTATGTATAGATAAAATGTTATCAAAATTATTCCAGTTCACATAGATCCGCGGACACAACAAACTTTTCTGTATTATGCGGACCAGGCAAGTAATTTGGCAAATATCACTTCTTTAAAAAGGCTAAGCTTCTGTGCACATACACACTCAAACACGCAAACCTATAGACTAAACATGTAAATGAACGGCAAGAATGCATTAAAGGTGTTCGGTCTTCGGTAGGAAAGGTGTCATCTAAGTGGCCCCTAAAGTAATAATTAACAATTTTTACAACGGAAGTGATTTAATCAAAAACCAACTTTAGCTTGATAAGAGTTTTCCTATTGTCACTGTGAAGCTGCTTATAAACAATAAGTATTGTGAAAAGCGCTTTATAAATTAAATGAAGAAGAAGAAGATTTGTGGTCAGTCCACACCAGAAATGGAATAGTCATCCTCTTCAGCCAATGATGCCACTCACCTTATCTGTTGCCGATGTCATAATTTCTCTCCGAGGGAGAAAGGCAATGGGAAAAATAAGCACAAGGATGTAATTTTATTATCCTGAGGGGATCTTTGGGAGAGAACTGCTCTGACTCCTACCTCTGAAGCATCCACCTCCACCACAAATTGTCTGTTAGAATCAGGTAAAGAACCAGCATAATTTAATGCTGTCAGAGGTGCCGCTACCTGGCCAAAATTCCTGATAATGTGTCTATAAAAATTAGCAAAACCAAGAAATTGTTGTAATACCTTTCTAGAGCCAGGCACCGGTCAATTAGAAAACAGATCGTGTCCCTTAAAAGAATGAGAAAAGATTAAGATATCATCAAGGTACACAAACACAAAATCATTGATCATATCCAAACAGTACAATTAAATATTCAAAGTGCCCCGTAGGTGTATTAAAAGCCATTTTCCATTCGTCCCCCTCCCTCATACGGACAAGATGATAAGCATTGCGTGGGTCCAATTTCGTGACAAACTTTGCGCCGCTCAAGACCTCGAAGACCATAGATATTAAAGACAGGGGGTGCCTGTTCTTAACAGTGATGTCATTCAGCACTCGATACAAGGGCGCAGAGAGCCATCCTTCTTCACGAAAAAGAACCCTGCACCTTCCGGAGAAGAAGAGGGACAAATCAGACCTGCTGCTAGAGATTCAGACAGATACTTTTCTATCTGTACTATGATTATCTGTCTATCAGACAGATACTTTTCTATCTTTTTTGCTACCATCTTGTCCGTAGACACTGGCGGGGCGGCCATCTTGTTCGTAGACACTGGCGGAGCGGCCATCCTGTCCATAGACACTGGCGGAGCGGCCATCTTGTCCATAGACACTGGCAGAGCGGCCATCTTGTCCTTAGACACCAGCGGGCTTGAGTGCGTAGCAACCGGCTGGCTTGAGTGCGTAGCAACCGGCTGGCTTGAGTGCGTAGCAACCGGCTGGCTTGAGAGCGTAGCAACCGGCGGGCTTGAGTGCATAGCAACTAGCAGTCTTGAGTGCGAAGCGGCCGGCGGTCTTGAGTGCAAAGTGGCCGGCGGTCTTGAGTGCGAAGTGGCCAGCGGGCTTGAGTGCGAAGCGGCTGGCGGAGGCTTCGGAATTTCAGCTGCTCGTGCTGAAGTCAGCGGTGGATCGTCCACACTGGACAACAATCCTCTCCGCTCTCGGACGGGTCCAGAGACGTGACGTGACTATGGGCGATCAGCGGAGACGTGACGTGACTCTGGGTGATCAGTGGAGATGTCACGTGGCTCTGGAAGATCAGCGGAGACATGACGTTGCTCTGGAAGATCAGCGTAGACGTGACGTGGCTCTGGAAGGTCAGCGGAGAAGTGACGTGGCTCTGGAAGATCTGCTGAGACGTGGTGAGGCTCTGGGTGATCAACTGTGACTTGACTTGATTCAGGAAGTTTAACTGTGATTGACTTGGCTCAGGAAGATCAACTATGACTTGACTTGGCTCACAAAGATCAACTGTGACTTGACTTGGCTCACGACGATCAACTATGACATGACTTGGCTCAGGAAGATCAGCGGTGACTTGACTTGGTGTTGTTGTGGCCGCCATTGTGTGAGTGCTTTCTAGTGCGGCAGCCATTACATGAATAGATGTAGTGTCGCATTCCTCCGCGACACCCACAGTAAATGGAGAGCCAACAGTCAATAATGCATATTCCAAAAAGCAATTGAGTGATAAACGCGGTCCCTCTCGTCTAAGTTTAGTCTGAAGAGGTTGGTTAACGCCATCACAAAAAAAAAGTCAGCACACAATCCGGTAGATCTGAACAGTACGCAATGACCAAATATTCTCTAATATAATCCTCCAACGATCGTGTGCCCTGCTTCAGCCATAACAACAACTGTGCAATGTTCCTACCGGGCCAGTGTTCTCCAGAAAAGCTGCTGGATCCTTGTTTAGGTGAGGTCTTCTGTAACGAGGCGGGACTCAGGGTAGGATCCATTTGCAGCTTTTATTAAACAGAGTTCATAGTCAAACAGGCAAGGGTCAATCAGTGGCAAACAGGTACAGCAGGGACAAGGCGGAATCGTGGTCGTGGAACAGGTAGTAGAATCAGGGCAGGCAGATATCAATCACAAGTCCAGTAAACAATAAACAGTCCAAAGGCAGGCAGCAGAGAATCGTAGACAGGGAACAGACTGGGACAATAACAGGCAGACAAACAGAATGATGAACGCTCAGAAATGTAACAAGAGTTAACAAGACCTCGCAATGAGTGTGAGGAAGTGCATGGCTTAAATAGTCCAGGTAATGTGCTGCAGCTGGGTGTGGTGATTAATGATTGGTGGATTGAGTGCAGATGATTGCCATTGGGAAGTGTAGTCCAGGAATGACTGGAACCATGACAATAATATTGTCTGCCCAATTTATATGCAGATTATGAAAAGAAAGCCATGGGTGACCCAGTACAATGGGTACAGAAGAAGAATTAAATAAATAAAACTCTAGCTCCTCTCTGCGGTTAACAGAGATAACAACACTCACTGGACCGGTGAGAGTCATTAACTCGTGTCCGTTAAGTGAATGAGCTATGAGTGGAGACGGAAGAACAAATACAGGAAGACCCTGATCATAAGCCCAGGTCGAATCCATAAAATTCCCATCTGCTATCGAATCAACAAGTGCCGAACACCTGATAACAGAACCATAGTATGTGAGCCAATCGGAGGAGAGATAGAAGTGCCACCCGCCAAGACTCTCTTGTTTAGTGACCGGCGCAATCTTTTGCTGGACAATATAAAAATTTGGTAATATGACCTTGACCACCACAATAAAGACAAAGTAATCCATCGGAGTAAATCACTAGCCAGAGGTAGCAGGAATCACTGGCATAAGAAAGCCGGGCTGGACAAACAAAAAAACAAAAACAAGACAACTGAAATAAATGTGTAGTCAAATAGACAAAACACACTGGCAATGAAAGAGAAAAACTGAGAGGTAGAAATAGGAACACAAATAAAAAATGAATGAGAAACAGCTGTAAAGCGCATGCACGGCTGCATTGATTACAAAGCCCAATCAGCTGCGTGCGACCAGCATGTGCAAAAGAAAAACAAAACAAAAAACATGTGCAGGAAGAGAGACCGATCAAACCTGCAACCAGACAGAATAACATTTAACATTCGTACATTTTTCATTTTCTAAATAAAAATCCAAAATGTACAATGCAAATCTATAAAGTATAGTTTCAATCATAAATCTAATTACTCTCTTAATGATTGCAGTTGAAAGTAATGAGTATTAATCTCTTGATATGTTTGTTTGCATATTGCAGTTTGCATGTACAGAGAGCCTTCACTGCATGAGATTGAAGAGAAGCAACGCTCCAGGAAAAGCTCAGGAACCCCAACGATGAACGGAGGCAAAGTGGTCAACCACGACTCCACATAGCAGGGCCCAAACACAGGAGGCTGCTGCGGCAGAGTAGCCCCTTCCCCTCACCCTCGCGCCTCCAACCACGGGAATAGTACCACACGCTACAAGATGACAAACTGAACTCTTGCCTGAGAAAACTTCTAGAAGAACACAGAGGGGAAAAAAGAGAATTAAATGTTACCGTTCCAATCAGGAGTTGAACTCACATTTTATGCAAAAAAAAGTTCAAAGTTCATTTGATTCACAACAATAGTAATATTCTTTGTTTGGGGTTTATGGTGTGAGAAATGAGCTTTAAAACATTCTCATGTGTTCTTTTTCATGTGAATGCTCTATCACCTCTTCATGCTTTATTGTCGTCAAGAAAAATGGAAACCTTTCTCTTTTTGCTTAATGTCATTGCTATTGATTCTGTTTGTGAATATTATGCAGTTTTGAGCAAGTTTTTTTTTTGTTTTGTTTTTTGGCCTGTTCATTTTGGTAAGAGATAATATCCATGCAACACTTTCTTAAAAAATCTTGCCCACCTTGACGCACATATGTCCAGCACAAGTACACTGTATGTGTGTATGTTTGTGTGTGTGCGCGTGGCACTGCTCAACACCTCTAAACTGCAGCCTGGTTTCAGCAGGAGTGGGACAATCTTTATAACGATGTACAGCTAAGCTTTAGATGAAAAATAGGTGATTTTCTGTGAATTATTAAAAATTTTCCTTTCACCCAAGCAAACTTAAGTATTATATTTAGCTCAAAATATAACAAGCAACTCAGGAAGCCCTAGTCTTAGAAGTGTAACCCTGACACCAGCCCTGTCCAGTCAAAAGCACAAAGAAGGCCAGTTTGTTGCCCCTGTAGAGGTTTCTAGGAAGTTGACCTGGACAGGGTGGGTGGATTGTGGACTAGGAAGAGTCTGGCATTCATAAGTCTTCCAGTATTATTATTGGCATGAGAGCTGTGCCCAAATATGCAGCAATGAGGTACAACAAAATGCAGAGACTTAAACGCATGAGTCCTCAAAAAAATGTTTATAGTTAAGTGAGAAATGGTCAAATGAATAACATGTATGTGACAAAGAGTGTAGAAACAGGCACCCAATGTAAAGACTGTCCAGATCAAACGAGTTTCCAGACAAGAAAACACTGTAATGGGAGTGCGTCCTTTCGCTGTGTACAAACAGAACTCTTTATTTTTCATGTTTGCAGATGTTTTCACCTAAATGAAACACTATCATATATGCATTATGAATAATGAGATGTATAAAATATGCATTGATATTATGAAGTAGAATGAAATTAGGATTGTTTCAGAATAAAAGTATGATACTTAAAGCTTTCACCCCTGTCACCTCTTATTTTCCAAGGATTCTCTTGAGCAACTTTACTCAAGTAAGTACGGTGGTGCATTGCTGCCACATACATAATATTTTTTCCACTCTATGTCATAATAACGAGATATTATGTCGTTAAAAACGACATCTTTTCTCATAAAAATGAGATGTTATGTCTTAAAACGACATATTTTCTCGTAAAAATGAGATATGTCGTTAAAACGACATCTTTTCTCATAAAAACGAGATTTTATGTCGTTAAAACAACATCTTTTCGTGAAATAAATAGATGTTATGTTGTTAAAATGACATCTTTTTCTCGTTAAAATGACATATTTTGTACGTGATGTGTACAAAATATAGTACCTTTATCTGATCTATAAAAGAGTTTAGATTTATATAGCCTAGATCAGTTTATAAATTAAATAGTCTATTCAATTCACATTTATTTGTATAGGCCTAGCACTTTTCACAATATAGTTCCAAAGCAGCTTTACAGGAACTGCATGTCAGCATTACAATTTGGAGTAATCTGTTATCAAAGGTGACTCTGTGCAAGTTATGTAATTTCAGAAATGTAGGCTACACATGCATTTAACTAACAATGTATTAAATTTAACCAATGTATTAGGCCTAAGGTAGAAACAACGAGCTAATTTAAGTATGTTACAAAAAGATTATGATGTCTAGAAAAATGTGTAGGCTATAGTAAACTATACTAATAAAGCATACTATACAGAAAAATTGGTTTGTGCAGAATTGTATCTTTTAATATCACTTTGTAGGCTACATTAAGCGACATTAAGGTTTTTCTTTATAATGGTAATGTGTGTAGCCTAATTAAACAAATTGCGTTCATATTCTGGGCTCATCTGCTTTGCTCTACATAATATGGTTTATTAGTATGATCTTTATGGAGTTCGGTCTTTTAATATCACTGTCTTAGTACATTAAGCATGTTAAGTGCTTTCTATGGGAGGAAAACGCTTAAAGGGGTGGTTCAGTGGTTTTTTTTTTTTTTAGGCTTGATTGTGTTTTTGGGGCACAGTTTAACATGTCTTAAGGCTTTGTTTTTTTGAAAACGCTGTATTTTTCATATATATTTTACCTTTATTCTACACCTCTGTTTCCACTGTCATATGAACGGCTCGTTTGATTTCTTGGTTCTATGAAGCCACTCCCTCCAAAATACGCAATGTGCTCAGATTGGTTAGCAGGTTGGTAGCTGGACCAGTGTATCGTGATTCGCTGAAGCGTCCGGAAATGCCACGCCCCTTACCATCCGTTGCTTCAGTGAAAATGTAAATAATAGTGTCTATATTGCTGTATCAAATTGAGCCTGAATTAGACCCAGATGAAGAGGGTCAAGCTGCATTCGCAGCTTTTAAAGGATGTTTATGAATGGTATTTCATTTTTTTTTATTTCTGTCAAAGTGTTTAGATATGCTGTCACTGCTGTTTGTTAGCTTTCAATATACAGTTTTATCCTGATTAAAGCTTTACTGTAGCCAAATACATGACAAATACAAATACATTTTTGTAAAGGTAGCGTTTAATTTACAGCATGAACAACTGTTTGTCTATGAACATAGAGGTTTCTTGGAGAAGAATGCACTAGAATTTAGCTAACTGGCTAGCGAAGCAAAAACGAGTTGCTCTTTGTATATGTCCTTGATGCAACCAAAAATAGCAACAGAACTATACGTTTAAAATACATGTATAAACAATAAAACGTAGTTACAGTTTGAAGCCAATAAACAGCAGCTTCTGCTTTTAAAGTGGGAACTGCTTCATCTTTCAGTAATAGCCTTTGTGCAAATCCAGCATTGAACTCATGTAGATTCTGGAAGCTGTTTTCAGTGGCGCATCCAGTGTAAAAAATATCACAGATTATAATGGGTTCTATATCTTTTGACGCGTCGCGTCGCTCGCGTCCGCTGTACACAACTCTTCCGCTTCCATATGCTGCGCGACATGGCCTCACCCACTTTTTTTGCGTGTTCCCGGGGGCGTGTTTTGCAGGGTTTATGATGTCACCAACCCAGGAAGAAGCTCGTTGTAGTCCAAACCGGTCGTTTTTGTAGGCATTAAACTGCCATAACTTTAAAAGACAATATCTCAGTTTAAATTGAACTTTCAGTGCTGTAACTTTGCAGATGTTTTCTGTACATATGGTTTATTTGTATGATGTTTACGAGTTTGGTCTGTTAATATCGCTGTCTTAGTAGGCCTACATTAAGCCACGTTAAGCATTTTTCACATTAAGCGTTTTCATTAAGAATAACTTTATTTTAGGCTACTGTATATGTCTAGATTGGCGATATGTGGGTAAAAAATTTATTTTTAAATATTTTTTCAAATACATGTAATATTTTAAACACTATTATGCATTTGTGCAGTAAAATTAACTTGAATGAATATAGAAATATAGAAATATTTGGATTTGTGCCGAATGAGAGAGGAGCCCAAGTTTCATCAGTTTCAGCTTTGCTTTAAAAAAATTAGTTTAGGCTTTAAAATTAATATTGTTTGAAGCTAATGAATGCCACTATTA
Organism: Culter alburnus; assembly: GCA_028476615.1. Taxonomy (NCBI): domain Eukaryota; kingdom Metazoa; phylum Chordata; class Actinopteri; order Cypriniformes; family Xenocyprididae; genus Culter; species Culter alburnus. The sequence goes on from JAOTNS010001401.1 coordinate 70,426, forward strand.
TTTGTTTATTTTATACTTATATTTTTCATTCTTGTTTTGTATCGAATACCGTTACATTTTAAGAATTTGTTGTGAAAAATAGCCTAAAATAGCCTACAGGTTTATAGCCTAATTTTTGTAAAATTTTCATTTTTACCAGTATTTTAGCTACATTATTTTTGAATGTATATTAAAATACGACTTATGCACCAATGGGATTTATCTATTTGTTTTTTTTCTCCCCTTTTAAAAAACTTAAGTTTGACCCGATGCCTGTGACATCAGGTGCGACTTATTTTCCATAAGGAATGCTAAATGATAAAGTTGTGCTTTATGATTAGAAACTGCATATTTACAAATGGGGATATAAGCCCTACACCAATAAAACAATAATATTGTGTTCATTACTCTATGGGCACAGCCACTGATACAGGCATCGAAAGGTATTACTATATTTGCATGCTTTTCGAGCATGGAAGTGTGATAAGGCACTGATTTTGGCTATATAAATTCTCTAGATCAGATAAAGGTAAACATACACGTCATGTACAAAATATGTCGTTTTAATGGCATAATATTTCGTTATTACGAGAAAATGTTGTTTTAATGAGAAAAAGATGTCATTTTAACGTTGTTTTAACAACATAATATCTCATTATTACGGGAAAAGATGTCGTTTTAACGACATCTCGTTTTTACGAGAAAAGATGTCATTTTAATGACATAATATCTTGTTATTACGACATAATTGAGTGGAAAAAATATTATGTATGTGGCAACAATGCGCCACCTTAAGTAAGTACATTACAGTAAGTGCATTTAATGTAGCACAGAGGCAGCAATAATGCATTTACACAGGTATCACAATTGCAGTAATAATGTTATGATGAATCAATAATAAATGTTTTAAACATTGGATTATTATTGACACTTCCCACAAATAGGGTACAAAATTTGCCTGAAATTATTCTTTAACAACTGGTCAGTTAACCCCTTAGCATTCCTGTAAAATTTGTCTAAAACACATAAAAAGGCATACCCAAAGTAAATTTTTGTTCTTGAACCATTTGGAGTATATGCATGGTTTTGGTCTCTTTTGAAAGGTATGTGTACCGCGGGCAGTACAGTGGAACACTGCAGGTTAAAATTGGCGTGATTAACTTCAAAATTTGACTGTCAAATTAAACAGTATACAGGCTTTTTAATTTATTTTGAAATTATAAGAGGTTTGCCATCAAAATTTTATGAGAATTTGTATGATATGGAATAAACATAAACATCTCTGCTTATAACACCTTTGGGGCTATAGTGGGTTTGAGACCTGAAATATTGATTTATAGTTGCTCAGAAGCTTATTTTCATGTATTTTTCTTTTGATAATTTTTTCCTTACAGTAGCTTGGGTAACAGGATTGAATGTTTGAGTTCGAAGAATGCAGTGAATACAACCTATTACAGTTTTTCACAATTGCTAATACACATTTCTTGAAACCTTCACCCATTTTCTCACAACGTTAAACACAAATCCAAATTTTCAATGTAAATTCACAAATATCCCTGGCAAAATCAAACAATTGCCTCAGAACCATTTCACCTGTACTCAAAATCAAGCAATGCTTTCAGATCATACACACGAGTCAATAATATAAACACTACAGAGCATTCATTAGACACTACATCAAAACATGGAGAACACAGCATCCAGAACGTTACAGAAAAAAATGTATATTGTATACAGTAAAAAAATGTTTGCAATTACGTACAAAGTATAGTAATTGCAGCTAAGTAAGGTGAATATATTGTATACTGCATGTACAGTGTTGGGAGTAGCACATTACAAAAGTAATTATATTACAGTAATATATTACAGTTTTTTTCAACTGCTTACACACATCTTCAAAACTTTGCCTCTTTTTTCAAAACTTTACACACAAATCCAAGAATTGCACACAACAAAATGCAAAATGCCTCACATCTCTTGCAAAATGAAGCACTGCATTCAAAATATCACAAACATCTCAAAAGCAAACATTTGTCTTACGTTGCAAACACCTTTGCCATAATATTATATTTTTGGATTTATCATATACACACAGTTACTCAAAACCTAAAGCTCTTCTTTCATGAGCTCCTATGTACATTCTGTACAAGATTAAAAATTATTTGGCAGAGAGATGTTGAAAAATTTGCGTAAACATGAAAGCAAGATTGAAACTAAACAATTTTTTTTTTTTTTTTTACCTGTACGCATTTGTGGTTGTGAATACAGTATTACACAGTACGAAAGAAAAAAAAAATACATCAACCATGTGTAGTTGGACAGAAACAGAAACACTGGTTGGTTTTGATGGATCCGAAATGGTCAATATTCATATTCATGCACTTTTATTAATATTTATCTTTAATCATTTATGGCTTATGATTTATTAGTTTTACTTTTGCTTTCATATATTTATGTACTCATACTTTATAGATTCATTCTTATCATATTTTCAAGGATTTACTTGTTATTGTACCCTTATGGTTATTTTATATTTAAGAGTATGCTTGTTATGTTCAATTGTTCTTCAAGTGCTCCAGTGTGACAGGTCACGCTGACACGTTTGTGGTTAGGTATTGGACGCCTGCCAAGTATTGCAGAAGTGATGTTTTTCAGAATTATTGCTCATTTGAATCTGATCAAAATATGTCTGCTGACATTTGCAAAATTCCCTATAGGGGATAAAACAACTATTTTTGACACTAGACCAGTAGATGACGTAATGGGTGAAATTAACCTTTTCTTTTAGAACAAAAACATCAATTTGAGTGGGATGTAAATTTCCCTATATGCTCATGGTATAAAGCTGACCGGGTCATTTTTCCCTCCTTTGCTCTCCTTGGCTTCTACTTCTTGTCTCTTATCTGCAAATGTCTTAATTATTGCTCTTTTTGATCTTCATCTATTAGATACAATACTCTAAATTTTATTATTAACCATTTTACCTTTTGGTTTAATTAAGTATTTTCATTATCGATTAAAGTTTGCATGTGAGGCTAAATTTAATTGTAATGAATAAATAATTTTTCATCAACTTTATCATCTGCCTGGATCTCATTTTCACAAGTTTCTGCATCAGTTTGAAAAAGGAAATCAAGATACTTCCTGTTAGATTTTTGTGTGTTACGTAGAGAATTGTGTGTTGTGTTTTGCAAAAAGTGTTTTATGAAATTGAGTCGAAGGCCAAGAATTGGTGTATGGTTTTGCAGATTTGGTGTGTGGTTCTGGTGTTTGAGTGTCAGGTTTCAGGTTTCAGAAATTGTGCGACAAGTAAGGATTTTGTGTGTAAGCAGTTGAAAAAAACTGTACTTTTTGCTGTAATGCAGTAATATAACGCATTACTAATACAACTTGAGTAATAGTATGGTTACAATCTCAGTAACGCATGTTACAACAACGCATTTTTTAATTTTTACCAACACCGCAAGACATTGCAGCACCAGAGAAAAAAAAAATCAACGAGTAAAATAGTATGTCTATTTCTTGCTGCTGGAATTCGATGGTTGAGATGACTGCAGAGACGGATTCTACATTTGTGAGATGGACATAGCTACTCCCATTATTTTCAGAGAAAGGGACAAGCTAACACTAAATAACGATGGAGGATTCAGGGTCGAGAAGATAAGAATGGACGGAAGAGAGAGTGGCAAAGAAAAGAAAAA
>JAOTNS010001402.1:0-11469 GCA_028476615.1 Culter alburnus
GCTACAACTTGTACATGCTACATCATGCTATCATAATGCTAATCATGTTAGCATTTGCTAGATTATGCTAACATGATTAGCACTTTTAAAACATGCATGCTAAGGTGTTAGCATATGCTAACAACATGCTAATCATGTTAGCATGTTGCTAGCATTATGCTAACATGATTAGCATCTTGTAAAAACATGCTAGCAGCATGCTAAGCATCATGCTAGCAACATGCTAATCATGTTAGCATGTTGCTAGCATTATGCTAACATGATTAGCATCTTTCTAAAAACAAGCAGCATGCTAAGGGTGTTAGCATAATGCTAGCAACATGCTAATAATGTTAGCATCTTGCTAAAAACATCCTAGCAGGACGGTAATTATGTTAGCATCATGCTAATCAAGAGTGCCGAATTTTGCCACTGCAAGCACCATTCACATTTTCTTCAGGAAATGTACATTCTAGTATTGTAATTACTATTCACCTGAACAAAACTTTGGCGCGTAACTCGTCCCGCACCGTTTGTCGTACCACGAATGAGGTGTCAAATCGACCGGCTTATTGAGGAGAGGTGTGCTATGACTTTTCTAAGCGATCGGGTGTACGATGTTCGCACAGCGTACGAAAAACGGCTGAAAAACTCCCATAGACTTAACATGGGGGCCAAATCTGAGATCATATCTTTGGTTTAGAAGGTCATAGAGACTTGGGGCTGGGCTCTTTTGACTCGGCCTATCAAGCCCAATAAGTAGACTTCATAGCCACCCTAGCAACCAATTACAGCACCTAGGGGCCGAATTTTGCCACTGCAAGCACCATTCACATTTTCTTCAGGAAATGTACATTCTAGTATTGTAATTACTATTCACCTGAACAAAACTTTGGCGCGTAACTCGTCCCGCACCGTTTGTCGTAGACCCACGAATGAGGTGTCAAATCGACCGGCTTATTGAGGAGAGGTGTGCTATGACTTTTCTAAGCGATCGGGTGTACGATGTTCGCACAGCGTACGAAAAAAACGGCTGAAAAAACTCCCATAGACTTAACATGGGGTCAAAATCTGTGAGATCATATCTTTGGATCAGAAGGTCATAGAGACTTGGGCTGGGCTCTTTTGATTCGGCCAGCCAATAAGTAGTGACACAGCAACTTCATAGCCACGCCCTAGCAACCAATTACAGCACCCTAGCAACCGGTGCCGAATTTTGCCACTGCAAGCACCATTCACATTTTCTTCAGGAAATGTACATTCTAGTTAATGGTGCTTGCCAAAGGCAAAGCTCCATTCTTAATCTTCTGCATACTTATTATTATTCTTCTTCTTCTTCTTCTGGCCAAAATATCGGCACGTAACTAGTCCCGCAGTTTTTGTCCTAGACCCACGAATGAGGTGTCAAATCGACCGGCTCATTGAGGACAGGTGTGCTATGACTTTTATAAGCGATCGGACCAACGATGTTCGCACAGCGGACGAAAAAGCGGCCAAAAAAGTCCCATTGACTTACATTGAAAAATTCAAATTCACGAACATTCCGTCTCTCTCAACTGTCACTTTCTCACACACACTCACACACGCAGGCCCTTAGAAGCCTTTCTCTCTCAGACACAGACACTCATTTTCTTCCACTTTTATTTCTGCGCGCTACTCCTCCCGCAGCGTTTGTCCTAGACCCATGAATGAGGTGTCAAATCGACCGGCTCATTGAGGAGAGGTGTGCTATGACTTTTATAAGCGATCGGACCAACGATGTTCGCACAGGGGGCGAAAAAGCGGCCAAAAAAGTCCCATTGACTTTCAATGGCGGAATCTTCAGAAATTTGAATTTCAACTGTCACTTTCTCACACACACTCACACACGCAGGCCCTTAGAACCCTTTCTCTCTCAGACACAGACACTCATTTTCTTCCACTTTTATTTCTGCGCGCTACTCCTCCCGCAGCGTTTGTCCTAGACCCATGAATGAGGTGTCAAATCGACCGGCTCATTGAGGAGAGGTGTGCTATGACTTTTCTAAGCGATCGGACCAACGATGTTCACACAGTAGACGAAAAAGTGGCCAAAAAAGTCCCATAGACTTACATTGAAAAATTTAAATTCACGAACATTCCGTCTCTCTCAACTGTCACTTTCACACTCACACACGCATGCAGGCCCTTAGAACCCTTTCTCTCACACTCACACACACTCATTTGACTTCTGATCAAGCAGCCAATAGGTAATGACCTCAAATCTTCATCATAGCCACACCCTAGCAACCACTTAGAGCACACTAGCAACCACTCCATGGACTCAAAATGGAGGGTGTAAAAAAAAATTAAATATTGAAAAAAAAATACCTTAAAAGTTGTTCAAAAGAAGTCCTTGGCAATCCTGATGATTTTTGACATAAAATTAAAATCGATAATTTTGACCCATACAATGTATTGTTGGCTATTTCTACAAATATACCCGTGTGACTTAAGACTGGTTTTGTGGTCCAGGTGTAAACAGGTATATGTGTCTATAAAATATGTGTCTTTCTTTAACTATTTCTTAAAATATATATATATACACACTCACACACACTATAATAAACAGATCTTGCCATACTAGTAGGTGGTATTATTATAGTTTTCATTAATATTTTGAATTCAGTCTGCTTTCATTTTAATTTTAAAAGTTTTAGTAATTTTGTTGTTCTTGCCATTTTTATATTTTTTTGTTATTTTTAAACGTCTGTTTAGTTCTTTATTAATTTTATTTCAGTTTCCATTTAGTACATCAGGTTAATTAAACTAAATAACTGGTTATTTTCAATTACAAATAAATATAAGAAATGTACGTTTTATTCAGTTAACATTTATTTCAAGTAATGAAAAATGTTTTTTTCATGATTATAGATTTTGAAAGCCTTATAATGTGAAATGTACCTCTTTATTTTAGATGCATGTAGGCAATATTATTCGTTTTATAAAAAAGTCCCATAGACTTAACATTGGGACAAAATCTGTGAGATCATATCTTTAGATCAGAAGGTCATAGAGACTTGGGGCTGGGCTCTTTTGACTCGGCCTATCAAGCAGCCAATAACTAATGACTTCATAGCCTCACCCTAGCAACCAATTACAGCACCCTAGCAACCGGGTGCCGAATTTTGCCACTGCAAGCACCATTCACATTTTCTTCAGGAAATGTACATTCTAGTTAATGGTGCTTGCCAAAGGCAAAGCTCCATTCTTAATCTTCTGCATACTTATTATTATTATTATTATGCGCGCTACTCCTCCCGCAGTTTTTGTCCTAGACCCATGAATGAGGTGTCAAATCGACCGGCTCATTGAGGAGAGGTGTGCTATGACTTTTATAAGCGATCGGGTGTACGATGTTCGTCCGGCGGGCGAAAAAGTAGCGAAAAAAATCCCATAGACTTAACATTGGAACGAACTTTTGACAAGTCATAACTCTGGATCACAATGTCATAGAGACAAGGGGGTGGTCTCATTTTACTCAGGCAACCAATCAGTCTCTCAGGATAACTTTGAAGATATCAAGCCACGCCCTAGCAACCATATAGAGCACCTTAGTAACAAGCTTCATAGACTTCCATTGAAAAAGATCAAATGAATATCTTTGGATAGAAGTGTCGTACAAACAAGAGGGTGGGCTCATTTGACTCGAGGCAGCAAACCGCCAATCACAAATCACCTTAAAGACATCATAGCCACGCCTTAGCAACCATTTAGAGCACCCTAGCAACCCAAAGCATAGGCAGATATCTTCAAATCTGAATATCATAGAGGCATGGGGGTTGGTTTATATCATTCATACTGGCAAGCAGCCTTTGGTGTATCATCATTGGTAGCTGCCAAGCCACTCCTTAGCAACCAAACAGAGTACCCTAGCAACCGTTTAGCAAGATCTATATCTCTGCATCAGAGCATCATAGAGACATGGCGGTTGGCTCTTTTGACTCATGCTAGCAAACTGGACTTCCAACATGCTACACATGCTAGCAGTGAATAGCTACATGCTAATAGTGATTAGCTTAGGGTTTAAACATGACACAACTAGTAAAAATGTGTTAGCATCATGCTGGTACATGCTAATTGTGTTAGCATCATGCTAGTAGCATGCTAATCATGTTAGCATCATGCTAGCAAACATGCTAATGTTAGCATCTTGTTAAAAACATGCTAGCAACATGGTAATCATGCTAGCATCATGCTAGCATAATGCTAATCATGTTAGCATGTTAGCATTATGCTAACATGATTAGCATCTTTAAAAACATGCTAGCAGCATGCTAATGTTAGCATCATGCTTAATCATGTTAGCATGTTGCTAGCTTATGCTAACATGATTAAAAACATGCTAGCAGCATGCTAAGGGTGCTAGCAACATGCTAATCATGTTAGCATCTTGCTAAAAACATCCTAGCAGGACGGTAATTTTAGCATCGAGTGCCGTTTGCCACTGCAAGCACCATTCACATTTTCTTCAGGAAATGTACATTCTAGTATTGTAATTACTATTCACCTGAACAAAACTTTGGCGCGTAACTCGTCCCGCACCGTTTGTCGTAGACCCACGAATGAGGTGTCAAATCGACCGGCTATTGAGGAGAGGTGTGCTATGACTTTTCTAAGCGATCGGTGTACGATGTTCGCACAGCGTACGAAAAAACGGCTGAAAAAACTCCCATAGACTTAACATGGGGGCCAAATCTGTGAGATCATATCTTTGGTTTAGAAGGTCATAGAGACTTGGGGCTGGGCTCTTTTGACTCGGCCTATCAAGCCGCCAATAAGTAGTGACTTCATGGCCACGCCCTAGCAACCAATTACAGCACCCTAGCAACCGGGTGCCGAATTTTGCCACTGCAAGCACCATTCACATTTTCTTCAGGAAATGTACATTCTAGTTAATGGTTGCCAAAGGCAAAGCTCCATTCTTAATCTTCTGCATACTTATTATTATTTTCTTCTTCTGGACACTTTCGTCTGCGCGTAACTCGTCCCGCAGTTTTGTCATAGACCCACGAATGAGGTGTCAAATCGACCGGCCTATTGAGGAGTGGTGCTATGACTTTTACGATCGGGTGTACGATGTTCGTCCGGGCGAAAAATCAGGCGAAAAATCCCATAGACTTAACATTGCGACGAACTTTGACGAGTCATAGCTCCTAACGAGAATTTCGTAGAAACATGTGAGTTACCACGTTTGAAGAGGCTGACAGGCTCTCTCAGACCATACCTCAAAATGGGGTGTAAGTTGTACCCCTGGGGCGCAAGAGCTGCCCAAATTTGCCCCATAGACATACTATGGTGAAGCCGTGCCCATGAACCAGGAAGTACTGTGTTTTTCCTACTATGGGAAATTACATAGGGATTTTGTATTGAACATAACTCTGGATCACAATGACATAGAGACAAGGGGGTGGGCTCATTTCACTCAGGTGACCAATCAGTCTCCCAGGATCATTGTGAAGCTATCAAGCCACGCCCTAGCAACCATATAGAGCACCATAGCAACAAGTTCCATAGACTTCCATTGAAAAAGATCAAAGGAATATCTTTGGATAGAAGTCATAGAAACATGAGGGTGGGCTCATTTGACTTGGGGCAGCAAACGGCCAATCACGAATCACCTTCAAGACCTCCTAGCCACGCCCTAGCAACCATTAAGAGCACCCTAGCAACACAAAGCGAAGAGGGATATCTTCAAATCTGAATATCATGCAAGCATGGGGTTGGTTTAAATCATTCATACTGGCAAGCAGCCTTTGGTGTATCATCATTGGCAGCTGCCAAGCCACTCCCTAGCAACCAAACAGAGTACCCTAGCAACCGTTTTTCAAGATGTATATCTCTGCATCAGAACATCGTAGAGACATGGGGATTGGCTTATATTGTCAAGCAGCCTTTGGAGTATCATCATTGTCAGCTGCCAAGCCACTCCCTAGCAACCAAACAGAGTACCCTAGCAACCGTTTAGCAAGACCTATATCTCTGCATCAGAGCATCGTAGAGACATGGCGGTTGGCTCTTTTGACTCATGCTAGCAATCTGGACTTCCACATGATACACATGCTAGCAGTGAATAGCTACATGCTAATAACATTAGCTAAGGGTTTAAACATGACACAAACTAGTAAAATGTGTTAGCATCATGATAGTAGCATGTTAATCATGTTAGCATCATGCTAATCATGTTAGCATCATGCTAGTAGCATGTTAATCATGTTAGCAAACATGCTAATCATGTTAGCATCTTGTTAAAAACATGCTAGCAACATGCTAATCATGTTAGCATGTTGCTAGCATTATGCTAACATGATTAGCATCTTGTTAAAAACATGTTAGCAGTAGGCTAAGGGTGTTAGCATCATGCTAACAACATGCTAATCATGTTAGCATGTTGCTAGCATTATGCTAACATGATTAGCATCTTGTTAAAAACATCCTAGCAGTATGCTACGGGTGTTAGCATCATGCTAGTAACATGCTAATCATGTTAGCATGTTGCTAGCATTATGCTAACATGATTAACATCTTGCTGAAAACATCCTAGCAGTATGCTAATGGTGTTAGCATCATGCTAGCATCATGCTAATCAAGAGTGCCGAATTTTGCCACTGCAAGCACCATTCACATTTTCTTCAGGAAATGTACATTCTAGTTAATGGTGCTTGCCAAAGGCAAAGCTCCATTCTTAATCTTCTGCATACTTATTATTATTCTTTTCTGGACACTTTCGTCTGCGCGTAACTCGTCCCGCAGTTTTTGTCATAGACCCACGAATGAGTGTCAAATCGACCGGCCTATTGAGGAGTGGTGTGCTATGACTTTTATAAGCGATCGGGTGTACGATGTTCGTCCGGCGGGGCGAAAAATCGGGCGAAAAATCCCATAGACTTAACATTGCGACGAACTTTGACGAGTCATAGCTCCTAACGAGAATTTCGTAGAAACATGTGAGTTACCACGTTTGAAGAGGCTGACAGGCTCTGTCAGACCATACATCAAAATGGGGTGTAAGTTGTACCCCTGGGGCGCAAGAGCTGCCCAAATTTCCCCATAGACATACTATGGTGAAGCCGTGCCCATGAACCAGGAAGTACTGTGTTTTTCCTACTATGGGAAATTACATAGGGATTTTGTATTGAACATAACTCTGGATCACAATGACATAGAGACAAGGGGGTGGGCTCATTTCACTCAGGTGACCAATCAGTCTCCCAGGATCATTGTGAAGCTATCAAGCCACGCCCTAGCAACCATATAGAGCACCATAGCAACAAGTTCCATAGACTTCCATTGAAAAAGATCAAAGGAATATCTTTGGATAGAAGTGTCATAGAAACATGAGGGTGGGCTCATTTGACTTGGGGCAGCAAACGGCCAATCACGAATCACCTTCAAGACCTCCTAGCCACGCCCTAGCAACCATTAAGAGCACCCTAGCAACACAAAGCGAAGAGGGATATCTTCAAATCTGAATATCATGCAAGCATGGGGGTTGGTTTAAATCATTCATACTGGCAAGCAGCCTTTGGTGTATCATCATTGGCAGCTGCCAAGCCACTCCCTAGCAACCAAACAGAGTACCCTAGCAACCGTTTTTCAAGATGTATATCTCTGCATCAGAACATCGTAGAGACATGGGGATTGGCTTATATTGTCAAGCAGCCTTTGGAGTATCATCATTGTCAGCTGCCAAGCCACTCCCTAGCAACCAAACAGAGTACCCTAGCAACCGTTTAGCAACCTATATCTCTGCATCAGAGCATCGTAGAGACATGGCGGTTGGCTCTTTTGACTCATGCTAGCAATCTGGACTTCCAACATGATACACATGCTAGCAGTGAATAGCTACATGCTAATAACAATTAGCTAAGGGTTTAAACATGACACAAACTAGTGAAAATGTGTTAGCATCATGATAGTAGCATCATTAGCATCATGCTAATCATGTTAATGCTACATTAATCATGTTAGCAACATGCTGTTAGCATAAAACATGCTAGCAACATGCTAATCATGTTAGCATTTGCTAGCATTATGCTAACATGATTAGCATCTAAAAACATGTTAGCAGTAGGCTAAGGTGTTAGCATCATGCTAACAACATGCTAATCATGTTAGCATGTTGCTAGCATTATGCTAACATGATTAGCATCTTGTTAAAAACATCCTAGCAGTATGCTACGGGTGTTAGCATCATGCTAGTAACATGCTAATCATGTTAGCATGTTGCTAGCATTATGCTAACATGATTAACATCTTGCTGAAAACATCCTAGCAGTATGCTAATGGTGTTAGCATCATGCTAGCATCATGCTAATCAAGAGTGCCGAATTTTGCCACTGCAAGCACCATTCACATTTTCTTCAGGAAATGTACATTCTAGTTAATGGTGCTTGCCAAAGGCAAAGCTCCATTCTTAATCTTCTGCATACTTATTATTATTCTTCTTCTTCTGGACACTTTCGTCTGCGCGTAACTCGTCCCGCAGTTTTTGTCATAGACCCACGAATGAGGTGTCAAATCGACCGGCCTATTGAGGAGTGGTGTGCTATGACTTTTATAAGCGATCGGGTGTACGATGTTCGTCCGGCGGGCGAAAAATCAGGCGAAAAATCCCATAGACTTAACATTGCGACGAACTTTGACGAGTCATAGCTCCTAACGAGAATTTCGTAGAAACATGTGAGTTACCACGTTTGAAGAGGCTGACAGGCTCTCTCAGACCATACCTCAAAATGGGGTGTAAGTTGTACCCCTGGGGCGCAAGAGCTGCCCAAATTTGCCCCATAGACATACTATGGTGAAGCCGTGCCCATGAACCAGGAAGTACTGTGTTTTTCCTACTATGGGAAATTACATAGGGATTTTGTATTGAACATAACTCTGGATCACAATGACATAGAGACAAGGGGGTGGGCTCATTTCACTCAGGTGACCAATCAGTCTCCCAGGATCATTGTGAAGCTATCAAGCCACGCCCTAGCAACCATATAGAGCACCATAGCAACAAGTTCCATAGACTTCCATTGAAAAGATCAAAGGAATATCTTTGGATAGAAGTGTCATAGAAACATGAGGGTGGGCTCATTTGACTTGGGGCAGCAAACGGCCAATCACGAATCACCTTCAAGACCTCCTAGCCACGCCCTAGCAACCATTAAGAGCACCCTAGCAACACAAAGCGAAGAGGGATATCTTCAAATCTGAATATCATGCAAGCATGGGGTTGGTTTAAATCATTCATACTGGCAAGCAGCCTTTGGTGTATCATCATTGGCAGCTGCCAAGCCACTCCCTAGCAACCAAACAGAGTACCCTAGCAACCGTTTTTCAAGATGTATATCTCTGCATCAGAACATCGTAGAGACATGGGGATTGGCTTATATTGTCAAGCAGCCTTTGGAGTATCATCATTGTCAGCTGCCAAGCCACTCCCTAGCAACCAAACAGAGTACCCTAGCAACCGTTTAGCAAGACCTATATCTCTGCATCAGAGCATCGTAGAGACATGGCGGTTGGCTCTTTTGACTCATGCTAGCAATCTGGACTTCCAACATGATACACATGCTAGCAGTGAATAGCTACATGCTAATAACAATTAGCTAAGGGTTTAAACATGACACAAACTAGTGAAAATGTGTTAGCATCATGATAGTAGCATGTTAATCATGTTCATGCTAATCATCATGCTAGTAGCATGTTAATCATGTTAGCAAACATGCTAATCATGTTAGCATCTTGTTAAAAACATGCTAGCAACATGCTAATCATGTTAGCATGTTGCTAGCATTATGCTAACATGATTAGCATCTTGTTAAAAACATGTTAGCAGTAGGCTAAGGGTGTTAGCATCATGCTAACAACATGCTAATCATGTTAGCATGTTGCTAGCATTATGCTAACATGATTAGCATCTTGTTAAAAACATCCTAGCAGTATGCTACGGGTGTTAGCATCATGCTAGTAACATGCTAATCATGTTAGCATGTTGCTAGCATTATGCTAACATGATTAACATCTTGCTGAAAACATCCTAGCAGTATGCTAATGGTGTTAGCATCATGCTAGCATCATGCTAATCAAGAGTGCCGAATTTTGCCACTGCAAGCACCATTCACATTTTCTTCAGGAAATGTACATTCTAGTATTGTAATTACTATTCACCTGAACAAAACTTTGGCGCGTAACTCGTCCCGCACCGTTTGTCGTAGACCCACGAATGAGGTGTCAAATCGACCATTATTGAGGAGAGGTGTGCTATGACTTTTCTAAGCAATCGGGTGTACGATGTTCGCACAGCGTACGAAAAAACGGCTGAAAAAACTCCCATAGACTTAACATGGGGGCCAAATCTGTGAGATCATATCTTTGGTTTAGAAGGTCATAGAGACTTGGGGCTGGGCTCTTTTGACTCGGCCTATCAAGCCGCCAATAAGTAGTGACTTCATGGCCACGCCCTAGCAACCAATTACAGCACCCTAGCAACCGGTACCGAATTTTGCCACTGCAAGCACCATTCACATTTCTTCAGGAAATGTACATTCTAGTTAATGGTGCTTGCCAAAGGCAAAGCTCCATTCTTAATCTTCTGCATACTTATTATTATTCTTCTTCTCTGGACACTTTCGTCTGCGCGTAACTCGTCCCGCAGTTTTTGTCATAGACCCACGAATGAGGTGTCAAATCGACCGGCCTATTGAGGAGTGGTGTGCTATGACTTTTATAAGCGATCGGGTGTACGATGTTCGTCCGGCGGGCGAAAAAATCAGGCGAAAAATCCCATAGACTTAACATTGCGACGAACTTTGACGAGTCATAGCTCCTAACGAGAATTTCGTAGAACATGTGAGTTACCACGTTTGAAGAGGCTGACAGGCTCTCTCAGACCATACCTCAAAATGGGGTGTAAGTTGTACCCCTGGGCGCAAGAGCTGCCCAAATTTGCCCCATAGACATACTATGGTGAAGCCGTGCCCATGAACCAGGAAGTACTGTGTTTTTCCTACTATGGGAAATTACATAGGGATTTTGTATTGAACATAACTCTGGATCACAATGACATAGAGACAAGGGGGTGGGCTCATTTCACTCAGGTGACCAATCAGTCTCCCAGGATCATTGTGAAGCTATCAAGCCACGCCCTAGCACCATATAGAGCACCATAGCAACAAGTTCCATAGACTTCCATTGAAAAAGATCAAAGGAATATCTTTGGATAGAAGTGTCATAGAAACATGAGGGTGGCTCATTTGACTTGGGGCAGCAAACGGCCAATCACGAATCACCTTCAAGACCTCCTAGCCACGCCCTAGCAACCATTAAGAGCACCCTAGCAACACAAAGCGAAGAGGGATATCTTCAAATCTGAATATCATGCAAGCATGGGGGTGGTTTAAATCATTCATACTGGCAAGCAGCCTTTGGTGTATCATCATTGGCAGCTGCCAAGCCACTCCCTAGCAACCCACAGAG
>JAOTNS010001403.1:0-22128 GCA_028476615.1 Culter alburnus
CTATTTGAATTATTTCGTTTTAAAGTAGTAATTTAAAGCATTTATAGATATTTTTCATCTATGAGGCAACTATTCGCTTAGTCTCGGTTCATTTTTGTGAAGACTTCCTTCTTAAGCCAGAGACGACGCGAAATGTTTATATATATATATATATATATATATATTATATAATATATATATATATTCATTCATTCATTCATTTTATTTAGCTTGGTTGTTCCTTAAAAAAAAAAAAAAAAAAAAAAAAACAACTTGATTTTAACAAACATAGAATGTTCCCAAAATATTTCTAAATTAACTAAAGAAACGAAAAGAAATTGACCACCTTGCCATTAAAAAACAAAACTGAAATATTGTAATGGCTGCACATCAGCTGTGTTTGGGAAAGAGAGAGAGAAAGACAGACTCAGCTAAAATATAGTCTGATTATGGTTATGGCTAAAAATCCCAGAAAATATCGAGATATCATTTTTGTCTCTATCGCACACCTTTATATAGCCTATTTAATTAATCTTTGCTTGTTTGGTACACAATCCACTGATCATAAAGCTTAAAAAAAAACGTATCTTAGGTTTTCTCAACGATATCTGGTTGTCCTGCATCTTCAATAAACAAGTTAAAGTTAGTCCATAATGCAGCTGCTAGAATTCTTGCCAGTAGTTTTTACTTCTATTCATGACTTCTTTGTTAACTTATCTGTTTTCTTTTCTTCTTGTGGCTACTGAAACTATTTATTTATTTACATACTTGTATAAGCACCCAATCATTTATTTTTGTTGTCGGATAAAATGAATTAAACATGGGCCAACGACGCCATCTATTGGTGAGCGAGTGCCAGCGTCGTTGTTTAGCTCTATTTTCATTTTACGCATCCATTAACGATTCATTTCACGCAACGATAAGGATCGAGGACACGACAAATAAATAAATAAACAAACAAAATTGGTGAATCATTTATATAAGGTTTTATTTATTTATATATTGAAGGGGCGGGTCTGGTTAATATTGTTATTATAATATTGTTACAATTTAAAATAATGGTTTTCTATTTTAATATACTTTATATTTATTTCTGAGATGCAAAGCTGAGTTCTCAGCATCATTACTCCAGTCTTCTTTGACGCATGATCCTTCAATGTCAACGTCGGAAAAAATCGTGCTGCTTAATATTTTTCTGTGATATTTTTACAGGATTGATTGATGAATACTGGCAGATTATTATTCAAAATATAGAAATCTTATCAATTTAATATTATTGCTGAATAAAAGTTAACATTTTCTTTTTAAAAAAGAAAGGAAAACATGATAAAATAATATTAGAATCCTAATTTATATTTTAAATGTAAAATATAAGAAGAGAGGTGCTTGAAAAACTGAATATTAATCAGGCATAATGCATTTTCCATGTATTTTATTATTATTTTACAGCAACAGTCTCAGATCTAGCAGCTGATTGCGATCGATGGGTTGGCCATCAAGCGTGTAGGCTACATTAATAATGTAAAAAGATATAAACACAATAACCCCCAAATGTAAAAAAATTCAAAACGGATTTCATAAAACTAAACGACATGAGTATACCTATAAGCAACACAAACTTCGCTAAAACATTGCTTTTAGGCTATACCTATACTTTTTATGTTATCTTTATACTTTTACAATTTAAAAAAGTAAAATAAAAAGTCTAAATTGTTATATATTACTTTATTTATATTTAATATGCACATAATTAATGTATATTGAGTTTGCCGGGGAAAAGTTGCACTAAAAACTGACAAAAAAAAAAAAAAAAAAAAAAGTCAGATGCAGACGTCACGTTGCAAGTCAGACGGAGATGTCACGTCCATTGAGAGCAGTGAATGAAGTGCAGGTAAATTGTGCATTGGCTCACACACTGCACTGAGCCGTGTGAGGACCGTGTTCTGATACGTGTTAGCGAAAAAATAAATAAATAACTTCACTGCTACACGTGAATCACGCGTGAACGTCTGACTCTACACTTCACTGCCACACGTGATTTACGTGACGTCTGCGTGACGTCTACGCCTCGTCTGCGTCTTGAAATGAATGGATTTAATAGCAAAAAATTAAGACGTCAGTGAGACGTTCAGTGAGACGAGTGCATGTTGCAAAGTCATATATTTGAGCCATTCGGAACGCCATAGACGCAAAGTAAAAAAATATACTTTCTCAACTACGTCGCCGCCATCGCCGCCACGCACTTTGAGCGCAGCTCCAACACGTGACCGTGATGTCTAACGTCTCATATCTTACGTCTGACGCCTGAATACTATGGGATTTTGGCCAGACGGCTGGCGTGCGTATACACGTTAGTTCTCCTCTCAGTTTGCTTAGCAATCATCAAATTTTGTTGAATTCACCCCTCATAGCCGGGCCACCAATCCAGGACCATATGTACGTGCATACCCAGACGCTACGCCACTGTCCTGGTTGTATTCCTGCGTGCGTGTCCGCTGCGCCTGTGACTCTTGATTTGGGTGTGTGACGACGATGCGTTTTAAAACGCAAAAGAGGATTGTCTCGGGGGCCCCCCAGTGCTCGAGGCCCTGGGCTGCAGCCCATGTTGCCCATTAGGATAACGCGGCCCTGGCTGTACTGAACATTCGCATTACACTCTCAGTCAAAGAGCGCCATCTGAAACGGTCTCGTTTATACTTAGGGGCTCGCACACCGGACGCGAAGCTCAGCGCCGCGCAGCGCCATGACACGTCTTTAAAATTCGAATGCATTGTTTTCTATGAGTGTACGCACACCGGCGGCGACATTCGCCGCCTGTCCGCGGCGCCCAGAAAACAATAGAAAACAATGCATTCGAATTTTAAGACGTGTCGCGGCGCTGAGCTTCGCGATAATAATTTATTGCTATCCATCCATTTTTTTTTAATATTCCTTAGTTCAGTTTTTACAACATTAACAAGCTTTATCATAACTGTCATCACAATAGAAAATATTAGTATCATCTACAAACAAAACACACTTAAGTAATTTTGAAGCATTAAATATATCATTGATGTACAAGTTAAATAATTTAGGGCCCAATACTGACCCCTGAGGGACACCACAAGACATTACACAACAGTTAGTTGAGGACTCACCCATCTGCACATACTGTATTCTGTCACTTAAGTAGCTTTTTACCCAGATTCCAGCCACCCCTCGTATCCCATACCTTTCTAACTTCCTAAGTAATATAGCATGATTAATAGTGTCAAAGGCGTTTTTCAGAACAATGAATATTCCAATAGTAATTTTTTTTTATTGTCCAGTGCATTTATTGCATTAATTATAGCCATTGATGTAGATCTTTTGCTTCTGAATTCATATTGACTTTAATTAATCAGTTTATATTTTTCAACAAATGTTTATTTGAAAATTGAGGAAGCAGTGAAATCGGTCTATAATTGGTAAAGTTAAGTTTATGTCCATTTTAAATATTGGAATAACTTTTGCAATTTTAATTTTCTTGGGGACACAGCCGTTTTGAAGTGACAGATTACAGATGTGCGTTAGAGGTGCTTTGATATTATTTATAACTTTTTTTAATAGTGCCATATTGATGGAGTGACAGTCCATAGAATATTTATTTTTGGACAATATCCATTACTTCTTTCTCACTAACTGGTGAAAGAAAGATGGAGTTAGGATTTTTTCAATATTGTGCACTATTTGTTCGTCTGGGATTTTTGCTGCCATGTCAGGACCAATGTTTACGAAAAATGTATTGAAGCTATTAACTACCTTGTCCATATTGTGATACTCATCATTTAAGTTAACAAAATATTCTGGGTATGTCAGGTTTTTTTTAACCCTTTAAGAATGCTATTAATACATCCCATGTTCCTTTTAAATCAATCAATTAATAATTTCTTATAATTTTTTGGCTAATCTTATTACATCAGTTAATTTGTTTTTGTACAATTTATATCTAATCTCATCTTCTTTAGTTTTCAATTTAATGAACGATTTATAAAGATTATTTTTCTTTTTACATGCATTTTGTACCCCTTTAGTCATCCAGGGACATTTTGAATATTTCTTGTTTACTATAAACTGAAATGGGGCAGTGCTTGTCATATAATGATGTGAATATTTCGAAGTTATTGTAGGCTCTGTCTGTATCGATTGCTCCATAAATGGAGCTCCAGTCTTGCACTCTCAGGTCATCATTAAATGCATTAATTGCTTCTTGAGTTTGTAATCTTTTGCAGGTCACATTACAGATTTCATTAGATTTAGAAACATTAGTCATAAATGGAAAAAACAGGTAAGTGGTCCATAATATCACAAAGAAGCAGGCCGTTTGTTGTATTATTTGTCAAGTTATTTGTAAAAATGTCATCAATTAGGGTTGCACTGTGTGATGTGATTCTACTGGGAATCACATTTTATAGCTTTCCTGTAGCTCAGTGGTTAGAGCATGGCACTAGCAATGCCAAGGTCATGGGTTCGATCCCAGGGATTGTACATACTCAGATACAAACGTATAGTATAATCCAATGTGAGTCGCTTTGGATAAAAGCATCTGCCAAATGCATAAATGTAAATGAAAGTGTGCCTTATTTGGACTTGATTTTATTTTTATTTTTTTCATCTTTCCTAAATTATGGCTTGAATGAAATCTGTTTAAAATGTATCATATTCCAGTTAATAGAAATTATGTTAAAATGGCACTCTGCTAAAGCAGAGACAGACCAGGATGTAACACCTATGTTTTATTGGGGGCAGAGAAAAGCCCTTTTGAAACAGGACAATATCTGATTGGCCAAAACTCCTCTGAGGTGTGACAAACGACTAAGTTTAAATAGTCAAACTGCAAGAGAAGACTAATTTCAGTTAAAGTTCAAATTCGAATTCAACAAGAAGAAAAGAACCAAGACAAAGACAAGAACCAAGAACTATGGAGTAACAAGAAGAAACAAAAGCAGCTCATTCAAGCCATTCAATCTTCACTCACTTTTCTTTTCTTTTTCTTTTACTTAATTTTCTTTTCCGTTGAAAGTCTCGTGTTCTAAGTTTTTCGTCAAAGTTCAACCAACGACTTTTGCCACTTCAGCTCCAGCGACAAAGAGACTTCCTTTCATTGTTCCACACGGACCTGACCTGGACCAATCATCGACTTGGGAAACATTCTCTGCACGACAAGGGAAATTCACGTTCAAAGTCAATGCAAGCAAGTACCTCCAGATTAAAACTAAACTGGTGCATTTAAATTAAGGATTCATGGTTCGTTCAGGTCTTTGAAATGCATTGACAGGAATTCTGTTAATCATATCACACTCATATATTTCTCTCTCATTTCCTTCTTACTGCAAGGCGTATGAATGTGCGTGTGTGTTTGTGTTAGATTAGTTTGTGTTAGAATAAATAAAATTTCTTGTAGATTTTTAAAAGAAATTTTCTTGTATTATGTGCTTCTATAATTTAATGTCTTAAACTGTGATCTTAAGTTACCGTGCTTTAATCAGTGTTTTCACGATTGTTGGATATTTATATCCGCGACAAGAGCTTGTTACGGCTCGAGCAAATGAACGCTGGATGTCAGTTGCTCGGTCGTAAACTAAACTCTTTATAATTCCCTAATAAATTATTTAATTTGAGCTAATTTTACTTCCTAGGGTGTGATTCCCCTACACTTTCAATGAATTCATCGGTCAATTTGTGTTGAATGTTTTAGGTGTGTCGTTGTGCATTTCTTATGCATTTGTTTAAGCACTGACGTTGACGAGTTAACCATTTAGGTATCGAAATCTGGTACCGAACAAGAAGTCATTTTTCGATACTCGATAATATTGAGGCAATTCGGTTGGTAACTAAAAAGTATCGAACTTGGTACCCAGCCCTAGCTAATATTATTTCAAATGCCCACACTCACTTACCTCTTATAATGAAATTTGCAGCTATTCGTGAGACCTTCTTCTTCAACGCCGCATCCACTAACCCCGTCAACCAAATATTGCCTAACGGCATCGTAAACGGCAAACTTCTCATTTCTTCCGCTGAACTCCATTTTCTTTCGCTGTGAGTGAATGAAAGTCTCTCGGTACAAATATGCGCATGCGTGGAACAGATCGCGCAGTGTCGTAAATCGTCGCAACACAGAATTATCATTTGTGCATGTGCGTTTTCTAAAGAGTCTACTACGCATGTGTAGAACGGATCGTGCAGGTGGAACGGATCGTGTACCGACAACCACAACAATCTTAGGGTGCGTTCACACTTGTAGTTCAGTTCGTTTGGTTCATTTAGTCCGGACCAAAAAAAAAAAAAAAACTAGTCCTGGTCCGATTAGCGTTCAGATTGGCAATTTTATCACCGAACCAAAAGATACTGAATCTAAAGGTACCGGGATATATTCACAATGTGATTGGTTGGATTTTATGATGTATTGCATATTTTGAGACGGAACTTACCAAACATCCAAAAAAATGCTGTTTTCTGAGGTAAATGCGCTTGTTGTGTGTGCGTAGCGGTGCGTAGCCTGTATGTGATGGTATTTTGGCCAGCTGGGAACTCGTGAAGAGCTTATAAAATGTGTAAAGGAGTCAAAACAGCGGTGGGAATCCATTCGTCACACACAAATGATCTGCTGCGTGGAGAAGCGCGTCTGATGCCTGTGATGGGCAAACTCACAACTATGACAAGAAAAAACCAACATGCGTGAGAATTCTGTCCATTTTAGGGTCTCATCTTCCTGTTTTTGGTCCGTTTACATGTCTGTGGTCCGTGTTGCGTTCATATTTCATCATAACCGCACCAGAGTTTGTTTGGAAGTGAAAAGATGGGTCTCGGTCCGCTAAATTTGGTGCGCACCAGGGTTCGGATGGCAGTGTTCACATATGTTCAAATGAACCACACTAACCGAGCAATCGCACCAGGGTTCGTTTTAATCGAACCAAACATGACAAGTGTGAACGCACCCTTGAAGCCAATCAGCAGTAGGGGGCGGGTACACTCGTGATGGAGGAGAAGGGAAAGAGGGAAAGAGGGAGATTTGAAGAAAGACTGTTGAAAGAGAGAGGGCTGAGAGACATTACAAAAGAAGGGAATATCACTGGAAAAAGAGCAAGGAAGGGAGGGCTGTGTGTGTTTGGGTTGTATTTAAATATCCACAGTGTTTCTCAGAAATCACTTACTGCACTTTTGAATGCTGGACTTTTTAAATTTGACTTTGTATTTTGGAGCTTTCACTGCATGATGATTGTGTTGTTCAGTGGGTTTCAGATGTACAGCAATGGGCAGAAGGTATTATTTGATTTGCTTTGTTACTATTCTTATCATTGGCAGGTAATATAAAGTTGCTTTTATGCATTTTTCTTGTGTAGAAAGTGATCAACATGGGAGTGGTGATATGAGAAGGTTACAAGAGGAAATAGAAGGGCTAACAGTCAGCATCAAAAGGCGAACACAGCGTCTGTACAGTCAAACAGGTGAAACAAAAACAAAAATTTGCCATGTTATTTTTGAACTATTATGTCATTAGATGTCACATTGTATATGCCTAATAATAATAATTTAAAAAATATTAATTCTATTCAGATAACAACAAGCGGCGTCATTCTTTTCGTCTCAGAAGGAGTGAAGAGAAGAAGAAGCTAGTTGCTGCAGTGGAAGAATACAACAGCATAGCAGATCCATCCCAGAAGCTTGGCTCAGTCGAAGACTTCTTCACAGCTGAAGCTGTTGCTTGGCCTTGGCAAATCCCTAGTAGTACTGGCAGGCCATTGAGTGATTTATAAATGAGTACAAGTACTTAAAATCAATCCTAAATGTAAATGGAAACCAGTCTAAGGACCTGAGGACAGGTATGATATGCTCAGATTTTCTGGTTCTAGTCAGAATCCTAGCAGGAGTGTTCTGGATGAGCTGCAGCTGTCTAATGACATGACTACTGAAACTAAGGTCTGTTTCCAAAATCACACCAAGATTCGAGTCACGGTATGCGTTCACCTTCAGAACTTCATATTTGTTTATAAATGCAATGACTTCAGTTTTCTCCTTGTTTGACTGAAGAAAGTTTGGGCACATCCAACTGTTAATTTCATCAGTGACTTGGCAGAGGGAGTAAAATGGGGCTGTAGTCATTTGGCGATAAGGCTAGGTAAATCTGGGTGTCATCAGCTGTGATAGGCAATTTGGTTCTTTCTCATTATTTGACTTAGTAGGAGTATATACAGGCTAAACAAGAGCAGTGCAAGAATTAAACCTTGTGGGACTCCGCATGTCATGGTTGTCCACTTAGACTTATGCTCTCCTATACTCGCATAATAACATCTCCCTTCTCCAGCACCTTCTGTGAATATCTGTATGTCTCTTTGCACAACTCTAATTAATCTATCCAGCAAAAATATCACCAATAATAACATTAATATTTATTAATGTATAGGGACCCCCAAGAACTTTCTCCTGGTACATTGTTTACATTTAAAAATAAATAAATAAATAATAAAAATAAATCAGTTTAAATTGTCTCTGGTTTTCTTTTCAGAGAAATATGTGTGTAGACCAGTAATAATGTTATATGATCAACAATAATGAGAGAAGGACACCATAATGATCTTTGAGTTTAAAAATAGGTATATTTATTAAAAATCTTCTTCATCATCGGCAAAATACTGCAGAGAGGGGGGAAAAGAACATTACCAAAACAGTGACAGCTGCAAATGAGTTTAAATGCTACATCTAATACTCCCATTACATCTTCTAGATCCTCCCAAGGAGTTAAAATGGAAGAGGTGAAGGAGGGGGGAAAAGAGGAGGAAGATTGGGGCCCTGCTGGACCCACTCGTCAGTGGAGGAGGTGTGCTCACTGTCCTGCAGAACAACACAACTCAACGCACTGTCAAAACTGCACATCATATAATAGTCGCAGTGTAAATGCACATGCACAAATGGCTGATTTTGCTGCCTTAATCATTGATTTGGATGGCTCCCACTTGAAGCATGGCTCCAAGTCTGCCATCTTGATTGTCATTAGAGATGACAGTGTTCCCTCCAGGGCCAGGCTGTTTCTAGCTTTTGTTTTGTTTAATCCCACCAGCGAAAATACCCACTCTGCATCAGCATTGGAGTGTGGCAGGACTAACACCAATTTAGCAATGGTGGAGAGTCTCTCAAACCTACCCACCCCTGTCACCTGTAAAATATGGACAACATGGTTATGTTACACCTTTAATAAATTCAGAAAGTCACTAAAAATGGGTTTTTAAAGAAAACAAAATAAGGTCTCTAACCTTGTGTTTTAAATTTGCCATATTGGCCCAGAAGCCATCAATGTCTGGGTCTGCTTCCAATCTAGGCAAAGGCATAGTCTGATAGTCTAGGAACTCTTCCCCCAGTGCATCATGTTCCTGTGGGCTGTGATAAGGGAGAAGATGGACATACCTTTTTTTTTAAGAGAAATAAGTGTAGAGTTAGAAAATTGCACACACTGCATATGAGATATACAGTGCCTTGCAAAAGTATTTATACCCTTGGTAAATATGACAAAAGAAGGCTGTGAAAATAAATCTGCATCGTTAATACTTTTGATCTTTTATTTAAAAAATCTACAAAAATCCAACCTTTCATTCAATTTTTAAATGGAGGGAAAATGAAATAAATGTTTTTCTCTAATACACACTGCTCACAAATAATCATACCATTTCATTCAATACTTTTTGCAACCTCCTTTTCCCAAGATAACAGCTCTGAGTCTTCTTGATGAGTTTGGAGAACATCTGTCAAGAGATCAGAGACCATTCCTTCATGCAGAATCTCTCCAGATCCTTCAGATTCCCAGCTCAGTGTTGGTGCTTCTTCTCTTCATTTCACTCCACTCATTTTCTTTAGGGTTCAGGTCAGGGGACTGGGACGGCCATGGCAGAAGTTTGGTTTTGTGCTCAGTGACACATTTTTGTGTTGATTTTGATGTTTGTTTCGGATCATTGTCCTGATGGAAGATCCAACCACAGCCCATTATATGACTTCTAACAGGGACAGTCAGGTTCTGATTTTTTATCTGTTGGTATTTGATAGAATCCATGATTCCATGTATCTGATCAAGATGTCCAGGAACTCCAGCAGAAAAATAGGCCCACAACATTAAAGATCCAGCAGTATATTTAACTGTGGGCATGGGGTACTTTTTACCCCTGTGTGCACCAAAGCCCTCTCAAGTGTTTGCTGCTAAAAAAAGCTAATTTTTGTTTCATCTGACCATAGAGCCCATCCCGTTTTAAGTTCCAGTAGTGTCAGTTACTTTTCAAATGTTCTATGGTCAGATGAAACAAAAAAAAAGCTTTTTAGCAGCAAACACTTAAGAGGGCTTTGGTGCACACAGGGGTAAAAAGTACCCCATGTGTACAATGAAATGTACTGATGTATCTTTAATGTTGTGGGCCTATTTTTCTGCCGGAGGTCCTGGACATCTTGATCAGATACATGGAATAATGGATTCTATCAAATAAAAAATCAAACCTGACTGCCCCTGTTAAATCTTATAATGGGCTGGGTTGGACCTTCCTTCAGGACAATGATCCAAAACACACATCAAATCAACACAAAAATGTGTCACTGAACACAAAACCAAGCTTCTGCCATGGCCATCTCAGTCCTCTGACCTGAACCCTAAAGAAAATGAGTGGAGTGAACTGAAGAGAAGAAGCACCAACATGGAGCTGGAATCTGAAGGATCTGGAGAGATTCTGTATGAAGGAATGGTCTCTGATCTCTTGTCAGGTGTTCTCCAAACTCATCAGGCATTATAGAAGAAGACTCAGAGCTGTTATCTTGGCAAAAGGAGGTTGCAAAAAGTATTGAATGAAAGGGTACAGTGGCATGAAAAAGTATGTGAACCCCTTGCAGAATCTCTGAAAATGAGAATTATTTTAATAAAATGGGAGGGATATAAAAATTGCATGTTATTTTTTGTTTAGTACTGTCCAGATTAAGATATTTTACATAAAAGATGTTTGCATTTAGTTCACAAGACAAAACAATAGCTGAATTTATTAAAATAACCCCATTCATAAGTATGTGAACCATTGATTCTCAATACTGTGTGGGGTTACCTGATGATCTACGACTGTTTTTTTGTTTTGTGATGGTTGTTCATGAGTCTCTTGTTTGTTCTGAGCAGTTAAACTGAGCTCTGTTCTTCAGAAAAATCCTCCAGCTCCTGCAGATTCTTCAGTTTTTCGAGTGTCTTTTGCATATTTGAACCCTTTCCAGCAGTGACTGTATGATTTTGAGATTCATCTTTTCACACTGAGGACGACTGAGGGACTCAAACATAACTTTTAAAAAAGGTTCAAACATTCACTGATGCTCCAGAAGGAAACACAGCGCATTAAGAGTCGGGGGGTGAAAACTTTTGAATTCAAATATCAGGGGAAATTGTACTTAATTTTTCTGCCGGGAAACATGCAAGTATCTTCTGTTGGTTCCAAAGGGCAGTACTAAATGAAAACAAATTAAAACAATAAGAAAAACTGTGACATCTTCATCCTGTTCAAAAGTCACACCCCGACTCTTAATGCATCGTGTTTCCTTCTGGAGCATCAGTGAATGTTTGAACCTTTATTAATAGTTGAGTTTGAGTCCCTCAATTGTCCTCAGTGTGAAAAGATGAATCTCAAAATCATACAGTCACTGCTGGAAAAGGGTTCAAATATGCAGAAGATGCTGGAAAACTGATGAATCTGCAGGAGCTGGAGGATTTTTCTGAAGAACAGAGTTCAGTTTAACTGCTCAGGACAAACAAGAGACTCATGAACAACCATCACAAAACAAAAAAACAGTCGTAGATCATCAGGTAACCACACACAGTATTGAGAATCAATGGTTCACATACTTATGAATGGGGTTATTTTAATAAATTCAGCTATTTTTTGTCTTGTTAACTAAATGCAAACATCTTTTATGTAAAATATCTTACTCAGGACAGTACTAAACAAAAAATAACATGCATTTTTTTATTATCCCCCTTATTTTATTAAAATAATTCTCATTTTCAGAGATTCTGCAAGGGGTTCACATACTTTTTCATGCCACTGTATGATTATTTGTGAGCAGTGTATGAGAAAAACATTTATTTAATTTTCCCCCCATTTAAAAATTACTATTCTCCAATGAAATGTTGGATTTTGTAGATTTTTTCCAATACGAGTGTTTACGAGTTTTGAGAGGCGTTCCTTTGAAATGAGCTGTGAAGGAGGGGGGCTGTTCTTACGCATGCGCTCATTTCAAAAACTCAGTAACAGTCTTTGGTTTCTCAGTTGACGAAAAAATCCTCTCTATCACCTTTAAGTGGCCTTAACTACTATGTACTTACATTTAAATTAATCATTTGATACAATGCACTTATTGTGTACATACATGTTTTTACATTGTACTTATTTTAAAAACACCTGCATGTAATTACATCTGTAAATAATTTCTGTAATTACATTTATAATTACACTGTTGACCCATCCCTTACACCTTACCCCTACCCTTAAACTACCCATACCACCAAAGCTTTCCCTAACCTTACATATATCCACCTCAATAGCAGCAAACGTGTTTTGCAATTCAATATGAACCCAATAAGTACATTGTACTTACTTTTTTTTTATGTAAGTACATAGTAGTTAAGGCCACTTCAGGGGCGTACATGTCATCTGACTGTAGGGGGGACAATAAACATAATATTTTTTCAAGAGCAATTTTTGAAGGGGACACAAATAATACAGCCAAAATTTACTTATAAAAGGATATGTAATGCTACACAGAAGAAAACCTAACTAATATTATTATTGTAGCATGGAGAGTCCTGTGCCATTATGCTCAATGTTCTCTTGATTCATAAAAAAAAAAAAAACTGACTAAATTGGCCAAAATATTCTTCTTCAAAATTATTAATTTATTGGAATATTTTAGAAGTTGTTTACAACCAATTCACCAAAATATGATGAATACACATTGAGCAAAACCCAACACACAATAGTAAATCTATTAGCCTTATTACAGTTCACATATTCTTATCGCAATGTTAGTGTGGGTGACTTAGTATCCAACAAGCTAGGTAGCATTATATTCACTAATAGCAGACTCAAGGGAAAAAAATCATCATTTATCTTTTTTTTTTTGCTTTTGTTATGACCAATTACTCAACATCGTCAGTATTAAACAGAAAAAAATATCTTTATCCAATGTTTTTGAATAATAGTAGTGATGTGACGTTTGACACCAAGGCTTCGAAGCTTGTATCAAAAAAATTAAACATCTCATATTGAAGCACTGTATCGGAGCTTGATTCGTTTTGCTATAACCACGTGATCGGTGACGTCCGAAGCTTCGTTTTCGCACACAACCACGTGACTGCTTCGTATTCTGATTCACATAACGTGAACCCTTGAGCAGATGTGAAGTGTCATTTGCTTTTTAGCAAAAAATATGCCATAATACGAATAAATATTTACATTTTTCAGTTTGTATTTATTCCCAGTTCATACTTCATTCTATGACAATCATTTATTTTTTATAATATATGCCAAAGCTTGCCTATTTGTCCCCCCAAATTTTATTCAGACTCATTTATTCAAATTGTGTAAGTGAAATGACACGTGAAAGACTTTTTTTAATGTATAATAATAATTTACATTGTTTTATACGCTTTTAACTGATTTATTACATGAAACTCCAAAAATAGCTGCGTCGTCTGGGACGCAAAGGCAGTTTTTTACCATCTTTTGACCACAAGATGTCGTTAGGCAAGGCAATTTTATTTGTATAGCACATTTCATACACAATGGTAATTCAAAGTGCTTTACATAAAGAAGAATAATAAAAATAGAACATAAGGAATAGAAATAACAGTAAAAACAGAGAATTTTGCTGTCTGGATGGATGAGCTAGGAAGTCTCAGGGAGTTTTTTGTTGTTGTTGTTGTTGTTGTCCGTCAGAGTGGAT
Organism: Culter alburnus; assembly: GCA_028476615.1. Taxonomy (NCBI): domain Eukaryota; kingdom Metazoa; phylum Chordata; class Actinopteri; order Cypriniformes; family Xenocyprididae; genus Culter; species Culter alburnus. The sequence continues at coordinate 13,951 of JAOTNS010001403.1, forward strand.
CTAAAAGGATCTATCCATCAGAGCAGATCTGAATGGATCTTCCTCACACGACAGGACTGCTACCTGTTAAGGCACTTCAAACTGATACACAAAGTTTCAATCTCCCCTTTTGCCAAGACACCTCAAACTGCACCACACAGCCCTAATCCCCCTTCCGGAGATATCTTATCTATGCAACGCAGTTCAAATTTCCCCTTTGGAAATTTCCCCCTTTGGAAAGTGTCCTGACTGTAATCCAGAGATATCTTAACCATGCACCACAGCTCAAATTTCCCCATGGTTTGTACCAAATTTTAACCTAATCACAAATGCTTTCTTCCTAATTCTCCCAGCTCTTTCAACCAGACAGCAATATTTAAAATGCATTAAAAGTCAGAAAACAAGATGATACATAAAAGATATAAAATACATTAAAATTAAATAAAAACAGGAAAAGGAATTAAAAGAATAAAAAGATAATACGTATAAAATAAAATGCAAACAGTTCGGACATAGCACAGTGCTCAATCAGCAAATGCATAGGTAAAAAGATGTGTTTTGAGTCTGGATTTGAATGTGGCTACTGTTGGAGCACACCTGATCTCTTCTGGAAGCTGGTTCCAGCTTCGGCTGGCGTAACAGCTAAAAGCAGACTCTCCTTGCTTTGAGTGAACCCTTGGTATTTCTAAATGACTTGATCCTGATGATCTGAGTGATCTGTTAGGTTTATATTCTATGAGCATATCTGCAATGTATTGAGGTCCTAGGCCATTGATTGATTTATAAACAAGTAACAGTACTTTAAAATCAATTCTAAATGCAACTGGAAGCCAGTGCAAGGACCTGAGGACTGGTGTGATGTGTTCATGTTTTCGGGTTCTGCTCAGAATCCTCGCAGCAGCATTCTGTATGAGCTGCAGCTGTCTTATGGTCTTTTTGGGAAGACCAGTGAGGAGCCCATTACAATAATCCACCCTGCTGGTGATGAAAGCATGAACAAGTTTCTCTAAGTCTTGACTGGAGACAAAGCATCTAATTCTTACAATATTTTGAGATGATAATATGCTGATTTAGTTACTGTCTTTACATGGCTACTGAAACTCAGGTCTGACTCCAAAATCACACCAAGATTCCTGACTTGATTTTTAGTTGTTTGACCCCTAGAGTGAAGGTACGTGTTCACTTTGAGAACTTCATCTTTGTTTCCAAATGCAATGACTTCAGTTTTGTCTTTGTTTAACTGATGGAAGTTTAGGCACATCCAATTTTTAATTTCATCAATGCATTGGCACAGGGAGTCAGTGGGGCTGTAGTCGTTAGGCGATAGGGCTAGGTAAATCTGGGTGTCATCTGCATAGCTGTGATATGCAATTTGGTTCTTTCTCATTATTTGGCTCAGTGGCAGCATATATAGGTTGAACAGGAGGGGTGCGAGTATTGAACCTTGTCTGCACTTTTTTTTTCCTTTTTACACATTTCTTTCCCACATATAACTAAATGAGGAAAGAGACAAGGAAAATAATAAGAATAAATAAATAAAAATAGCCACCCCCCACCCTAACCCCCCCAGGAGGATTAAAATATCAAGAATCTTTGTATACAATTATACCATAAGATGCATATATAAAAAGAGAAGAAAAAAAAAAAGTGTAAATTAGAAATAGTATAAAGAAGCATATACATACAGTTATGTATCCAAAACAATGCACACGTATACCGATTCAAAAATCCATGAATGCACATCCAAGATTTATATAATTAGTCGGAATCTAGTGAGGACATTGAGTCATAAAGATTTAGAATAGGGTTCCAAGTTTTATAAAATTTATCAGTTGAGCCCCGAGAAGTATATTTCAATTTTTCGAGAGAAAGGAATGACATCAGAACCTTTAACCAAGAGGTAGTTGGGGGTGGGGTTGGGCACTTCCAATGCAACAAGATGCACCTTCTAGCTATAAGAGAAGCAAAGACAATAACCTCTGCTTTCTGCCTTGTGATAGATGACAAGTGAGACACACCGAAGATGGCAACTATAGGACATGGGGATAAAGAAACTTGCAGAGCCCTAGACATGAAGTCAAAAAAAGAAGCCCAAAATGAGGCCAGTTTTGGGCAGCTAAAGAATGTATGAGTGTGATCAGCGGGAGAGAAGGAGCATCTGGTACAAGAGTCTTCTGTTTGTGGGAACAATTTATGAAGTCTAGCTTTGGTCAAATGAATTCGATGCAAGACTTTTAGCTGAATGAGACTTAGTCGAGCGCATACAGTGGTAGAGTTAACTCTAGCAAGGGCCTCAGACCATAGCTCTTGCGATAACTTGATTTGCAACTCATTCTCCCAAGTTGTCTTCAAGCAGTTAAGAGAGGATGTACTAGATGAAAGTAACATGGCATGGATAGAGGATATACGACTACCACCTGTAGAAGCTGACAGTAATTTCTCAAGCAGAGATTTTTCTGGTAATAGAGGGAAACTGGGGAAGTTGGTTTTAGCAAAATTACGGAGTTGAAAATACCTGAACAAACCTGTGTAAGTTAAATTTAGAAATAAGATTTGTAAATGTAGCAAAAGAATTATCAATAAAAAAATCTGAAAAACAAACAATGCCTTTATCTTGCCATCTTTTAAAGGTGTGATCAATACCTGGTGGCAAAAACAAGTGTGATTATTGCAAATAGGACTTGAAACAGATAGTGACTCCAAACGAAAATGTTGTCGGAATTGTTTCCAAATTTTTAATGTCGATAACATAATGGGATTTTTAGTATAACTAGAGGGACGCAGAGACAAAGGAGCAAAGACTAGTGCATGGAGGGAAGAAGAAAGGCAAGAAGTAGCTTCTAGAGTACACCAGTTGACCTCCGGCGCATTACACCATAAGAAAATCTTAGAAATATTAGCAGACCAGTAATAAAAAAGAAAATTAGGCAGGGCTAGACCTCCGTCACATTTGTTTCACTGAAGGATAGATCTATTAACCTTAGAAATCTTACCTGCCCAAATGAATGAAGAGATGATTTTATCTAAGCATTTAAAAAAAGATTTAGGTAGAAAAAGAGGGACAGACTGAAAAAGAAATAAAAATCGTGGCAAAACATTCATTTTAATGGTCTCCACTCTTCCTACAAGAGAAAGGGCAGGCTGTCCCATCGTTTTAAATCAAGCTTAATTTGTTCAACCAAATTTGTGAAGTTATTCTTAAAGAGAGAACTGAAAGGGTATGAAATGTTTACACCTAAATATCGAAACCCTGCAGGGGAGAAATGGAAGGGAAGGGCGCTTTTAGAAATTTTCTTAGCTATATCATTATGGGGAAACATTCGCTTTTCGTAAAGTTTAATTTGTAACCTGAAAAAGAGCCAAAGGTGTCAAGCAAGTGCATGATCTCATTCACACAGCCAACTGGATCTTGAACATACAACAACAAATCATCAGCATATAGAGAACCCGATGTTCTGTGCCACCCCTATGAATCCCACATATAGAGGAGATGTTTTTAAGGCAATAGAAAGAGGCTCGATGGCTAAAGCAAAGAGCAGAGGAGACAGAGGGCAACCCTGTCGTGTCCCGCGGGAGAGGGGAAAGAATGATGAACTATCAGCATTAGTTTTAACACTTGCAGAGGGAGCAGAGTATAAGAGGCGAATCCATGAAATAATATTATTCCCAAAACCAAAATTTTTTAATGCAGTAAATAAATAATTCCATTCGACGCGGTCAAATGCTTTTTCAGCATCAAGGGAAATGATCATTTCAGACTTAGTAGAAAGAGATGGACTAAAAAGAATGTTTAGCAAACGCCGGATATTAGATGACATCTGACGTCCCCTAATAAACCCAGTCTGATCCTCAGATATAATTACGGGAAGACACGCATCTATGCGCTTTGCCAGCACCTTTGCTAGAATTTTTACATCAGCATTCAATAAACTGATAGGTCTGTAGCTACTGCATAAAGTTGGGTCTTTATTTTTTTTTAATAGAAGGGAGATAGATGCTTGATTCAATGAGGCTGGGAGAAAACCATGCTCAAACGACTCCTTGTACATATCAAACAATAAGGGGGCTAACTGCACTGAGAATTTCTTATAAAAATCTAAGGGGAAGCCATCAGGCCCTGGAGCCTTGTTACACTGCATGAGACCAATGCAAGTGGTGATTTCATCTAATCTGAGAGGTTTGTCTAATGTCTCCTGTGTTAACGTATTAATAGTGGGTATATTTAAATTATGTAGGAAAGACTCCATTAAGGAAGCATCAGAGGGAGGTTGAGAAGTATAAAGATTGGAATAAAAGGAGGAAAATACAGAGTTAATTTTTTGAGGATCAGTAACAAGCTTATTAGAATGGTTATCATAAATCTGTGTAATAAAGCGGGATGTGGACTGGTGTTTAAGCTGGGAGGCAAGAAGACGGCCTGCTCTGTCCCCATGTTCATAATAGGTGGCTTTAGTTCTTTTAAGTAAATATTCTGCTTTATTTGTTGAAAGCAAATCGAATTCTGTTTGCAACTTCAAACGTTTCAACTTAAGATCGGGTTTGGGATCGCTGGAATACTGGCTATCCACCTCTAAAATTGAACGGATAAGCTCTTGTTGACGAGATTTCCTAATCTTAGCTAAGTGAGCACTAAAAGAAATTATTCTGCCACGAATAAAAGCTTTAAATGTCTCCCATAAAAGAGAAGCAGAGACTGATTCAGTTTTGTTAGTCTCAATGAAAAAGTCAATATATCAAAATATATATCAAATATCAGGCTCCGATGGGCTCTGTCAAGCTCCGGAGGGGCGGGAAGGGCATCGCCGACAACCTCGGCGAATAAATCTGTCATAAACTGCCTGACATCCTTTCCCTCGATATCCTCCGGAAGACCAACTACCTGAATATTCTGCCGCTTGGACCGTGAGACGAGATCTTCCACATTAGCTCTTAAAGCGACATTCTCCTCCGTTGCCAACACCAACTTCGACTGAAGTGTAGAGAGACCTCCTGTTCGAGATGAGTAATCCTGTCACTGTGATCGGATAAACTAGTTTCCATATCAGTGATGGTAGTTGCTTGAGTCGCAAAGGTAGACCCAATAGAGGCAATGGACGAATGAATGGACTCAAGCGACGAATTCAGCAGCGCGGTGAGTTCGCCAGTCATGTTTCTCCTCAGTTTGTCAAGTTCGCTCACCAGCGTGTCAGTTGTTAACGGGTTTGAAGCGTCGTCCGACATCTTGCTGCTTTCTTGCCCAGGATGAGGCACTTTGCTTTGAGGGTTGTTTTTACCGCCAGCTCGAGTACCTTTACTCATTAGGAACAAGTAACCAAGACCAAAAGTAGCGCGAAGAAAACAAACCAGCCCCCAATATAGTGTTATGAAAAATAATTGTGAATTTTAAGTCGGAGCTCTTACACCACGCGTCTCTCCACTACATGGCAAAACCGGAAGTCCGCGAGTATTGAACCTTGAGGGACTCCGCATGTCATGGATGTCCACTCAGACTTATGGTCACCGATACTCACATAATAACCTCTCCCTTCTAAGTATGACCTGAACCATTTAAGGACCATCCCAGAAAGCCCAACCCAGTTTTCCCAGCCTGTCAAGAAGAATATTGTGATCGACAGTGTCAAACGCAGCACTGAGATCGAGAAGAACCAGCACTGATAATTTACCTGAATCTGTGTTTAGGCGAATACATTTATATCTTATGAGTGCTGTCTCTGTGCTGTGATGCGGTCGGAACCAGATTGAAAGTTGTCAAAATATCCATTTAAGCTTAAGAACTTGTTCAGCTGATTGAAAACAACTTTTTCATGTCTGGCCTATGAAAGGAAGATTTGAGATTGGTCTGTAGTTGCTCAATATGGTGTTATCCAGATTGCTCTTTTTCAGGAGGGCTTCAGGACTGCAGTTTTCAGGGATTTTGGAAAAGTCCAGAGAGAAGTGAGGCGTTTACCACTCCTAGGAGATCTGCTTCTAAACAGTTAAACACGCTTTTGAAAAAGATGTGGGAAGTGTGTCAAGGGCGCAGGTTGATGTTTTAAGGTGCTGTACTGTTTCTTCCAAAATTTTACCATCAATTGCTTCGAAAACCGACATAATAGCTACTTTCTGAGGTTGTGATCTGATCTGTTTTACCCCGGTGCAGCTCAAGGATGTGCTGATCGCCTTTCTGATATTATTAATTTTCTCAGAGAAGAAAGGAAGCAAACTCACAGCATTTGCTGTCTGAGAACATTTCACTGGGGATCTGACTTGGGGGGTTTGTTCGTCTCTCTACAGTAGAAAAAGATTGCGGGTGTTGTTTAAGTTTCTGTTTATAATATTTGAGAAGAAGGTCTGTCTAGCTTTGCCTAGTTCCACATTGAAAGCATGAAGAATATCTTTATAGATGTGATAATGGATTTGAGTTTTGTCTTTCGCACACATGCGCTCAGCTTTTCTGCATTGTCTTTTCATATTTGCACTGCTGTTGAGTTTCTCCCGGTGCTTTTTGTCTGCCACTTTTCTTCCTGACTTTCACAGGAGCAATGTTATCAATAACGTTCTGTACTTTTGAGTTAAAGAATCAAGGAGAAAATCAACAGAGTCTGCAGATATGCTTGGTGTTAAAGATATAGCCTTCATAAACAGTACACTAGTATTCTCATTAAGCATCGCTTTTTGACCGAGACAGATCTAGCTTCAACAGTTGGAGAGATCAATAATCAAAGAAAATACAGAAATGATCAGATAGCGCTACATCCTTAATGACAATGGATGAAATGTTTAGACCTTTCTGATAATTAAATCTAGAGTGTGTCCACGATTGTGTGTGGGTCCATGTACATGCTGAGTCAGATCAAAAGTATTCAAAACTGTTAGTATTTCTTTTGCCATATTGGATTCTGCATTTTCTATGTGGATGTTAAAGTCCCCAGTAATAGCAAAACAGTCAACTCAGAGGAAATTGCTGATAACAGTTCTGTAAAGTCCTCCACAAAGGCTGGAGAGTATTTTGGAGGCCTGTAATAACTATAAGTAGAATGCGAAGAGCACCTTTTAACACAATACCCAAGTATTCGAAAGACAAGTAATCACCAATGACACTTGCTTGCATTGATAGACATCTTTAAATAGAGCAGCAACACCTCCACCTCTCTCCTAACAGCTCTGCAGACACTCATAAAAGTAAAGTTAGGAGGGGCTGTTTCATTCAGGATTGTTGAACTGCAGCTGTCTTCAAGCCATGTTTCATTTAGAAGCATAAAATCTAGGTGTTTTGTGGTTATTAAGTCATGACTAAAAGTGATTTATTTTTAAGTGAGCGAATGTTTAAAAGTGCTAACTTAACAGTCTTACTTTCTGTCTCTACAGTAATCTTAGTTTGGCGTGTAGTAGGGCAGCAGATTAAATGGGTTTGCCAAACGATTTGAGAAGGCCTTTCTATCACGTAATAAAACAGAATAGAGAAAGCAACAGGCACACTGGTTCCCGCTTGTTCTGTAAACTTTGATAAAGTCACTGTTATCATAGCGGGGCCGACACACATCACTGAGAGCTGTTATCGGTTGTTTTTGATTCACCTAGAACAGATGGAGGAGGAGTGGGGCCCTGGCGCTGTGGCAGGGGCCGAAGAGCTCTCGCAGGAGGAGGGGGAGGGCGAGCTGGGCCACAGGCTTTGGTGGTTTCGGGGCTTGACGCTTTTGTTGATATCTGGGGGCTCGCAGCAAAAGAGTGGGAGTTTGGTTCAGCATACACCAGTTCCTCCATTTTCTCTGAGAAGCACAGAAAGGGGATGCTGGAGAGAGGGATAACGTGTCCGGTGAGAGGGGCTGTTGCTCTGGTGTTACCGGAGGCTGTAATATTTGTCCTGGTTTCCCTGGCTGTTTTCCTGAAAGTGGTCCTGGGTGCTGAATCTTGGAGCAGTTTCTAGCACGTCACTGTCTCTCTGTGATTCTGGGGCAGGGCTCAGTCAGGATTGTGTCGTGAGCAGTGGTTGTTGTGGCTGTGTGGTGTTATCATTGACCTTGTGGGATGTGTCAACCGCATATCCATTCAGTGTTGAAATGAAGTCCTGTGGTCAGTTGTACTCTGTCCAGGTGTGTTTGCGCCATTCAGATTGGCACACCCGCTGAAGAGATGGAGGGAGAAGTAGATATTGTCCTTTAGCGCTCTTGAGCCCAGTTTGTTTGTTGGGGCATCATGAGTGAACAGTTGTCTCTGACC
>JAOTNS010001404.1:0-12993 GCA_028476615.1 Culter alburnus
ATTTTGAAAATTTCCATACAGACTCATTAACTCTTTCTGATTTTACTTCTTCCGAGGATTATTAGTTATTTGACCTATTGAACATATCTCTGGCCCAACAGTACTCGATCTTTGAACTTTCTGTACTTACTCATTGACTCCTTCTAATGTTATGTCAGCCATAGAGTATTAGATATTTGGCCTAAGAGCACTTGATCTTGAATTTTTCATACAGACTCATTGACTCCATATGAAGTTACTTCCCCCATAGAAGTCTACATTAGACCTACTGAACATATTCCTGGTAAATTTGTCCTCAATAATGAACATTGTATACATAGTAATTACTCCATTCAAGGTTACATCAACAAGGCAGTAGTCCATATTTGACATTCTGAACATGTTTCGGGCCAAAGAGCACTCGATCTTGAACTTTCCATAGAGACCCATTGACTCAATTTTAGGCTACTTCACCCATAAGGTCTACATTAGACCTACTGACCATATTCCTGGTAAATTCGTCCTCGATAACCAACTTTTTATACACAGTCAATACGATTTTACATCAGCTTGACATTAGTCCATATTTGACTTACTGAACATATTTCGGGCCAAAGAGTATTCGATATTGAACTTTTTATAAATACTCTTTGAGGCCTTCTGATCTCTCATGAGCCATACAGTAGGCCATATTTGACCTAATGAAATATTTCTGGCGTAAAAAGTTCTCCATCTTGAATTTTTTATAAATACTCATTGATGTCTTCTGATATCACATGAACTATACAGGCCATATTTGACCTAATGAACATATTTTTGGCCTCAGTGTTCTCGATCTTGAATTTTTTTATGAATAATCATTGACTCCTTCTGATGTTTTGTCAGCCATAAAGTATTAGATATTTCAACTAATAGATATTTCTGGTCAAAGAGTACTCGTTTTTGAAATATCCATACAGACTCTTTGACTCCTTTTGATGTTACTTCTCTCATAGAGAAGTCCAGATTAGACGTTCTGAACATATTTCTAGCAAATTAGTCCTCCATCATGAACTTTTTACTCATACATATTGACTTCTGATGATGATACGTCAGCCATAGAGTATTGTATTTGACCTAATGGACATATTCCTGGTAAAAGAGTCCTCGATCTTGAACTATCCATATAGACTCATTGACTCCATCTGAGGTTACTTCACCCATAAGGTCTACATTAGACCTACTGACCATATTCCTGGTAAATTCGTCCTCGATAACCAACTTTTATACACAGTCAATTGACTCCATACGATTTTACATCAGCTTGACATTAGTCCATATTTGACTTACTGAACAAATTTCGGGCCAAAGAGTATTCGATATTGAACTTTTTATAAATACTCTTTGAGGCCTTCTGATCTCTCATGAGCCATACAGTAGGCCATATTTGACCTAATGAAAATATTTCTGGCGTAAAAGTTCTCCATCTTGAAATTTATAAATACTCATTGATGTCTTCTGATATCACATGAACTATACAGCAGGCCATATTTGACCTAATGAACATATTTTTGGCCTGTGTTCTCGATCTTGAATTTTTTTATGAATAATCATTGACTCCTTCTGATGTTTTGTCAGCCATAAAGTATTAGATATTTCAACTAATAGACATATTTCTGGTCAAAGAGTACTCGTTTTTGAAATATCCATACAGACTCATTGACTCCTTTTGATGTTACTTCTCCCATAGAGAAGTCCAGATTAGACGTTCTGAACATATTTCTAGCAAATTATTCCTCCATCATAAACGTTTTACTTATACATAAAGACTTCTGATGATATGTCAGCCATAGAGTATTGGATATTTGACCTAATGGACATATATCTCGTAAAAGTCCTCGATCTTGAACTATCCATGCAGACTCATTGACTCCATCTGAAGTTACGTAACCCATGGAGGTCTACATTAGACCTACTGACTATTCCCGGTAAATTCGTCCTCGATAATGAACATTTTATACATAGTCATTGAATCCATCTGAGGTTACATCTATCAGACAGTAGTCCTTATTTGACCTTATGAACATATTTCTGGCCCAAGATTACTCGATCTTGAACTTTCCATACTTACTCCTTGACTCCTTCTGATATTACGTAAGCCACAGAGCATTAGACATTTGACCTAATGGACATATTTCTGGCCAAAGAGTACTAGATTTTGAAATTTCCATACAGACTCATTGACTAATTCTGATGTTACTTCTTCCCAAAGAGTATTAGATATTTGACCTATTGAACATATGTCGGGTCAAAGAGTACTCGATTTTGAAATTTCCATACAGACTCATTAACTCTTTCTGATTTTACTTCTTCCGAGGATTATTAGTTATTTGACCTATTGAACATATCTCTGGCCCAACAGTACTCGATCTTTGAACTTTCTGTATTTACTCATTGACTCCTTCTAATGTTATGTCAGCCATAGAGTATTAGATATTTGGCCTAAGAGCACTTGATCTTGAATTTTTCATACAGACTCATTGACTCCATATGAAGTTACTTCCCCCATAGAGAAGTCTACATTAGACCTACTGAACATATTCCTGGTAAATTTGTCCTCAATAATGAACATTGTATACATAATTACTCCATTCAAGGTTACATCAACAAGGCAGTAGTCCATATTTGACATTCTGAACATGTTTCGGGCCAAAGAGCACTCGATCTTGAACTTTCCATAGAGACCCATTGACTCAATTTTAGGCTACTTCACCCATAAGGTCTACATTAGACCTACTGACCATATTCCTGGTAAATTCGTCCTCGATAACCAACTTTTTATACACAGTCAATACGATTTTACATCAGCTTGACATTAGTCCATATTTGACTTACTGAACATATTTCGGGCCAAAGAGTATTCGATATTGAACTTTTTATAAATACTCTTTGAGGCCTTCTGATCTCTCATGAGCCATACAGTAGGCCATATTTGACCTAATGAAAATATTTCTGGCGTAAAAAGTTCTCCATCTTGAATTTTTTATAATACTCATTGATGTCTTCTGATATCACATGAACTATACAGCAGGCCATATTTGACCTAATAACATATTTTTGGCCTCAGTGTTCTCGATCTTGAATTTTTTATGGAATGGCAGTTTATTTGACGGGCCATCCTACTCATATACATTATACAGCAGGCCATATTTGACCTAATGAACATATTTTGGCCTGTGTTCTCGATCTTGAATTTTTTTATGAATAATCATTGACTCCTTCTGATGTTTTGTCAGCCATAAAGTATTAGATATTTCAACTAATAGACATATTTCTGGTCAAAGAGTACTCGTTTTTGAAATATCCATACAGACTCATTGACTCCTTTTGATGTTACTTCTCCCATAGAGAAGTCCAGATTAGACGTTCTGAACATATTTCTAGCAAATTATTCCTCCATCATAAACGTTTTACTTATACATAAAGACTTCTGATGATATGTCAGCCATAGAGTATTGGATATTTGACCTAATGGACATATATCTCGTAAAAGAGTCCTCGATCTTGAACTATCCATGCAGACTCATTGACTCCATCTGAAGTTACGTAACCCATGGAGGTCTACATTAGACCTACTGACTATATTCCGGTAAATTCGTCCTCGATAATGAACATTTATACATAGTCATTGAATCCATGAGGTTACATCTATCAGACAGTAGTCCTTATTTGACCTTATGAACATATTTCTGGCCAAGATTACTCGATCTTGAACTTTCCATACTTACTCCTTGACTCCTTCTGATATTACGTAAGCCACAGAGCATTAGACATTTGACCTAATGGACATATTTCTGGCCAAAGAGTACTAGATTTTGAAATTTCCATACAGACTCATTGACTAATTCTGATGTTACTTCTTCCAAAGAGTATTAGATATTTGACCTATTGAACATATCGGGTCAAAGAGTACTCAATTTTGAAATTTCCATACAGACTCATTAACTCTTTCTGATTTTACTTCTTCCGAGGATTATTAGTTATTTGACCTATTGAACATATCTCTGGCCCAACAGTACTCGATCTTTGAACTTTCTGTATTTACTCATTGACTCCTTCTAATGTTATGTCAGCCATAGAGTTTAGATATTGGCCTAAGAGCACTTGATCTTGAATTTTTCATACAGACTCATTGACTCCATATGAAGTTACTTCCCCATAGAGAAGTCTACATTAGACCTACTGAACATATTCCTGGTAAATTTGTCCTCAATATGAACATTGTATACATAGTAATTACTCCATTCAAGGTTACATCAACAAGGCAGTAGTCCATATTGACATTCTGAACATGTTTCGGGCCAAAGAGCACTCGATCTTGAACTTTCCATAGAGACCCATTGACTCAATTTTAGGCTACTTCACCCATAAGGTCTACATTAGACCTACTGACCATATTCCTGGTAAATTCGTCCTCGATAACCAACTTTTTATACACAGTCATACGATTTTACATCAGCTTGACATTCCATATTTGACTTACTGAACAATTTCGGGCCAAAGAGTATTCGATATTGAACTTTTTATAAATACTCTTTGAGGCCTTCTGATCTCTCATGAGCCATACAGTAGGCCATATTTGACCTAATGAAAATATTTCTGGCGTAAAAGTTCTCCATCTTGAATTTTTTATAAATACTCATTGATGTCTTCTGATATCACATGAACTATACAGCAGGCCATATTTGACCTAATGAACATATTTTTGGCCTGTGTTCTCGATCTTGAATTTTTTTATGAATAATCATTGACTCCTTCTGATGTTTTGTCAGCCATAAAGTATTAGATATTTCAACTAATAGACATATTTCTGGTCAAAGAGTACTCGTTTTTGAAATATCCATACAGACTCATTGACTCCTTTTGATGTTACTTCTCCCATAGAGAAGTCCAGACTAGACGTTCTGAACATATTCTAGCAAATTATTCCTCCATCATAAACGTTTTACTTATACATAAAGACTTCTGATGATATGTCAGCCATAGAGTATTGGATATTTGACCTAATGGACATATATATCTCGTAAAAGAGTCCTCGATCTTGAACTATCCATGCAGACTCATTGACTCCATCTGAAGTTACGTAACCCATGGAGGTCTACATTAGACCTACTGACTATATTCCCGGTAAATTCGTCCTCGATAATGAACATTTTATACATAGTCATTGAATCCATCTGAGGTTACATCTATCAGACAGTAGTCCTTATTTGACCTTATGAACATATTTCTGGCCCAAGATTACTCGATCTTGAACTTTCCATACTTACTCCTTGACTCCTTCTGATATTACGTAAGCCACAGAGCATTAGACATTTGACCTAATGGACATATTTCTGGCCAAAGAGTACTAGATTTTGAAATTTCCATACAGACTCATTGACTAATTCTGATGTTACTTCTTCCAAAGAGTATTAGATATTTGACCTATTGAACATATGTCGGGTCAAAGAGTACTCGATTTTGAAATTTCCATACAGACTCATTAACTCTTTCTGATTTTACTTCTTCCGAGGATTATTAGTTATTTGACCTATTGAACATATCTCTGGCCCAACAGTACTCGATCTTTGAACTTTCTGTATTACTCATTGACTCCTTCTAATGTTATGTCAGCCATAGAGTATTAGATATTTGGCCTAAGAGCACTTGATCTTGAATTTTTCATACAGACTCATTGACTCCATATGAAGTTACTTCCCCCATAGAGAAGTCTACATTAGACCTACTGAACATATTCCTGGTAAATTTGTCCTCAATAATGAACATTGTATACATAGTAATTACTCCATTCAAGGTTACATCAACAAGGCAGTAGTCCATATTTGACATTCTGAACATGTTTCGGGCCAAAGAGCACTCGATCTTGAACTTTCCATAGAGACCCATTGACTCAATTTTAGGCTACTTCACCCATAAGGTCTACATTAGACCTACTGACCATATTCCTGGTAAATTCGTCCTCGATAACCAACTTTTTATACACAGTCAATACGATTTTACATCAGCTTGACATTAGTCCATATTTGACTTACTGAACATATTTCGGGCCAAAGAGTATTCGATATTGAACTTTTTATAAATACTCTTTGAGGCCTTCTGATCTCTCATGAGCCATACAGTAGGCCATATTTGACCTAATGAAAATATTTCTGGCGTAAAAGTTCTCCATCTTGAATTTTTATAAATACTCATTGATGTCTTCTGATATCACATGAACTATACAGCAGGCCATATTGACCTAATGAACATATTTTTGGCCTCAGTGTTCTCGATCTTGAATTTTTTTATGAATAATCATTGACTCCTTCTGATGTTTTGTCAGCCATAAAGTATTAGATATTTCAACTAATAGATATATTTCTGGTCAAAGAGTACTCGTTTTTGAAATATCCATACAGACTCTTTGACTCCTTTTGATGTTACTTCTCTCATAGAGAAGTCCAGATTAGACGTTCTGAACATATTTCTAGCAAATTAGTCCTCCATCATGAACTTTTTACTCATACATATTGACTTCTGATGATGATACGTCAGCCATAGAGTATTGAATATTGACCTAATGGACATATTCCTGGTAAAAGAGTCCTCGATCTTGAACTATCCATATAGACTCATTGACTCCATCTGAGGTTACTTCACCCATAAGGTCTACATTAGACCTACTGACCATATTCCTGGTAAATTCGTCCGATAACCAACCTTTTATACACAGTCAATTGACTCCATACGATTTTACATCAGCTTGACATTAGTCCATATTTGACTTACTGAACAAATTTCGGGCCAAAGAGTATTCGATATTGAACTTTTTATAAATACTCTTTGAGGCCTTCTGATCTCTCATGAGCCATACAGTAGGCCATATTTGACCTAATGAAAATATTTCTGGCGTAAAAGTTCTCCATCTTGAAATTTATAAATACTCATTGATGTCTTCTGATATCACATGAACTATACAGCAGGCCATATTTGACCTAATGAACATATTTTTGGCCTGTGTTCTCGATCTTGAATTTTTTTATGAATAATCATTGACTCCTTCTGATGTTTTGTCAGCCATAAAGTATTAGATATTTCAACTAATAGACATATTTCTGGTCAAAGAGTACTCGTTTTTGAAATATCCATACAGACTCATTGACTCCTTTTGATGTTACTTCTCCCATAGAGAAGTCCAGATTAGACGTTCTGAACATATTTCTAGCAAATTATTCCTCCATCATAATATATTGACCTAATGGACATATATATCTCGTAAAAGAGTCCTCGATCTTGAACTATCCATGCAGACTCATTGACTCCATCTGAAGTTACGTAACCCATGGAGGTCTACATTAGACCTACTGACTATATTCCGGTAAATTCGTCCTCGATAATGAACATTTTATACATAGTCATTGAATCCATCTGAGGTTACATCTATCAGACAGTAGTCCTTATTTGACCTTATGAACATATTTCTGGCCCAAGATTACTCGATCTTGAACTTTCCATACTTACTCCTTGACTCCTTCTGATATTACGTAAGCCACAGAGCATTAGACATTTGACCTAATGGACATATTTCTGGCCAAAGAGTACTAGATTTTGAAATTTCCATACAGACTCATTGAATTCTGATGTTACTTCTTCCAAAGAGTATTAGATATTTGACCTATTGAACATATGTCGGGTCAAAGAGTACTCGATTTGAAATTTCCATACAGACTCATTAACTCTTTCTGATTTTACTTCTTCCGAGGATTATTAGTTATTTGACCTATTGAACATATCTCTGGCCCAACAGTACTCGATCTTTGAACTTTCTGTATTTACTCATTGACTCCTTCTAATGTTATGTCAGCCATAGAGTATTAGATATTTGGCCTAAGAGCACTTGATCTTGAATTTTTCATACAGACTCATTGACTCCATATGAAGTTACTTCCCCATAGAGAAGTCTACATTAGACCTACTGAACATATTCCTGGTAAATTTGTCCTCAATAATGAACATTGTATACATAGTAATTACTCCATTCAAGGTTACATCAACAAGGCAGTAGTCCATATTTGACATTCTGAACATGTTTCGGGCCAAAGAGCACTCGATCTTGAACTTCCATAGAGACCCATTGACTCAATTTTAGGCTACTTCACCCATAAGGTCTACATTAGACCTACTGACCATATTCCTGGTAAATTCGTCCTCGATAACCAACTTTTTATACACAGTCAATACGATTTTACATCAGCTTGACATTAGTCCATATTTGACTTACTGAACATATTTCGGGCCAAAGAGTATTCGATATTGAACTTTTTAAATACTCTTTGAGGCCTTCTGATCTCTCATGAGCCATACAGTAGGCCATATTTGACCTAATGAAAATTTTGGCGTAAAAAGTTCTCCATCTTGAATTTTTTAAAATACTCATTGATGTCTTCTGATATCACATGAACTATACTTCAGGCCATATTTGACCTAATGAACATATTTTTGGCCTCAGTGTTCTGATCTTGAATTTTTTTATGAATCATTGACTCCTTCTGATGTTTTGTCAGCCATAAAGTATTAGATATTTCAACTAATAGATATATTTGGTCAAAGAGTACTCGTTTTGAAATATCCATACAGACTCTTGACTCCTTTTGATGTTACTTCTCTCATAGAGAAGTCCAGATTAGACGTTCTGAACATATTTCTAGCAAATTAGTCCTCCATCATGAACTTTTTACTCATACATATTGACTTCTGATGATGATACGTCAGCCATAGAGTATTGAATATTTGACCTAATGGACATATTCCTGGTAAAAGAGTCCTCGATCTTGAACTATCCATATAGACTCATTGACTCCATCTTGAAGATATTATTTGACCTAATGAAATATTTTGGCGTAAAAGTTCTCCATCTTGAAATTGATGTCTTCTGATATCACATGAGCAGGCCATATTGACCTAATGAACATATTTTGTGTTCTCGATCTTGAATTTTTTTGAATAATCATTGACTCCTTCTGATGTTTTGTCAGCCATAAAGTATTAGATATTTCAACTAATAGACATATTTCTGGTCAAAGAGTACTCGTTTTTGAAATATCCATACAGACTCATTGACTCCTTTTGATGTTACTTCTCCCATAGAGAAGTCCAGATTAGACGTTCTGAACATATTTCTAGCAAATTATTCCTCCATCATAAACGTTTTACTTATACATAAAGACTTCTGATGATATGTCAGCCATAGAGTATTGGATATTTGACCTAATGGACATATTCCTGGTAAAAGAGTCCTCGATCTTGAACTATCCATATAGACTCATTGACTCCATCTGAGGTTACTTCACCCATAAGGTCTACATTAGACCTACTGACCATATTCCTGGTAAATTCGTCCTCGATAACCAACTTTTATACACAGTCAATTGACTCCATACGATTTTACATCAGCTTGACATTAGTCCATATTTGACTTACTGAACAAATTTCGGGCCAAAGAGTATTCGATATTGAACTTTTTATAAATACTCTTTGAGGCCTTCTGATCTCATGAGCCATACAGTAGGCCATATTTGACCTAATGAAAATATTTCTGGCGTAAAAGTTCTCCATCTTGAATTTTTTATAAATACTCATTGATGTCTTCTGATATCACATGAACTATACAGCAGGCCATATTTGACCTAATGAACATATTTTTGGCCTGTGTTCTCGATCTTGAATTTTTTATGAATAATCATTGACTCCTTCTGATGTTTTGTCAGCCATAAAGTATTAGATATTTCAACTAATAGACATATTTCTGGTCAAAGAGTACTCGTTTTTGAAATATCCATACAGACTCATTGACTCCTTTTGATGTTACTTCTCCCATAGAGAAGTCCAGATAGACGTTCTGAACATATTTCTAGCAAATTATTCCTCCATCATAAACGTTTTACTTATACATAAAGACTTCTGATGATATGTCAGCCATAGAGTATTGGATATTTGACCTAATGGACATATATCGTAAAAGAGTCCTCGATCTTGAACTATCCATGCAGACTCATTGACTCCATCTGAAGTTACGTAACCCATGGAGGTCTACATTAGACCTACTGACTATATTCCCGGTAAATTCGTCCGATAATGAACATTTATACATAGTCATTGAATCCATCTGAGGTTACATCTATCAGACAGTAGTCCTTATTTGACCTTATGAACATATTTCTGGCCCAAGATTACTCGATCTTGAACTTTCCATACTTACTCCTTGACTCCTTCTGATATTACGTAAGCCACAGAGCATTAGACATTTGACCTAATGGACATATTTCTGGCCAAAGAGTACTAGATTTTGAAATTTCCATACAGACTCATTGACTAATTCTGATGTTACTTCTTCCAAAGAGTATTAGATATTTGACCTATTGAACATATGTCGGGTCAAAGAGTACTCGATTTTGAAATTTCCATACAGACTCATTAACTCTTTGATTTTACTTCTTCCGAGGATTATTAGTTATTTGACCTATTGAACATATCTCTGGCCCAACAGTACTCGATCTTTGAACTTTCTGTATTTACTCATTGACTCCTTCTAATGTTATGTCAGCCATAGAGTATTAGATATTTGGCCTAAGAGCACTTGATCTTGAATTTTTCATACAGACTCATTGACTCCATATGAAGTTACTTCCCCCATAGAGAAGTCTACATTAGACCTACTGAACATATTCCTGGTAAATTTGTCCTCAATAATGAACATTGTATACATAGTAATTACTCCATTCAAGGTTACATCAACAAGGCAGTAGTCCATATTTGACATTCTGAACATGTTTCGGGCCAAAGAGCACTCGATCTTGAACTTTCCATAGAGACCCATTGACTCAATTTTAGGCTACTTCACCCATAAGGTCTACATTAGACCTACTGACCATATTCCTGGTAAATTCGTCCTCGATAACCAACTTTTATACACAGTCAATACGATTTTACATCAGCTTGACATTAGTCCATATTTGACTTACTGAACATATTTCGGGCCAAAGAGTATTCGATATTGAACTTTTATAAATACTCTTTGAGGCCTTCTGATCTCTCATGAGCCATACAGTAGGCCATATTTGACCTAATGAAAATATTTCTGGCGTAAAAAGTTCTCCATCTTGAATTTTTTATAAATACTCATTGATGTCTTCTGATATCACATGAACTATACTTCAGGCCATATTTGACCTAATGAACATATTTTTGGCCTCAGTGTTCTTGATCTTGAATTTTTTTATGAATAATCATTGACTCCTTCTGATGTTTTGTCAGCCATAAAGTATTAGATATTTCAACTAATAGATATATTTCTGGTCAAAGAGTACTCGTTTTGAAATATCCATACAGACTCTTTGACTCCTTTTGATGTTACTTCTCTCATAGAGAAGTCCAGATTAGATGTTCTGAACATATTTCTAGCAAATTAGTCCTCCATCATGAACTTTTTACTCATACATATTGACTTCTGATGATGATACGTCAGCCATAGAGTATTGAATATTTGACCTAATGGACATATTCCTGGTAAAAGAGTCCTCGATCTTGAACTATCCATATAGACTCATTGACTCCATCTGAGGTTACTTCACCCATAAGGTCTACATTAGACCTACTGACCATATTCCTGGTAAATTCGTCCTCGATAACCAACCTTTTATACACAGTCAATTGACTCCATACGATTTTACATCAGCTTGACATTAGTCCATATTTGACTTACTGAACAAATTTCGGGCCAAAGAGTATTCGATATTGAACTTTTTATAAATACTCTTTGAGGCCTTCTGATCTCTCATGAGCCATACAGTAGGCCATATTTGACCTAATGAAAATATTTCTGGCGTAAAAGTTCTCCATCTTGAAATTTATAAATACTCATTGATGTCTTCTGATATCACATGAACTATACAGCAGGCCATATTTGACCTAATGAACATATTTTTGGCCTGTGTTCTCGATCTTGAATTTTTTATGAATAATCATTGACTCCTTCTGATGTTTTGTCAGCCATAAAGTATTAGATATTTCAACTAATAGACATATTTCTGGTCAAAGAGTACTCGTTTTTGAAATATCCATACAGACTCATTGACTCCTTTTGATGTTACTTCTCCCATAGAGAAGTCCAGATTAGACGTTCTGAACATATTTCTAGCAAATTATTCCTCCATCATAAACGTTTTACTTATACATAAAGACTTCTGATGATATGTCAGCCATAGAGTATTGGATATTTGACCTAATGGACATATTCCTGGTAAAAGAGTCCTCGATCTTGAACTATCCATATAGACTCATTGACTCCATCTGAGGTTACTTCACCCATAAGGTCTACATTAGACCTACTGACCATATTCCTGGTAAATTCGTCCTCGATAACCAACTTTTTATACACAGTCAATTGACTCCATACGATTTTACATCAGCTTGACATTAGTCCATATTGACTTACTGAACAAATTTCGGGCCAAAGAGTATTCGATATTGAACTTTTTATAAATACTCTTTGAGGCCTTCTGATCTCTCATGAGCCATACAGTAGGCCATATTTGACCTAATGAAAATATTTCTGGCGTAAAAGTTCTCCATCTTGAATTTTTTATAAATACTCATTGATGTCTTCTGATATCACATGAACTATACAGCAGGCCATATTTGACCTAATGAACATATTTTGGCCTGTGTCTCGATCTTGAATTTTTTATGAATAATCATTGACTCCTTCTGATGTTTTGTCAGCCATAAAGTATTAGATATTTCAACTAATAGACATATTTCTGGTCAAAGAGTACTCGTTTTTGAAATATCCATACAGACTCATTGACTCCTTTTGATGTTACTTCTCCCATAGAGAAGTCCAGACTAGACGTTCTGAACATATTTTCTAGCAAATTATTCCTCCATCATAAACGTTTTACTTATACATAAAGACTTCTGATGATATGTCAGCCA
>JAOTNS010001405.1:0-172456 GCA_028476615.1 Culter alburnus
TGAACCCAACACAGATATTATGAATTAGGCACGTGATCAAACACACTTTCCTCTGATCCCCCACTGTCGTGATGTTATTAGTTTCACACTCATTTTATCAACTACAAACATTAAATGTTGATTCAGACATTGTGTCCATCAATAAAATCACAAAATCAATGAGATCTGAGAGATTTATGCTGTAGATGAAAAACTGTAAGTGTGTGTCTGATCATTCAGCAGCATCTGATTCATCTTCATTTTATTGCCTTTATAGTCTTTATTGTTTTAAAATAGTTATTCTCACTGCTCTGTTGGTTTGACTAATTATGTGGCTTGAGAAATTCTTATTATGATTCTGGTTAATTTTTAATTGTAACTCCATGAACAACCAACAAACCCTCAGACTGTTCTTGACTCAGGTTATGGCTATCTATCTATCTATCTATCATCTATCTATCTAGTCTATCTATCTTCTATATGAAGCACCTCTAATCTACACCACTCCATCATTACCAGCTCAGATCTTCTGCAGTCAGAATCATGTTTGGACATGTCCTGCATCTTATCCAGACTCTGAACGGCGGTTGCCAAGTAAAGTGGCACATGAATCAAAGCTCCAGAAGCCATCTGTGGATCCGGCCGTGAGCTCTGGACTCGGAAAAGAACATTCAGGAGTCAGAACTGCCGTGGTTGATCAGAACAGAGAGACCAGAGAAGGAGCAATCACTACCTTTACTTGAGACTGAAAATCCTGCAGAACAAACACACCATTTTCATCAAGACTCAATCAAGGCAACCACAATGATCAAACCAATGATCTGAATCAGACCCTTCCACGAAAGGCAGAGTCACTGGCTTTAATATCTCCTCATGTCTTTGATTGTTGTAGTGAAAGAGCTGAGCTGTGTCTGTTAAATCTCCTCCAGCTTCTACTTCATCATTGCTTATTCTGCTACTCTCCTCTCTCAGTGCAGGATGGTAGCTTCTTCTTCATCTCTGAGAAATGATGAAAGCTCTCAAACTGCTGTGTAATCTGACGATCTGTGTGCTCCCCCGCTTGAGACGAAATTCAGATCAATTCACTTCAATCATCTAAAAGACCAACTGATTCTGGCAGCAGCATGAAGATTGAGTGAGTAAATGTGGCGTTTAGTTAAACAACTTTAATTTCTGAAGCACTAGTGCTGTAGTAGTAGATGGTTCTGTGTCTGTGGATTGAAAATACACATTATCATCACATCCTCAGCGTAGATTCATAATGTCAGCAGTTCAGTTCAGGGTCAGAATATTAATCACTTGTGTTCGCACGCCAAATGAAACACAGTAAAGTGGGTGCTAGCAATGGATAGGACTGACACATTATTCCCGACCCACTGCGTGAATACCAGCTGACGAGGTGTACACACTGATCGCGATATTCACAGATGTGTGTGGTGTGTGTGTGTTGTGTGTGTGTATGTGGTGTTCCCAGTCAATACAAAGAAAATGTAATTATATCACCAAATCAATAAGCTCTTCTAAACAACTCTGAATATGTCAAAAGAAGTCAATCTCACCCGTGATGGTTGACTGTTTTTCAAACTCTCCTTAATATTTTCATGTGTTTAAGTTTCTCTGGTAAGGATTCATCTGTATTGAGATCCTCCTAGAATTTAAAGTGACAAATCTCATCAGACACCAGAGATTTCTGTAATGTTCATACATGTAATACATAAGCTTAAACAAGTGTTTATCCGTCTTACCTTATATGATGAAACCACCTTCACCGATGGGTCTGAATTTATGATGTTGTGGTGTTTGAGAATCTCTGCACATAAACACACAGGCGGTTTGTCCTCCGACAGAAGAGTTGGAGTTTCTCACTGTGTAAACTGAGATCTCCCAGATCTGATGAACGCCTCTATTCTCTTCCTTAGAGAAACGACTCACACAATTCTAGTAACGCTGAGACTAACTGGAAAGACGCTTGATGATCTTCTCCTGCAGACAGGACACTCCTGAGTTTCTTGTTCCAGAACTGTTGAAGACACTCTTTACAGTAAACTGTGACTACATGACAGAAGAACAGGAACACTGAAGATTTCATGACACACGGGACAAATGTAATCATCTTCAGATAGTGAAGCCATTTTCACTGTTGGAGCTCCTGCAGTCTAAACTTTACTTTCACTTTCAAAACTGAATAACCTCAAAGATCTGCTGTCTGTTCAGAAACAAACTTAAAAAACTCAAAATCCTTCTTGAAAGTTTTTGTCTTTGTTCTTCATTGATAGCCGATTCTTTTATGCTTTTGTCTAGATAAAGTTAGTATGACAGAAAGGAGAAATAACAAGTCAGTCTCTTCCTGGTAAGTGTTGTAAGAGGGAGGAGTTTCTGATCATGTGGGTATGTTTAAACAGGGCAAAGAACAGGGCAAAAACGAGGATTTTTTTCAGGTTAAATTTGTGAGCAAAATGCATTGAAACTCAAGATAATGCTATAAACCGCAGTTCCAGTGATAAACACACGTCTGATCATGTTGCTGATTGTCAGTGTTTGGAGACGTGAGCAGAGGTGGGTAGAGAAACCTGAAAACTGTACTCAAGTAAAAATACAAGTATTTAAATAAATATTTTTTCATCCAGAAGTGAAAGTAAAAATGTAAATAATTGCTTGAGTAAGAGTAAAAAAGTATCTAATGACTGATCAAGTAGCAAGTCACTAGTTCCTTCAGATGAGATTCAGAATAAGAAAGATAATGATGACGGTGAATCAATGAAGTATGAATAACAATATGAATGTTTTCTCCCTATAATGTCCAAGTGAGAGAGATTGTGTGTCAAAATCTTCATTTCTTTGTAAACAAATTAAACTGCCATCTGTATCAGTAACAGTGGTTTTAGCCAAAAGTATTGGTAGTTGACACAAATTTTCTCCAGATAAATTTAAATAAAGTTCCCTTTCGAAAGGGAACTTCAACTCTGCGCTGAATTGCGCTATGGGGAACGTCACTCGTGACTCGTGTTCGAAATGCCAAAATCACAACACGCATAGATGTTGCTTGAGGGTGCCGTCTATTTGTGTTTGTCTATTATTCACTGTGAGCGTCTCTTCTGTTCGGACGCTCTGTTATCATTTGATACTCTTTCCGAGGGAGGAGGTGTCTGCATCTGTGCCTGGTGTTTTGTAGCCCCGTGTGTGCTGAGGCGATACGGTGGCTGCAATCATAGGGCTCGCAGGTGAGCTCGTTGGGAAGTCTGAGAGAATTATATTTTCTCTCGGCTTCCCAGGGCTGACGAGGGTCTATTGTAATGACTATGACGTCCGTGTTTGATGTCACCGCGTCCGATAGCGAGCGCTCCTCTGGCCGCTGGGTATGTGAGCCACTGTGTTTTTGGGACGCGCTTTTCAGCAGACTGCAGCTGCCGTGAGTGTGCGTTAAGAAAGGGGCCGTGTGCGGACGGTTCGGCGAACAGTTCCTTTCTGTCCATGAATGTTGCGGCTCCCATAGACTTTCCATTCTCTCCTGATCTCCGTGTTTGAGATTGGGAGGGCATGGAAAAACCCCTGGCCATTCAGATTTGGATCTGAGCCAGACAAACGGGAGGAGGAAGAAACGAGAGTAATGGGTGATCGATTGTAAACACTGTTGCGTTTGTAATTGATTCCCCAGCTATTTTAGGGCGATTTATATCTACCCTCTCCTCTTCTTCTTTCACCTCCCATAAATATATATATATATTTCTACTTGCTCAGGTGTTTTTACAGTTAGGCTGTCGGCTGGCCTTTTTCTAGGTCGCCTTCTTGCTTGATAGTGAAAGTGCTTTAGGCTTTAAAGAACTTTTGATTTCTTCCTTCTTCATGCTATAAATAAGGATGGAATATCTTTGTTCTACGAGCCGCAGGAAGGTAAGCTGGGTCCATATTTTTGTTTATAAAAAGTGTGGACCTTGTTTTTCCTGTATACAGGTGCTGGTCTATAATTAGAATATCGTGAAAAGTTCAATCTTTTATGTAAATTATTTTTAAAATGAAACTTTCATTTATACTAGATTCCTACATGTAAAGTAAAACATTTCAAAGGTTTTTTTTTTTTTTTTTTTTTTAATTTGTTGATTAGAGCGTACAGATAATGAAAGTCCAAAATCCAGTATCTCAAAATTTAGAATATTTACATTTGAGTTTCATTAAATGACCATCCTACAGTATAAATTCCGGGTATCTCTTGTTCTTTGAAACCACACTAATGGGGAAGACTGCTGACTTGGCAATGGTCCAGGAGACAATCATTGACACCCTCCACAAAGAGAGTAAGTCATAGATGGTCATTACTGAATGTGGTGGCTGTTTACAGAGTGATGTATCAAAGCATATTAAATGCAAAGTTGACTAGAAGGAAGAAATTGGGTAGGCAAAGGTGCACAAGCAACAGGGATGACCACAAGCTTGAGAATACTGTCAAGTAAAGCCGATTCAAACACTTGGGGAGAGCTTCACAATGATAGAATGCCGGAGTCAGCGCATCAAGAGTCACCACACTCGGACATCTTCAGTAAAAGGACTACCAAGCCACTTCTGAAACAGAAAAACGTCACAAGCATCTTACCTGGGCTAAGGAGAAAAAGAACTGGACAGTGAACAGTGGTCGAAAGTCCTCTTTTCAGATAAAAGTAAATTTTGCATTTCATGTTGAAATCATGGTCCCAGAGTCTGAAGGAAGACTGGAGAGGCACAGAATCCAAGCTGCTTGAAGTCTATTGGGAAGTTTCTGAAGTTAGTAATGATTTGGGGGGCCGTGACATCTGCTGGTGTTGGTCCATTGTGTTTTATCAAGTGCAAAGTCATGCAGCCATCTTCCAGGAGATTTTGGAGCACTTTATGCTTCCATCTGCTGACAAGCTTTATGGAGATGCTGATTTCCTTCCAGCAGGACTTTAGCACCTGCCCACAGTGCAAAAACCACTTCCAAGTGGTTTGCTGACCATGATGTTACTGTGCTTTATTGGCCAGCCAACATGCCTGACCCCTGAATCTATGGGATATTTTCAAGAGAAAGATGAGAAATAGTCGATCCAACAATATACAGATGATCTGAAGGCTCAATAGTGCCTCAGCAGTCCACAGGCTGACACTTCCAATATAACTGTAGCTTTAGGTTGGCTAGTTTTCAAAACATGCAGGCTGCTTTATGGCCATTATTTTGTAGCCTCTATGTTAGAGTAGCTTCTCAGCTAATACTTTAGTTTGGTTTGAGTTGGCACTCGTTGCTTCAGTTATTTGTGTGCAGGACGGCTTATCGGCTGCCTGACACTGTTTGCTTGCAGTGCTTCATTTCTCCTCATATTGAAGGTTTCAAGATGAAGCCCAAGCTTTGCTTGGCCCAGTAGGCCTTAGTTAGTGTTACATTCTAAAACCTGTTATTTACTATCCCCTTGTGGTCATATAGTTCCTAGTTCTGGCCTCCTCCTGAGGGAGTTGGTGGCCGTTTTTGCCCATATTCCCCTTCATATTTTTGTATGTAGGTGCTTTAGTCAGATCAACAGCTAAGGTTTAGGTTGCTATTAGCCTTCCTGGTGCTGTTTGTCTCAGGTGGCAGGCCCTTATCTCTGAGGAGATAAGTTGTGCGTTACACTAGGCCTCACTGTTCAGAACCTTTCATGCTTTAATGTTTTCACATGAACCCCTTGTATTATCAAGTTTGATTTAACGGTGCTAAGCTTCGTAGCTTCCGTTTTTCTTGGGTTCAGTACAAATGTCAGATTTGTCCTGTGAAAAACATTTATCCTTGTAAGGATGGCATGTGTGTTCAAAGCATTTTTTGCTTTGGGGTTCTTAGACTTTAGCCCTACATATTTATGTGAGCTTACTCTAGTGCTGCCGCAGGTTAACACCTGTTAACACCTGATGTCAGTAACCGAGAAGACTTTAAAATGAGTAGTTCATTCATAAATATGTAACATTGCGGAGGAAATACAAACCGAAAATTGTTTAAGCTTCACAGTTCATACAACGGCCCGGTCCTGCAGATTTGCCTTGTACAACATTAGGAAGATTAGACCCTTCCTATCGGAGCATTCCACACAAATTCTTGTCCAAGCTCTTGTTCTATCTAGACTGGGCTATTGTAATGCTCTCTTGGCAGATCTTCCAGCATGCACTGTCAAGCCTCTACAACTGATCCAGAATGCTGCACAAGACTGGTCTTCAACGAACCAAAGAGAGCGCACGTCACTCCTCTCTCTTCATCAGTCTGCATTGGCTGCCAGTAGCTGCATCCAATTCAAGGCTCTGATGTTTGCCTACAGAACGACCGCTGGCTCTGCACCGCTATACCTTAACCCGCTACTTCAGACTTATGCACCCTCCAGAAACTTGAGTTCTGCAAGTGAACGGTGCCTTGTGGTGCCATCCCAGAGGGGCACAAAATCAATTTCACGGACCTTCTCCGGGTCTGTTCCTTGCTGGTGGAATGACCTGCCTTGCTTTATCCGAGCAGCTGAGTCTTTAGCCATTTTCAAAAAACTGCTAAAGACGTATCATTTTCGTCAGCACTTGACCCAGTAATAGTAGCACTTAATTTTTATTTATCTTTCTTTTCTTCGATTTCTACTCTTTTTCCATCTATTTGTGTTTAATAATAATAATAATAAAATTCCTTGCTACGAGCACTTTACTGACGTAACTGTGACTTCACATGGCACTTACATACTGTTGTACTCATGTTGGTTTGATTGCTTCTACTACTCTCATTTGTAAGTCACTTTGGAGAAAAGCATCTGCTAAATGACTAAATGTAAAGTCAAAATGAGCGCGATGCTGAAAAGGGGCGGTGCTGCATAAGGTCTATTGCGTGTTGCACTTTCTCCCATTCATAATAGAGGGTATGCACATGATGTCACAGTCGGCCGTTATGACTGCGGTTACACCCACTGAGTGGCAAAAGACTGAGTGGCAGCATTGGTTTTCAACATGAATGCCGAGGAAAACACACAAAAAAACATCCAAAAGGGTAAAAGCTTTGCGACTGACTGTACAAATAGCTTTGACACAAAATCTGAGGTATATTTTTACAGATTGCTGAAAGCTACAGAAAATAAGAAGCCAATGGATCACTGTAATTCACAGAAACAACTGGACTCCAGCAGAGAAATATGTTTTGCAGTTATCATTGTGTCAAAATGTTGGATTTTGGGGTAAAATCATACCCTATATATGTAGCCTATTGTTATATAATGTGTTGACAACTAATCAATTAAATATTTACTATCTTATATTGTGCATAATCTGGTGTTTTAAATAAACACTTACAAAAACTATACACGTTTTAGGACTGGACAATATGATGATATAACATTGATATAGCCTAACACCTACCTATTTTGTATTTATATAAAGCATTCGCATGTGTTTTATGTGTTTCCCCGGCGTTGAAATCAGGCACATATAAATGTCAGGAAACACGACTCCTGGCTGCATGTCAATATCCATGGATTAGGTTTGTTTGACATGTTATAAGTAACACAATTGAGCCCAACCTTTAGTGTAACCGTTTGTTTTACTCGCGTTCCCTTTAAGTCGGTCACGTTCGACGTACTCAGTAGTGACCGATGAATTGGGATATCGCTAGAGAGCCCTATCAGCTTCGAGAGAACTAAAACAAGCCAATGGAAATTAGCGTGCAATATTTGAATAATGCGCACCGCCCCCAACAGGGGATCTAAATAGGAAGCGGATGCAATCGCACTCTGTCTTTCGCTTCGGAGCCAACCTGTTTGTTCCTGCTATTAGACTAAGAGTGACTTCTCAAACCTTTGAAGAGCTTTCGTTCTACAGTGCTGGCTTTATGGCACCATACAGCGAGGCCGCAAGCTTTCCCAGAGTGAGCTTTCCGAGCTGTTATACAGCTCTCAACTGCTGTTTCACAGCATTATTTGCCCCATTTGGTTTGCGTTTTGGGCCGGTTCCTCTGTGTATGTGACTCAGGGAGTGAAAAGTGTACCTGCAGTCACATCGCGGCTGTTCCCTGTGTGCTTCGGCACAAAGAACAAGAGCTTCTAAAAGAGCTTCACAGACAGACACTGCGTCTTTTTCAAGACATCATTCTGTCTGTGGGTTTCTGGTGGCGGTCGTTTCCTATCCTCAGTGACGGCCACAAATCACTTTCTCTCATGTCTGCTTAGCGTGCTGAGACTGTGTTTGTGGGTGGTTCATACTCTCTTGTGAGAGTATGCTCACGTCGGCGCTCAAGTGCCTTTATTGAGGTTGGAGTCCCCTCACTTATTCTCCGATCTAGTTTATTTTTCTGAATCAGAAAAGTACTATTTTGGCGAATAAGACTGGGTGACCAGAGGATCACAGTGGGGGAATACCCGCCGAGCCATTCTCCATGGGCCCCCCACTCCTCTAGTGCATCACAAACATGTTGTGACTGTGTTCGTGGGTGGTTCATGTTTAATCACAACATGCATGGCTCAGCGCCAGACCCACCATGACCCCATGGCCACCACCGGAAACACCCAATGGGCTCTGTCGAGTAGTCGCTTTCTCGCTCTCATCTCACATCTGGCCTGGCCTGGTCCAAAGTACGCTTTCTCGATGCTCTCATCTCACAAGCTGGCCTAAAACCCAGCCTGCTCAGCGCAGCCAACCCAGTTGGCAAGCGAGAAGCGGTCCTGGAGAAATGGCGACCTGGAGCTGAGGTAAACAGTTCTTCGGGGGGTGATGCTCACATCGCTCCCTCCCCGGAGGAGGGTCGGGTGGAGAATTTTGGTCTGTTCCGCCACGAAGTAGAACTGTTATCTGATCTTCCAGGTCCCAAGAGGGTGTGGCTTGCAGTGTGCAAGGCCCCGCCTTGCCACTCTCAGCCCCCTCTCACTTCACCAGCAGGTTCCAGTGTGATGGTTCAGGCCGCACCCCATGTGCCGTCTCCCATTCACACTGCTACCTCGCAGAGTCTGACCACACTCTGGGCTGCAACCATGCCATCCGAGTCGGATCCCTGTTCTCTGCCTCGCTGCCCCACCCCCGGTACGTCTGTGGTGCTTTTGGTCCTGCTGGCTCGGTATCTGGAAGAGTGGACAGCGCTTCCAGCCCGTCCCACTGGCTCATTCGTACTATCGACTCGGCTACGTGATTCAGTTCACCCGGCGCCCCCCGGTTTTCAGGGGTGTCCATTACACTCGGGTGTCACTGGACAACGCACCTGTTCCCCCGTGCTGTCCTCCTGGAAAAGGATACAATTGAGCTGGTCCCTCCAGCCGATATGAAGTCGGGGTTTTACAGCCCCTACTTCATTGTACCCTAAAGGGCGGTGGGCTACGGCCAATCCTGCATCTGCGCGTCTTGAACCGGTACCTTCAGGCTGCCGTTCAAGATGCTCATGCAGAAGCGCATTCTCAAATGCGTCCATCCCCAGGATTGGTTTGCAGCAATCGACCTGAAGGACGCGTACTTTCATGTCTCGATTCTGCCTCGCCATAGACCCTTCCTACGGTTTGTGTTCCAGGGTCGAGCATATCTGTACAAAGTCCTACCCTTCGGGCTGGCCCTGTCGCCCAGCGTCTTTACGAAGGTTGCGGAGGCAGCCTTTGTTCCCCTCAAGGAACAGGGCGTTCGCAACTACCTCGACGATTGGTTGATCCTGGCCAGTTCGCGAGAGCAGTTGTGCGAACACAGGGACATGGTTCTAGCTCACCTCAGCCGGTTGGGTCTTCAGGTCAACTGGGACAAGAGCAAACTCGCCCCCTGGGCAGAGGATTTCTTATCTCGGTCTTGAGCTAGACTCTCACTGAGGAGCGCGTCCAGTCGGTGTTGAACTGCCTGAGTACACTCAAGCGCAGGACAGCGGCCCCACTGAAAGACTTTCAGAGGCTCCTGGGGCATATAGCATCTGCAGCCGCGGTCACGCCACTCAGATTGCTCCATATGAGGCTGCAACACTGGCTCCGCAGCCGGGTCCCGAGATGGGCGTGGCAGCGCGGTACGCTCTGTGTCCCCGTGACACCAAGCTGCCATTGCACCCTCATCCGGTGGTCGGACCCCTCATTCCTGCAGGCTGAGTGCCCCTCGAACAGGTGTCCAGGCACGCTGTGGTCTCCACAGATGCCTCTGCCACCGGATGGGGGGGCCACGTACGACGGGCATGCAGTGTTGGGCCTTTGGACGGGGCCTCAACTGCATTGGCATATCAATTGCCTGGAGTTGCTAGCAGTACGTCTTGCACTGGGCCACTTCAAGGAGCTGCTGTCACACAAGCACGTACTGGTCCGCTCGGACAGCACTGCGGCCATTGCGTACATCAACCATCAGGCTGGTCTACGCTCCCGTCGCAACTCGCAACTCGCCCCCCATCTCTTGCTATGGAGTCAGAAGCATCTGAGGTCGCTTCGTGCAATTCATGTCCCAGGGGTGCTCAACCGTGCAGCCAACGAGCTCTCACGGCAGCCTCCACTTGCAGCAAGTGGCGGCTCCATCCCCAGGCGGTCCAGCTGATCTGGCAGCACGTCAGCGAGGCCCAGATAGATCTGTTTGCCTCCCCAGAAACTGCCCACTGCCAGGAGTTTTATTTCCCTGACCGGCGGCATGATCGGCACAGATGCCCTGGCACACAGCTGGCCCCGGGGCCTACGCAGATATGCGTTTCCCCCAGTGAGCCTTCTCGCACAGCTCCTGTGCAAGGTCAGGGAGGACAAGCAACAGGTCTTGTTAGTGGCTCCATACTGGCCCACTCGGACCTGGTTTTCGGACCTAATGCTCCTCACGACAGCCCCTCCCTGGCCGATTCCTCTGAGGAAGGACCCCCTGACTCAGAGACGGGACACCCTATGGCACCCGCGTCCCGACCTGTGGAACCTCCACGTATGGTCCCTGGACGGGACGCGGAGATTCTAAGTGATCTCCCGCAAGCGGTTGCAGACACCATCACCTCCGCTAGAGCTCCTTCGACTAGGAACCTCTATGCGTTGAAGTGGAACCTATTCATTGAATGGTGCTCTTCTCACCGAGAGGACACCCGATCATGCTCGGTCAGATCCGTGCTTTCCTTCCTGCAAGAGGGTCTGGAGCGTAGGCTGTCCCCCTCCACTCTCAAAGTGTATGTTGCCGCTATTGCTGCGCATCACGATGCAGTTGATGGGAAATCCTTGGGGAAGCACGATCTGGTCGTCAGGTTTCCACCTAAATCCACCTCGCCCTTCCTCTATACCCTCTTGGGATCTCGCCTTAGTGCTTACATCTCTTCGGCGTCATCCCTTCAAGCCTTTGCAATCAGTTGAGTTAAAAGAACTGTCCCTTAAGACCGTCCTCCTGGTTGCATTGGCCTCGCTTAAGAGGGTAGAGGACTTGCACGCATTTTCGGTCGACGAATCGTGCCTGGAGTTCAGGTCTGGTGACTCTCACGTTATCTTGAGACCCCGGCCCGGATATGTGCCCAAGGTTCCTACCACTCCTTCAGAGATCAGGTAGTGAACCTGCAAGCGCTGCCCTCGGAGGAGGCAGACCCAGCCCTGGCCTTGCTCTGTCCAGTCCGCGCTCTGCGTATCTATGTGGACAGAACACATGGCTTCAGGACCTCAGATCAGCTCTTTGTCTGTTACGGAGGCCAGAAGAAGGGAAAGGCTGTCTCCAAGCAGAGGATGGCCCACTGGATAGTGGATGCCGTCGCCCTGGCGTACGAATCCCAGGGCGTGCCTTGCCCGCTTGGGTTGAGAGCCCACTCCACCAGAGGAGTGCCTTTTCCTGGGCGCTGGCTCATGGCGCCTCGCTGACAGATATCTGTAGAGCTGCGGGCTGGGCGACACCTAACACGTTCGCTAGATTCTATAGCCTACGTGTGGAGCCGGTATCTTCCCGTGTACTCGCTTCCACTAGCCGGTAGATGCGTTGAGCCCGCTCTAAGTGTCGGCTTGCAATGCCACTCCCGCCCCCTGGGCCGGATACGTGCATCTTTGACTCCAGTCGCGTTCCCCGTTTGGCAAACCCTGTCGAGTTCCTCCGCCTCCCCTTGCGGCTCGGACATTGCGGAGTGTCTGGGGCCAGGCCAACATCCGTCTCCGACGTCAATGGTTGGCTGGGTTCCGTATGTTGCGACCTTTCTACGTGAGCGGTCCCATACGTGTATTGTCTACGGTCTAACTCCCTACGGTGAGCCCATGTCTTTCCCTTAGTAGAGCCAGCTCTGCTGTCACCTGTCAGATGTGTCTCCCCCTACCTAGGTGGGGTCATCCCAGGGACTTCATATGCGTTCTGCCCACCTGGCCAGTCCATATGCTATACCCCATATAATTCCTCCCTACGGGTAGGTAGTGATCTCCACAGCGTCCCCTACGGGTTCGCTTCCCCAGTGTAGTCTAGTTTACTTAATGGGTATTTCGGAACAGCAGTAAACTCTCTCGGTGTGAGCTCGCCCCCTTCACCGTCCCTTTGGTGCGACGGGTGGCCAGGGCTTGCGCTGAGCACTGGAAGGGGTTTCGTAACTGTGGGATTTTATTTGGGATCCCAATTCGTCGGTCACTACAGACATACGTCGAACGTGACCGACTGAAAGGGAATGTCTCGGTTACATATGTAACCCTCGTTCCCTGAAGGAGGGAACGGAGACGTACGTCCCATCGCCACAGTTTCTGTACCCTTGCTGTTGTGCGGACACCTGTTGCCTCCTCAGCGAAAAACAGAGTGCGATTGCATCTGCTTCCTATTTATATCCCCTGTTGGGGGTGTTGCGCATTATGCAAATATCGCACGCCAATCTCCATTGGCTTGTTTTAGTTCTCTCAAAGCTGATAGGGCTCTCTAGCGATATCCCAATTCGTCGGTCACTACTGACGTACGTCTCCGTTCCCTCCTTCAGGGAACGAGGGTTACATACGTAACCGAGATGTTTTCGCAGTTTCCCCTATTAAATCTAGTAATGGATCAGGTTCTTTTGCCACTCAGTCCAGCCGAGGGAGCGCGTTCTGGTGGAAAAGTGATGTCTATGCATACCCTCTATATACAAGTGACGCGTCTTGTGTTAGTCTTTGGTTCTTCGTACATCTGAGATGATTTGACAGATGCTAGATCTTCTAATCGTGATAACTGAACTCTGGCTAATTTGGTTCTTCAAACGAATTTGTGGAATGGATTAAAATATCAGGATTAAGTTGTCTAAGATTACTGCGATCAGCAATGCAGCGATTGGCTGGAGTCAAGACGGCAACATCATAACATCATATATTTAAAAAAGACAACTGACGAATTACACCTGACATAAGGAAACAGCCATGCAAATAAAATGACAGAAGAACTACATAAAAGTTACAATAGATAAATGAAATGTGCATTTTTTTATTTGTAATTACCCAATTATTTAGGCTATATTCACGATATAGTAAATCTATTTGTACAGGCACTTTTTACTTCAATGTTGTAATTAGCAACTAATTTACCTTTGAAGCAGATTTGACAGCATGATTTAAAGTTTCTTAAGGGTCAAGATCAAGTTATCTGCATCTCCTGCACTTCATCAAGCTGCTCCCATAATAGCGTCACCATTCAAATTAATGTACGGCTCAGAATAACTGTACAGCATGTGTGTACGACTCCAATACAATTATTAGGTAAATATTATATTAAGTAAATACTTATTTTATATAAGTCCATGATAAGCGTTGAAGAACCGAACAATCCAAGATCATGCCAAATCGTCATCAATCAAATCCAGCTAACCGAGTTAGCAAGTACGAAGAACTGGACCTCAATGCACAGAGTTGATTCAGTCGGAATCCTTTCGAAATTGGCCAGCCTGGGATCCGGATGAGAAGAACGTACTCCATTTGAGGGCCCCTTTCTCTTGTGCTCATCGACACAAATCACAAATTGATACGGTAACTTATATATATATATATATATATATATATATATATATATATATATAAGATCAGCATTTTCACTTTTGGTTAGTACTTTATAATTTTTCAAATAATATTTTATCTTTTTTTTATCTTGTAAATAGGTACAACATCGTAATATTAGGTAGTGTGGATGGTAATTCCAGGAGGAATGTTTCTATAAAAACACAAATTTGACCATGTTTGCATTTCATTTGATTTACAGTGTTACTATTAAATAATTCATGTTTATTAAAAAGTAGCCATTAACACATTCAATTCCAATGTACATTACATTTGCTCCTACCGGGGGCATTTCCTCCGAGGAAGCAAGGGAGGCAGTGCCTCCTCAAAAAAAATTGGATGACAAAAATAATCCATATAACATTACATATAAAACAACACAAATATTACAAATTATGACATTAAAAAGAGCGCAAGTCACTCGTATTTCTAAAGGAACACTGCCCAACAGCGACACCCGCAGGTAAAGTTACAGCAGGAATCATGCCTCCCTTTGCTCTCATAGGAAACCATAGAAAATCATTAGACCCCCGGCGTGCGGTGGGTTTTGTGGGGGGTAATCGAGAATGAATGGGGGAAAGTCACGTGAGAGGAGGCAATGTCTCCATCGCGCTATGATTGGATGTAATTGTTTATGATCGGATTTGATTGGTTTGTGCGATAAATTCCACCTCTTGTTGACGTGTGCGTTCCGCGCGTCAGTTTGACTGAACAAATGATGGCATCACTGAGAAGACTAATTGAAAAGTAAGTAAACAGATCACAGTTAGATATCACTGCTTTATGTCACATCAAAATCAAACTTGAAATGGGCTGAAAACACGATGACTGCAGGGTTTTTAGTGCAATCAGCTTGGTGAAATTAAAAATACATCTTCCTGTCTGTGACAGACGGTGTTTACGGAGCATGACTGATGATCCAAAATATAGCCTAAGATGACAATTAAAAAGAAAAACATCAATACACAAATAAAATATATTGTTTAAATTATTATTGCCTTTAGTTATTATTTTGGAACGAATGTAGAAATGCTTAAAACACTAACTTGATGAGATTGACTTTTGATAAATTGAACATTACAATACATTGTTAATGATGTAAAATTACAAAATAGAATTGTATTTGGTTTCTTTTTTGATGTAATGAAAAGTAATGTTCATTTAACAAGGAAGATGTGTCAACGTTAAAAGGTGCAGTATGTAAGATTTCAGTCCGCTAGAGGTCGCTAGAGACCTATTCAAAACAAAGACGTAGCTTGATGAAATCATGTTCATGGATGCGATTATTAACGTTACTGTAGTATGAAGCAGAGCAGGAGCGAGTGTTGTGGAGCTGAACGAGGAGCTGGAGCGATTGCGCAAC
This sequence comes from Culter alburnus, assembly GCA_028476615.1. NCBI lineage: Eukaryota > Metazoa > Chordata > Actinopteri > Cypriniformes > Xenocyprididae > Culter > Culter alburnus. Next base: position 15,214 of record JAOTNS010001405.1, read on the forward strand.
ACACGCCTCACGAGCAGCGGGACTTTTATTATGACACAGTCGCTGGTGCCGCTTCCGCTTTTCCGGTCATGAGTATGAGGTAACACAGCTCTGTTTATCATATTAGATACATTTGAGAGTGTTGAAAATGATGTTATAACGTTACTCTGTGCGTTCGCTCGGCGACTGCTGTGAGACACTGTTACACACTGCAGTAAGATAGATCGATTTTACAATATCATATTAAATACTGGATGGCTTGTGTTGATAAATGGCATGCAATTAATTTTAAAACGTATCGTATGATGGAGAAAATGCTGTATTACTGTTACTAAAAATAAAGCTGCATCTGATTATGCTATGTTAGCTACTTCACAAAATAGTGTTTTTCTCTGAGGCATGGTAAAGCATGGTACTCGCAAAAAATCAAGAAAATTAGATTTAAACAGTAAGACTAAACGTGTTGAGCTATATAACAATAATTAGTTTTCTGTCTATAAATATATCAAAACAGTTGTTCCATTGTCTATTAAAACATGTAAATATTAAAGCGTCTTTGGTGTTTCCATGGTTTCTACAAAATAAACCGGAAACCGAGGGTAACGCGGGAATGACACAAATGACAGGCGACTCCTCACACGTCCCGGAGCCTTGGTTAAAATGGCAATTTTCTCACGATTTACAAATAGTTGCAAACATTTGGGATATCGTAAGTACTCAAGTGAAGCAAATATATAACACTGGCCTAGTGGTTTTTGGATATTTTACTGCTAAATTCTTACATATTGCAGCTTTAAAGACCCCCTGTGGTGAAAATCAAGTTTTTAATGTTGTCTATATGTCTATGTAGTGTTTTTAATATGCTTTAAGACAAACCATGTGCAAATTCATAAGTCAGCACCATTGCTGAGTATTTTATGTTTGAAACTGCAGTAAACCAAAAAACCTGCGGTTTGAAATCGGTGGTGTTTGTGACGTCACAGTCTACCTTGTAACCAATCACAACAATGTGCCGGCAGGCTTTAGCATATCATAAACTATGACTGCTCTGAAGCAGGAAAGTCTCGAGAGAAGCAGGTTATCCCGGTATATTTTCTGTTGATATGATAAATTGTGTAGATTTATCAATATAGCGAGTCTATCACGATGTTATGATGAACTATAAGCTTTTTTCCGCTGACGTTCTGATGTTCAAAGCATTTGTAAGGATCCTGATTGTGAGAAGGCAGCTGTCTGACTCTGAGATGAAGAACAGGAACGGTGTGTGTAACATTAGCAACACATTATTAGCTGTTTGATAACGTAGTCAAGCAAAAGGCTATCTATATTAATTCATATTAATTAATGACAGAACCGTCACAAGGGCTGTGCCAAGTGTACGAGCGCATAGGGGCTCGCGCCAAAGTAAAGCCAATAAAGTTCATGTTTTTGTCTTGAAATATTTTAATACTATAAAACATAGCTAAAATAATATTGCTCTGAGCATGTGACTGTGATTCGTGTGCATATTCAGTCAGTGTGGAATCACACGTCAAGTTCTGAGAGAGCTTTATTCAGTCCATTATAAATTCTGATTCTGGCCGCCTCTGGAATGGAACAAACCATAGATATTAGTCTACCTGATAAGTTAATACGCTGGAAATCCACGCTCATTCAAGGATGTGCATTTATTTCATGTACGGAGAAAGCAGAAAAAGCAACAAAATTGTCAAATCCATTTATCGCAGGAAAACGGCTGCTTGTTCTCTCGATACTGTCTGTTTTACTGAGAAATCACTTCAGGTGATTCAGTGAGAGAGCAGTCCAAACTAATGCAAGTGGATTCAGACCGTTTTGCATAGGTGTTTTACCTAATTTATTTTGTACCCAATTTATTATTAGTTTTCATAATTTAAAACATAATTTAAGCATCAGAAAATATGTGAGCAGTTGCACAGCTGTTAAACTGAATATACGAAGTGAAGCAAGCTTTTTTCTTAAATATCCACAACACAAACAACAAATTGCTCATCACTATAGCAACAGTAGACTCTCCGAGCTGGCATGAGTGGAGGCAGGGCTAATTTGCATATTCATTGATCCATGTATATTAAATGAGGCAAGGCACTTTTTTTTTTTTTTAATATGTCATTTTGGTGATCAAAGATGAGTTTTAAGGGATAAAATAATTGACTACAGGGGGACTTTAAAACTCTCTTGCGACTCACCTGTAAAGTTTTGCCGCCATCTAATGGCGTATTGATGTAACTTTCACTCAATCCATATTACGCACTAATGGACCCTTTCTCAATACCAAATACAACATATTTATATAAAATAATATTTTTTGAACAAGTAACACAATTGTACAGTTGTCAAACATAAAGCACTAGTGTGCACGTGACGGTTTTCAAGTGTGCCATGAATAATTACCAAATGCCATAAATAAAATAAAATAACTTCACCTCGTATCTCTACATTTCCTATTTTTGTTTTATTTTATTTAAAAAAGAGTTTGTGACAAAACCTCGTATCCCCATTGGATCCTCAAACTGTCAGTCAAACCTCATAAATCCGCCTCACCTCTATGAAGTGCGCATGCAGTTTGGTCATCTCGTCTAATGCAAAGGTAAATAAAGATCTGATGTTTGAAGAAAAAATTGTATTGTCTGTAAAGGGTAATGTTTTATGTATTTTGAAGAGCGGAGAAGAATCTTCGTCTGATATGTCCTGTCTAGTTGTAGCCAATACGCTATACTAGGATGTAAGTTATTATTATCAAATTTAACAATTTAGCACAATTTGACTTGCTCTGGAACAAGTAATAGATTAATAAGACCAAAGATTGGCCGTTTTATGTACTCAAACTGAATTATGTCTTATGTTTAACCACTATAAGAGCCAGCGGCAAATCCCCAAAGCACTAGCTGAGATGAAGCTGTTCTCGGCGGCTACACGAGCACTGAATGTCTGCTGACGCCCTGGAGCTCGAATCTCTGAAAACGTCTAAACAAATTGTAAAATAGGCGTTATGATTAAATATGAGTCACATATTTCAGGTCTAAACAACTACATTGTCGCCTAAAAAACTATTAAAACTACAGTTCGTGGTACAACAAGTATTATTCTCGGCCGCCATGACGGTCACTTCAAGCGAAGTAATACAAACAGTGAAAAGGTAAGAGTGCTGTTATCACTGAAATATTGCACGGCTATCAGCCAGATTCAGATCAGATCATATTCGAGAACCAGACAGAACTGTTTTATATATATATATATATATATATATATTATATATATATACTTTTTTTTGACAATAACCTAAACAACCAATTACTTTACATTCATTTTGTCAAATGCTAATATTTTGTATAGGATTTTAGGTATGTTTTTTATGCAAGGACAGCATGTGGTAATTTTACACATTTACACATCTTTGTGTTAACCTTTCTGACACACTTACTGGCTACATATACATGCACCCAAATAATCCATTTATAATCAGATTGACGGCTCAATTGGATTGAAAAATGTTCATGTAAACACCTTAATCGATCCGACTGAGCTTGATCCAAATTAAATTTTGATTGGAAGGGGTGGTTTATTCCTTTTCTAGTCCGATCCAACAGCAAAAAATTATCATGTAAACGCTTGAATCCAACTACTTTCTCAATTGTATTCAAAAGTCTCTGGGGCACATGCACAGTGCATTGTTGACATGCCTTACGCAGTGCGCAACTTCACATTCACGTCTTTAGTTGTAAAGATTTATGAATGTGTATGCCAACAGGTCAAAAATAACAATGAGCTCCGTTGGTGTCACATCCATGGTTGTCTCAACAAGTGTGATTGATATGAAGTCACACGCAGAGTGCATGTGCAAAAGTTTCATTAGGAATGTATATAAAACACATTAAAGGATATTTGAATCAGATTACAATGTTTAGAGTACATGCAAACAGATCTGCAATCTGATTCAATTCTTTCGGATTGACGAAAATTGGTAATTGTAAAAATAGCCAATGAATGAGTTTAAATTCTACAAAAACGTTTCATGGTTTATTTATTAATGTGTTTACACTGAAGTTCACACACAGGACCATCCTTGGTGCGACGCGCTAGATGCCCTTCAGAGGTGGACAGGAACATGATTGAGAAGAGGGGGCGTCCCACTTCTGCTACCTCATACAGGGCCCAGCCTCTGCTTGGGACGGCCCTCTTCATACATACTAGGGTTTGTTCGACTTGATGCAGTGCCGCACAGACCAATCGGCGGCTGACTTGAAGCAGTGCATGCCCGTAAGAAATTTTGTTCGACTTGAGACAGCGCTGATGCCATGAGACTGTGACGTGTGGCATCAAAGTACCATGAGAGCGATTCGAGATCAGCCGCCTGAGTTAGCCAGCGCAGTTTCTCAAGAGGAGCTTCACAAGCTTTGATGACAACACAGCTGTTTAACGATTGGTCGAATTTGCCGCATGACAACGATCACGTGTGTTTCGTGTTTTGTTTTGTGAATGTGTTTAGTGTTTATTGTCACGCCTTCAGTTCTACTAATGCTCACAAATCTGTATTTGTGTATAAATCTGTATAACTCTTTTCATTTTGTTGTGATGTTGTATTGTCATGTTTATCAAAATAAATCTGATAACAAACAAAGACCCCACTACATTGGTATTAAAATAATATATGCTTATGTTGAACTTTATTCTTGTAAAAACAGACATACATAAGCAGTACATAAAGTTTTGAATGAAAATGTCTCTGAAACATTAGTGTATTAGTCAAATATTGCATTTATTTCACTTCAGCTGTGATAAAGTATGCAAACAATGCGCAAGCATCACTGCGAAAAGCAGAAAGTGTCCAACTTCACGTCTCCTTTTTCAGCTCCTCCCCGACTCGGCTACTCTCGCTGATCGGTTGCATCCAGCCGCAGCCGATGTCGAACACACCTACTATGTTCAAACCCTAATGTTCACTGAAGATTCAAGATGAACTTTGCTGTGAAAATCACATCATCAGTTTTAACACTTCAATATATGATCATTAATCATCCACATGACTGCTGTTTGCGGCTAGCCGGCTACATAATTATATTTGATTATTATCTGAAAACATAAGACACATTAGTGAAATAATTGGGTAAATGTTAATTAGCCTGAAAACATGAATCCTAAAATTGTCTCTAATTGTGTAAAAGTCCTATGAAAAATAAACAAATTGTTTACTGAACTGTTAAAAAATTAAGGGTGTACTCACACTAGGCACGGTTGCCTTGAACCAAGCCCGAGCGCGATTGTCCCCCCTCTCCACTCCCCCACTGGCCTGCACTCACATTGCACTTAACGTTACAGGCCGAAGCACACTTACGTCATATACGATGCAACTTTTTGAATGGAAGAAAACAGGAAGAAATACACATATACTGCCTAATATATTTATCATTTATGCCGCGCAGCAATTTTCACTTGCACGTATCAAAGGATTATTACAGCAGCTGACGTTAATGGAGGAATTTGCAGCTTCATTCGCAAACAACAATTACTGTTCATCAATAAGGTGAGAATCAGACCCGTTATAAACTCAAATACACTCAAATTAATCACATGAATTGATAAGTGTAATATCAGAGTAGTAAAAATATGTTTACTGTCGTAATGATGACAGTAGCACACACAAAAGTAGCAACTGTTCCGTGCTCTGGCATGGTTTGCGCTCACACTGCATGCAAAAACGCACTCTGGCCCACCTCTTCCAAGCGGGCCATGGCCGGCTAAACGAAGGAACTGAGCACTCACACTTGTCAAACGAACTGGGCTTTGAGAGTCAAACCCACCTGGGCACGGTTCAGAGCGCCTAGTGTGAGTACACCCTAAGTCAATGTGACAGAGTGAGTATTGCTGTAGTGCTGGACATCAGTCATGTGATCAGCTATGGACCAATCACAGCCACTGTACTGATATTCAGATCAACAGCACTCTTACTCATGTGATCTGGATTAAATACTGGAAACATGATGAAAGCAGAAAGATCCAGACATACAGGAGTGACGTTTACTAACTATTAACTGGTAAGATCCTCAGAGAGTCGAGACACCAGAAGAATGGAAAGAGTGTGTCAGTGAAGGTGGCTGTAAATGTGTGTAGATGTGTGTTAGTTACAGGATCAGAGAATGACACCTTTCTTCTGTCATAGTCCAGATTCACTCTCACTCGATCAAGCTTCTGTTTAAACCCATCTGCGCTGCACACTCCAGACATCAGTGTTAAAGAAAACACCTCCCTTCCTCTGGTTTGATGCTGTAGTTACTCCAAGAATCCAGCCTGAACTCTCTTTAACCTCCACATCCCAGCAGTGTGTTCCTGAGTTAAAACCCTCTGAACCCAGAACACAGACCCACCCGTCAAATCTCTCTGGATTATCAGGAAGAGGTTGTTTGTTCGTGCTGCGTCTCACACTGGTCAGATCATCAGACAGGACGAGAAGTGGATTCGCAGTGTTTGGATCCAGAATCACAGGAGCTGATGAGACACAATCAACAGATGCGTTTATTCTGATGTTCATATAATGATCAAGAGTGAACCAACACAGATTATTATGAATTATGACACTCGTCCTGTTGATCAAACACACTACAAACATTAAATGTGTGATTTGTGTCCATCAAGAGAAACTGATACTTTGGGAGAGATAAAATCACAATAATTCAATGCGATCTGTTGAGATTTATGCTGTAAAAAAACTGTAAGTGTGTGTCTGATCTTCAACAGCATCAGATCATCTTCATTTTATTGGCTCTTATTGTCATGATTACCAGCGGGAATGCCCTTGATAGCCACCAGAGGGCACTCCATGTGGAATACTGCCTCACTAACACAGACTCCATTTCCCATAACCCATCTTCGGATAAGATGGCCACCACGCCTGCCATGCCCGTGTCTTTGAACAAGATGGCCGCCACGCCTGAGCACTCAGAGATTGCAGAGCTGGTCATTATGGCCACAGCCATTTGGTGTGTGTGGGCTGCGCACACATCAGCTCCAGCCCTTGAGTCCACTCCAGAGCCCGCTCCAGCCCATGAGTTTTCCCAGAACCCAGTCTTGTGCCCCATGAACTTCTTTTCTGCCCCGGATACGATCACGGAGGTCATCCCTGAGTTCACTGCCTGTACTGTTGTGACTACAGAGTTGGTCCCTGACATTACCACAGAGGTCGTACCAGAAATGTCTGCCTGCCTCAACACAACCAGAGAGGAAGTTCCAGTCAGAGCCCTGGAGGGCTTTTCTGAGCTCCCTACCTGTCCTGTTATGGCCCTAGTGGTCAATGCTAATCTCTCTTTGCTTCAAGTTTCACCTGATCAGCCATGGTTGTTTCCAGAATTACCAGATCTGCTGTGGTCGTCTGCTCCGCTGTGGGGGTCTTCAAGCCCATCTGCACAGCTGTGGTGGTCGTCTACTCCACCATGAGGGTCTTCATTCCCATCTGCACTGCTGTGGTGGTCATCTTTTCTGCCATGGGGGTCTTCAAGCCCATCTGAACTGCTGTGTTGGTCAACTGCTCCATCGTGGGGGTCTCCAAGCATGTCTGTCTGGCTACCTGCTCAACCTGCCCCACCCTGGTCACTAGCCCAGTCTGAGCCGCCCTGGCTGCCTGCTCCACACTGGCCATCTACCCTGCCTCAGTCTCCGGGCCTTCTTCCTCTCCACGGACCCAGCCCTCCATCCCGCCCCCTGGTCCGCCTCCCTTCTGGACTTCTGACTGTGTTAGGAGCGTCTGGAAGCCGTTTCTTAGGAGGGGTCTATGTCATGATTACCAGCGGGAGTGCCCTTGATAGCCACCAGAGGGCACTCCACCTGGACTACTGCCTCACTATCACAGACTCCATTTCCCATAACCCACTGCCCGGACTAGCAGCCATGATTACATTTAGCTGTTGTTCATTAGCTTGTTAGTGTCTGCCTATATAAACCTGGTTCTTTCAGTCTACATCTCTGGTTTTACCTGTTTTTGCCTGTGTTCTGGAATTTATCCTTGTTTTATGTTTGGACTGTTCACCTGTGTTGTGACCTCTGCCTGGCCTTTTGGATTATGATTGTGAATTACCCTTCTAATAAATAATGCATGTGGATCCTCAACCATTCGTGTCTCGGAGCAGGTATTACACTTATAGTCTGTTTACAATAGTTTAAACTTACTGTCTGTTGTGTTTGAGTAACTAATTATGTTGGCTTGAGAAATTATTATTATTATTATTACTACTATGATTCTGAGATTACATTTTCTAATTGTAACTCCTCTGAACAACCACCAAACCCTCAGACTGTTCTGACTCGGATTGCTTTATCTTTTATATCTGATCAGACTTACAGTTTTACATGACGATCAAAACTCTGAAAAATCCCACAGACTGTCATTGACAGAAAGTTCAAATGAGACAAAACTGTCCAAAAATTTAAATCTAAACAGTCAGAATCCCATTAGACTCAATTAAACTGCCATTATATCTAATATTTCTATCAAACAGTTTGTGTCATGAAGCACCTCTAACTCTCCACCCCTCCATCATTTCCAGCTCAGATCTTCTGCAGTCAGACTCACTGTTTTGGACGATGTCCTGCATCTTCTTCCAGACTCTGAACGGCAGGTTGCCCAAGTAACGTGGCACATTAATCAAAGCTCCAGAAGCCATCTGTGGATCCGGCCGTGAGCTCTGGACTCTGGAAGAACATTCAGGAGTCAGAACTGCAGTGGCTTTGGATCAGAACCAGAGAGACCAGAGACAGGAGCAGATCACTCACCTTTCCATTGAGACTGGAAACTCCTGCAGAACAAACACACCATTTATCATCAAGAACTCAATCAATGAACCAATGATCAACCAATGATCAACCAATGATCTGAAATCAGACCTTCAGAAAGCAGACGTCACTGGCTTTCATCATCTCCTCCATGTCTTTGATTGTGTGTGAAAGAGCTAGGATGTGTCTGTTCATCTCCTCCAGCTTCTCCTTCATCATCTGCTTCTTCTGCTCCTCTTCCTCCCTCAGTGCAGTGATTGTAGCTTCTTCTTCATCTCTGAGAAACTGATGAAGCTTCTCAAACTGCTGTTTAATCTGATGCTCTGTGTGCTCAGCTTGAGACTGAAATCAGATCACATTCACTTCAATCATCTCAAAGACCAACTGATTCTGGAGCAGCATGAAGAGTGAGTGAGTAAATGTGGGTTAGTTCACTACAACTTTAACTTCTGAAGCATTATTACTGTAGTAGTAGATGTTCTGTGTCTGTCGGGTGAAAATACACATTATCAGTCACATCTAGGGCTGTCAAAAAAAATTTGAATTTCAAATATTCGTCGAATCAAAAAAAAAAGGCACATTCGAAAGTAAAACCCGTGCATTCGAATTTTTGCAGTGTCAAGAGGAGCGCAAGCCATGATGACGTAACTGACGCGGCTTGTTTATGTTATCCAGTACAGTGCGGTGCAGGGTGCATTAATGTGATAAATATAATGGAGGAGTCAAAAAGTGAGCGTGCTGATGTTGACGCAAGAAAAAAAGATTGCGCTGTCTGCTATGGCCAACCAGTTCGATGCATATGCAGTCAGACCCTAAGCAGTGCTGAAGAAGGCATCAGGCCTTTGGAGCAGATGGATATGTATGAAAGAGAAGCTACGCTACCCGCTGACGAAAACCCTCTCAGTTGGTGGCAAAAACCGTGTGGTATGTTTGTTTCCACATATTGCGCAGCTGGCAAAGACATATTTGACCATACCTGCCACATCGGTCAGGGGTGCGTTTCCCAAAGCGAACTATGGTCGAAAGTTACGTCGTTACCAAGAGAGTTCAGTGGGACTTACGGCCATAGTTGACTAACGATGCTTTCGGGAAACACACCCTCAGAGCTGAGAGCGTGTTTTCATCAGCTGGAAACATTGTCCAAGAAAAAAAAAAACACCTTCAGGTGTTTTGACGAGCAATATGTGTAGTGAGCGGATTGTTTCTGAATGGCAGGTTGCTATTTTGTGTTCATGTACTACAAACATTACGCTGTCTGTTGAAGCGTGTTTTCTCAGGTTAGTGTCGTGATGTACTTTTTTATGCACTTTTTGTTACCTTGCATGCACATTAATGACATCTTTTATTTAAAAACAGTTGTTTGGAAAAAAAAGTGCATGTCATTTCATTTCAATAAAAGATGCAGTGCTTGATTTGGTGTATTTTGCTTATTGTGCTCGCTTGCGCTCTCTTGTGGGCATAGACAATAAAGCACTTTTTTCCTCTTTTTTTGCCTTTAGAATTCGAATATAATTCGAATTTTGCAAATATTTCAGAAAGAATTTCGAATTTAGCTTTTCAGCCATTTTGACAGCCTTAGTCACATTATCAGGTAAATTCATAATGTCAGCAGATCAGTTCAGGGCTCATGAATATTAGTCACTTTGTGTTCAGCCAAATGAAAACACAGAAGGTGAGTGCTAGCCAATGGGATTACGACTGACACATTATTCCCGCCCACTGCTGAATGACCAGCTGACAGAGATATATACACTTGATCATCAATATATACAAACGACTGTGTGTGTGTGTGTGTGTGTGTGTGTGTTCTAGTCAATAAAGGAACATGTAATTATATCACACAAATCAATTCAGCTCTTCTAACCAAACTCTTGAATATGTCAAAAGAATCAATCCTCACCTTGATGTGTTGAACTGTTTTCTTAAACTCTCCTTTAATGTTTTCATTGTGTTTAAGTTTCTCTTGTAAGGACTTCAGTGCTGTATTGAGCTGCTTCTAGAATTAAAAATGAAAATCTATAAGACACCAGAGATTTCGGTAATATGTTCATATATGTAATACATAAGCTTAAACAAGTGTTTATCCGTCTTACCTTACATGATGAAACTACTTCACCGATGGGTCTGAATTTATGATTTTCATGTTGTTTTGAATCTCTGCACACTAAACACACAGGCTGTTTGTCCTCCAGACAGAAGAGTTTGAGTTTCTCACCATGTAAACTGCAGATCTCCTCAGATCCTGATGAACGTCTCTCATTTCTCTCCTTCAGGAACGACTCACACAAGTTCTTTAACGCAAGATTAACTGGAGGAAGATCCCTTGACGATCTTTTCCTGCAGACAGGACACTCCCGAGTTTTCCTGATTCTCCAGAACTGTTGAAGACACTCTTTACAGAAACTGTGACTACATGACAGAAGAACAGGAACGCTGAAGATTTCATGACACACGGGACAAGAAAGATCATCTTCAGATAGTGAAGCCATTTTCACTGTTTGAACTCCTGCAGTCTAAACTTTACTTTCACTTTCGGAATGATGGTTTCAAAAATGAATAACTGCAAAGATCTGCTGTCTGTTCAGAAACAAACTTCCTTCTCTAAAATCCTTCTTGAAAGTTTTTGTCTTTGTTCTTCATTGATAGCCGATTCTTTTATGCTTTTGTCGAGACAAAATTAGTATGACAGGAAGGAGAAATAACCAGTCAGTCTCTTTCTGGTAAGTGTTGTAAGAGAGGGTGGAGTTTCTGGTCATGTGGGTATGTTGAAACAGGGCAATGTGCCTTCAAAATGAGGATTTTTTTTCTGGTTAAATTTGTGAGCAAAATGCATTGAAACTCAAGTATAATGCTATAAAACCTGAAGTTCCAGTGATAAACACACGTCTGATCATGTTGCTGATTGTCAGTGTTTGGAGATGTGAGCAGAGGTGGGCAGAGAAACCTGAAAACTGTACTCAAGTAAAAAGTATTTAAATAAATATTTTTTCACCCAGAAGTGAAAGTAAAAATGTTAATAATTGCTTGAGTAAGAGTAAAAAAAAGTATCTAATGACTGATCAAGTAGCTAGTTTCTAGTTCCTTAAGATGTGATTCAGAATAAGAAAGATAATGATGAAGGTGAATCAATGTTTAACAGTATGATTGTTTTCTCCATATAATTTCAAAGTGAGAGAGATTGTGTGTCAAAATCTAAATTTCTTTGTAATCAAATTAAACTGCCATCTGTATCAGTAACAGTGGTTTTAGCCAATTTTCACATTTGTGGCCAAAAGTATTGGTAGTTGACAAATTTTCTCCAGATAAATTCTTTCACAAAGTTTTCTGCTGCAGTTGTGGTGTTGATTCACGTTGTTTCTAGAATATTGTGCAGAGAGTGATCAGACATATTTTAAATAATTGCAAAAAGCTTTAAGAATTAACTTTATCACAAAAAATTTTTGCCTGTGGAACAAAATGAACAGTTAACATAATTTCACTGATCATATCATCAGTACATGGGAAAAGTGTCACGGTTGGTGATCCGCCATCTCATTCTGGTGTCTGTGTGTGTGTGTGTGTGTGTTCACAATCTCCCCTCACTGGATTCCTGGCGGCCCATCGAAGTCCCTGCGTTCACCACTCTCCTGATGTCTGCTACATGTCTGTTGACCAATCTCTTGTGTGTGAAGCTCAATAAATGAGAAGTTTAAACTTGCACTTGCATCTGCCTTTCTTTCCGTGACAGAACGATCTGACCAACATGGATGCAGCAAGTTCATCAATCACAGCAACGCTCGGATAGATCAGCAGCAGGAGAGTATTTCATCTACCGGACGCGCTGTGCAAGCACTGGTGACGCAGGTGTCCGAGCTCTCCCAGCAACTGCAACAGCTTCGCAATCCCACTGCGCCGCCCACGCCGCCTGTTCCCCCCACACCACTGGATCAAGGAGACCAGCCGGAGCCACGCCTACCAGTCCCACTGTCTTACGCTGGTGAGCCTAATTTCTGAAGAGCTTTTCTTACAAGATGTTCCATGCATTTCTCTCTGCAGCCCCGAACATTTGAAAAGGAGGAGTCTAAGGTGGCATCCGTGCTCACGATTCTCACGGGGCAGGCAGGGTTGTTGGGAACGGCGGTGTGGGAGAACCAGGATCCATGCTGCACCTCGTTCCAGGCACTCGCCGCCGAGATGAGAAGGGTCTTCGACTGCGCGGTAGCAGGCAAGGATGTGGCTCGACTGTTTACGGAGCTCAAGCAAGGGAATCACACTGTGGCTGAGTACTCCATCGAGTTCCGTGCCTTGGCGGCGGAGTGCAGATGGAACGAGGAGGCACAGTGGGACGTCTTCCTGCATTGGTTGGCCGACCGTATCCAGAAGGAAATCTACATCTTGGATCTTCCTTAGAGTCTTGACGGGCTAATCGACCTTGCGTTGCGAGTGGACGCTCGCCTCAGTCGTGTGGAATGCTTCTCCCTTCCTAACCACGGAGCTAGAGGCGCGGAGGGTCGTTTGACCAGCGCTGCAGACACGGTCGGTCCCACCTATGATTCTGAACCCATGCAGGTAGGGAGAGCTCGGATTTCCCGGGAGGAGAGAGAGAGGCGGAGATCCCAAGGACTGTGCATTTACTGTGGAGGAGCAAGGCATTTTCTGCATTCACGCCCGGTAAAAGATCGAGCCCGATAGTAATGAAGAGGCTACTATCGGGTGGGATCTCCACCGAGAAGTCCTCACCATCCACTCTCCTTCCGGTAAGACTGAGATGGGCCACTTACACTCTCACCTGTCAAGCACTACTGGACTCTGGAGCAGAAGGTAACTTTATGGACATTCACTTTGCACAGAACAATAACCTGCCCGTCATTTCACTCACCAGTCAGATTGCAGTCAGTGCACTCAAAGAGTCTTCCCAACATCTCACGCACTACCAATTTCATAACTTTGATTACATCCGGCAACCACACAGAATCCATTCAATTCCGTTTCATGGACTCCCCCTTAGCACCCATCGACCTCAGACACCCCTGGGTCACACAACACAACCCCAAGGTGGACTGGTGGCAGCACTCCATCTCCGAGTGGAGCACTCAATGTCACAAGTCCTGTCTTATGTCTGCCTGTTCGACTGTGTCTGTTTCTGTGTTTCAGGAGAAGGCAGCGGATTTATCAAACGTGCCCGCAGAGTACCTGGATCTGAAGGAAGTGTTCAGTAAGTCCTGTGCTGCTTCTCTTCCTCCGCATCGTCCCTATGACTGTGCTATAGATTTAGTGCCTGGTAAGTCTCCGCCTAAAGGCAAGTTGTACTTTCTTTCGGTTCCTGAGAGGGAGGCCATGGAAAAATATATTTCTGATTCTCTAGCAGCAAAGTTCATCCTCCCCTCCTCTTCTCCAGCGAGGGCGGGGAAGGAAAAAAGGATGGATCCTTGCGACCTTGCATTGATTACTGGGGGCTGAATAACATCACGGTAAAAAATACTTATCCTCTACTGTTGATGTCTTCAGCCTTCGAGAGGTTGCAAGGAGCATCCATTTTCACAAAATTGGATTTACGGAATGCTTATCATTTGGTTCGCATCAGGAAGGGGGATGAATGAAAGACCGCTTTTAACACCCCTAGGGGCACTTTGAATACTTGGTCATGCCCTTCGGGCTGTCCAACTCCCCGCCGGTCTTCCAGGCACTTGTCAATGACATGTTGAGAGATATGGTTGACCAGTTCATATATGTCTACCTGGACGACATATTGATTTTTTCCTCATCTCTCCAGGAACATGTTCAACACGTCAGACAAGTGCTTCAACGACTGCTAGAGAATGGGCTTTTTGTCAAGGCGGAGAAATGCGATTTTCATGCACAGTCTGTTTCTTTCCTAGGGTACATCGTCTCATCTGACGGAGTTCGCATGGATCCTGACAAGGTTAAGGCTGTGATGGATTGGCCAAGTCCAGATTCCGGTAAGGCCCTACAGAGGTTTCTGGGGTTTGCCAGTTTTTACCGGCGGTTCATTTGCAATTTCAGCCAACTAGCCGCGCCTCTGACCGCCTCGACCTCCCCCAGAACGACGTTCAGGTGGTCCAATGCAGCTGAGGTTGCATTCACCAAACTGAAAAGTTGCTTCGTTTCGGCTCCCATTCTCATAGCCCCTGATCCCTCACGTCAGTTCATGGTAGAGGTCAATGCGTCAGAGGTGGGAGTAGGTGCAGTGCTATCCCAGCGTTCTCCCACAGACGACAAGATGCATCCCTGCGCGTTTTATTCCCATCGTTTATCTCCAGCCGAGCGTAATTATGACATTGGTAACAGAGAGTTGCTGGCAGTCAAATTAGCGTTGGAAGAATGGCGTCACTGGTTGGAAGGTTCGGGGGTACCTTTTATCGTTTGGACTGATCACAAAAAAACTTAGAATATATCAGATCTGCCAAAAGACTAAACTCCAGGCAGGCTCGGTGGGCACTTTTTTTCGGACGATTTGATTTTTCTCTCTCGTACCGCCTGGGTTCTAAAAACATCAAACCAGATTCTTTGTCTTGTATTTTTGATCTTTCCGAACGCCTGTCTACTCCCTAGTGTATTCTTCCCGAGACATTAGTGGTCTCCACTCTGACATGGGAGGTCAAATCAAAGGTCAAGACGGCCTTATAAGGGGGTAACGCCTCCATTCGGGTGCCCACCGAATCGATTATTCGTGCCGGAGAGGTTAAGGTCCAATGTTATCAAGTGGGGGCATTGTTCCAACGTGGCTTGTCATCCAGGGGTTAATCGCACCAGTTTTTTGGTCAAGCAACGATTCTGTTGCCTTCCTATGGCTTGTGACAGTCGCAGTTTTGTTTTGGCTTGCTTGATTTTTGCCACTGGTAAGACTTCCAATCGACCCCCAGATGGGTTACTCCAACCGCTGTCTGTCCCTTCGAGACCCTGGTCCCACATTGCGCTAGATTTTGTCACCTCCCACCCTCCCAGGGGAACACGGTCGTTTTGACCGTAGTGGACCGGTTCTCGAAGGCGGCTCATTTCATCCCTTTACCCAAATTACCCTCTGCTAAGGAGACAGCGGTAACTGTCGTAGATCACATCTTTCGGTTACATTGCCTCCTGATGGATGTGGTTTCCGACAGGGGTCCCCAATTTGTGTCCAAATTTTGGCAAGAGTTTTGTAAATTACTGGGGGCGACTGTCAGTCTTTTGTCGGGGTTCCATCCTCAGAGCAATGGCCAAACTGAGAGAGCCAACCAAGATTTGGAAAGAATGTTGTGATGTTTGGTTTCCAAGAATCCTTCCTCCTGGAGCCAACAGAGCCCTGGTTTCATCTAGGGCTTTGAGCTGGTATGCACATGGATTGTAGTTAATTCTGATAAGGGGCTGCAGCATGGTGATGCGTAATGGTGTGTCGACAGGCTAGTCTCTCTACTCACTGGAGGTGGTGACTGGAAATGAGTGTCTCTGATTTGGGTTTTTCTCAGCACTTGTGAAAGCTCCTCAACAAAGGTGGGTTGGGGTTTAGTAGTCTGTGGCCAAGGATGACGATCTGGGGTAACATCATCAGGGCTAGCAACGGATTTCAGCTGTCCCTTCTCCGCTGATTTCAGGATCTGGGTCCTAGGTGTCTGATGCCGGGATGGTGCTCGTAAGGAGTGGGCAGATGCTTGAGGAGTGCTGTGTAGCAGGACTTTCTCTAAGAGTTCTGTTTGGCGTCTAGCAGTCTCGCTCTGTTGCTTTGTAATTTCCATTATCTGCAGCATAAAGTCCTCTGATGAACTAGCTGTTCCGAATGGGTGGTGAGTGGAGATGGGGGTCGAAGTCACCATTACCTTCTCTTTCGGTTTAAAAGCCTGTCCTGTTGGATTCCCAGCATAGTTGACCACGTAGTCGTCTAGATAGCCAGGCCTCTGGATTGCTCTGCGTGGACGTTGGGTTGAGGCAGGAGCTGATTTGGAAATTTCAGACTCTGGAGTTGCCATGGTAACGACCCGTATCCAGCTCGAAGGACCAATATTGTAGGGAAGGTGTGCTAGTTCTTAGGTTAACTTGATCATCGACATGGAGTGTCGGTAAGGACACGGAGACAGGAAGTCCAGTTAGGTTACTTTAATGTTCTTCAAGTTCACAGGTTACATTGATATACAATCTTGAGCATGGTTGTGTATAGTTGTAAGTGTGGTCTAAACAAAAGAAAGGAAAAATAAAATTACATAAATTAAGTAATTTGGAACAAACAGGATAAGATTATCACGTGTAAACTATCAGATAACATCATTAGATGTAAACTGTAAGCAGTACTGTAATGCAATATATATACATATATAATGTGCATCCTTAAGCATATAAGCTTTCGAAACTGAACAGCATATAAATGAAAGTATGTTTACATTAAATATAAGTTTGACAAATTAACCACACTTCTGAATTAACTACTTTTTAAATTAGGCGGAAATATCTCACAATCACATTAATGACTTGAATTATTATCTTTCTACATACACATATTTGGTTTAGAGTGCTTAATGTTTACATAAACGATTGCTAATGCAGACCGCGGGTCTTCCGCGCATCCATCTACTTTTATAAACAACTCGACAGATAACCTTAATCAACATTAACAACACTATACAAGATGCATAAACACTTACTTTTGGTCATTAACGCACACAACTTCGACAGGAATCAGCAGAAAAATAACACACGAACCATCTCTTTCCGACTGAGCAAAAACGAAACTAACGGTTCTATTTGAACAGTCATGCTACAATGCGGTGGTTTGATTGGCTGTTCCTTCGCGTGATCAGTTGCGGCCTGCTTGTTACCCTGAATGCCTAAAAGTGTCCAGGAGATGGCGCAGTTGACTTTCCTCTTCTACAGTGATAGTGATGTGCTTTGTGCCAGCTAAATAAAAATGAAAGAATGAATTAACAGCTTTGATTTGTACTGAATAAAACATTTATGACACAACTCAACACTATTTTGGTGTCGACTTTATTTGAACATGTTATTTGTAATTAAGTCACATTCATTACAAACTGAAAAGTAAACTGTAGTGAGTAGTGCGGGCCAAGTGCTAATGAGCGTCACCTGCTCCACACCGGCCTCGAGTCACACGGAGGAGCTCAGAAGATAACAGGAGGAGTGACGACAGTGAAGGACGAGAGAGGACAGGCCTGGACTTTGTTGTGTTTCAGTTTAAGCAGCAGTTGTCCATGAGGGGCTGCTGCTTTACTTTAGTTTTATTGGTAGTTTATTTTGATTATTAAAGTTAACTGAACAGTTCATATAGTGACTGTTAAGGCAGGAACACACCAAGCCAACGCCGACGAACTAGTGGCGACGAAAGCAGACTGTGGGGTTGGCTCACGTCAGCAGCGTCTGTGTCCAAAGTTGGCCTGACACACCAGACCAATACTAGACAGCCGACGGCCAAGTAGCACGTCCATTCTGCGCCTGCGTGAGATGAAACACCTTTCCGAACCAGCAGGTGGCAGTAGCTGAACAGCCAATCAGAATGATCAGATGGCCCAACATATTCAACATGTTGAATTGGCTGAAAAAAAGCTGACGAGGACCAACTTTAGCTGATGGTGCAGAACACACTGAGAAAACTTAGTTGGCCGACCGTCGGCTTGGTGTGTTCCTGCCTTTAGTGATATATGTCAGTGAAGCAGAACAGGATGAAATATTAATCTCTACTCACAGAAAATCTTCACTTTTTAATTCAGAAATCTGCAGCTAGATGTTTATATTTGTGTCTCTTTCTCACACAAAGCTATTATATTCAGAATTATGTTGCTATGAAACTTTGGTATTTTTTGGATTTGGTAACTTTAAGCCTCAAGTTAATAAATAAAATCATTAAACAGCAACAGGACACACTGTCTATAAAGTTAATATATATTTTTAGTGTGAACACTTATTTCATATAGGCTATCAAACAGATTTAAAATGATGATTATTTAAAATAAAGTACCATTTATCTTTTTCCTTATTTTTTGTACTTTTGTTTGCAAAGTCCAAAAGGTTTTAATTATTCATGACAAATTATTGCAATAACATTTTGTAAAAGTGTTGTTCAGTATGACATACCATACCTTCTGAAACTATAATAAATAAGATGTTGGATTCATTTTAGAAATATTTTATATTTAACTCACATACCTGCTCTGTTCATTTTTCATTTCATTGTTTCATTTCATTGTCAACTCAATCAGTTGTTTGGAGTTTCTTTGTTGTGAGTTGATCATTCAGTATCCATTAACTAACATCAAAGATAGTAATACTCAAAATTCACCACACGGGGTCACTATAACAACGTATAATCTCCAAACTCGGATTTCACAGGAATATTAAAACAAAAACTTTAGTAAACTAAAATAAAGTGTCAATTTGTACTAATTTTCTCAAATTTACATAGTTATAGGGTCAATGTTCCCTCTAAGCTGCGCGCGTGGAAGAAATAATTGCTGTGCAGAGAACAGACATGAAAATGATTGTAGTCGTTTAAATGAGAAATAATTGCAGTGATCTGGACAACCGCTATAGAGTTATTGTCGCTATAGAGTTGGAACCTGTGAATGCGGTTTACAGGTTTCATAGAAAGAGAACGATTGAGCGCGTGTGAGCTGGCTGGCCCTGAGCCAAATCAGTCGCGGTAAGAATACCGTCATGTTTGCGGACTAAATACATCAACACGAGAGGCAACGCGAAACGTTATCATGTTTTAATGAAAAGTGGTGGAAATAACGGATGTTGGGCACAGAATGCTAACAAAACTCTGAGACATTTACAATCACACACCCACCACAGGTGTAGCTTGTAAACTCAAAATACATCAGTGATATACCTCTGTTTAAATAGATTATTGTGTGTGGTGTGGGTTTCAGGGATGTTTAGATAACTATAAAAGAGTTAACGTTGACTTTTCTTAAAACTATTTAGCTATCAGATTTGTTTAAATGCTTCAGTTTGTTTTCACTATATAATATATTAAAACAAATGGAAGCATTTAAACTGATATAATACTGTATATCAGTTTAAATACTTAAATATTTTATTATATTATAATGTAAGCCTTATTAAAAAATGATCTCACAAGGGGATTGTTTAGGGCTCCTTGCCACGAAAAATCTTAACCTCCTGGTATATAAAATCTGGGAAATTCATAAGCATAAATGTAATTTTGATGGTTTAACACTGTCTGTTGCTAATAATTGACTGTACAAAAACACATTATGGTTGTCCAAACCATCATTGTAACCGCTCATATTATATTATTAAAGAATTGAACTGTCCTGCAGGAGGACAGAAATTATTTTTTAATAGAATGTCTTGGTAAAGACTGGTACAGTTAATACAGCAATGTGAAAAAATCTCAAGTAACCTAAATGTGCTTAATTAGTGACTGAACTGCTTGTTTTCAAACATATTTTAAAATCACTAAGTTACATCAAGGGTCAAATAAAATAGAAACGGCACATTAAATTTAAATGTTACAGTTGCATGATAAAACCATTTTTTGTGTGTGTGTTTACGTTCATTGTACAGGTCTATAAAGTATGTTTTGCTCAGGTGGCCAAAATGTGCGCTCAACAGAGAAAAGTTTTGCTCAGCGAGAAAAAAAATTAGAGGGAACTTTGGTTAGGGCACACATCCAGGGCGAAACAAACATTGAAATACCAATCTATACAAAAAAAAAAAAATAATAACATGTTCATGATCTTATGCACATCATTCTCACACGTTACGCACATGAACATCACATTGAACACTTACAGAACTCGTAACACCCCTCAATTGCACACAATCTTTGACCATCTCGAACCCTAACAGTAAAACATACATTACATAAACAGGGTGAAATGAGGATTATTACATCAAATTAAACAATTCTCACATTCATTCACTCACACAAATCATGGATTTTCTCCAGGATGATAAAATGCTTGCACGCACTAGCACGCCCGCCTTTTGCCCGTCAGTTGAAATGCGGCTACTGACTTCCTATCACTTTGACGCTCTATAAGATATATATATAATAAGCATTTATTAATTAATCATTTATTATAAGCATCCTGAAAAAGTATCACAGGTTCCAAAAAAATATTAAGCAGCACAACTGTTGTCACGCGGCTTGACTGATGTAGATACAAGAGAGCGCAAAAGATGAAGATAATCCACACAAGTGATATATTTATTCCAGAAAGATGAAGACTTCATGCACAGAGTAACATACAATCACCGAACACAACAGGGAGTATTTATAATGAGGAAGGACACAATCAGGGAGAAAAGAAACACATGCAAACGTTTAATTAATCGAGAGACACAATGAGGGCAACTGAACAAGACATGACAGAAACTAGATGAAGACATAACAAAAGTTCAAGAGTTAATTTTACATTCATTTTCTGGTTTTTGTTTGGCAGCCGTTGCTGACAGTCATTTGATTGTTTTTTCAGTAAAGGTGTTTGATCATAATTCAGGATATTTTACTTAAATTTTACGGGGGTTTTTTTTTTTTTTTTTTTTTTTTTTTTACAGTGCAGCAACTTTATATCAAATAAGTGACTTTTGCATTATGACTAACATATTTATTACACAACAAATGAATCAGAAGATTTTCTATGTT
This sequence comes from Culter alburnus, assembly GCA_028476615.1. Lineage (NCBI taxonomy): Eukaryota > Metazoa > Chordata > Actinopteri > Cypriniformes > Xenocyprididae > Culter > Culter alburnus. Next base: position 36,572 of record JAOTNS010001405.1, read on the forward strand.
CAGTCGCACCAGATATTAAAAAAATTCATACCAAATCAAGCATTCTGAACAACTTTAGTTTTTATTTTTGATCTGTTATCATCCAGAAGACTCTCTGTCATTGCAGTCCTGACCATGAAGAGATCCTGATATGATTTCAGTATATCAGCGCACAGGTGGGTTAATACTGAAGGAAGGTAAAGATCATCACAGTGATTTCACATGTGTCTTATTGTGTATTTCACAAACAGCTTCACTGCAGACAAGCTGAAATTAACTACATCCTTCAGTCTTTCTCTCTGAATCTCAGCATTTTTGGAGAGAATTAAAGAAATGTAAGTATTCAAAAGTTACGTACAAATATATATTTTAAGTTATAGTATGATATAATTTGACACTCAAGTGGAACTTTCTCAACTCTCTCTCTTATATTTTTATGTAGTGTTTGAACTGGGATCTCCTCTGACGAACTGAGGATATTAGTGTTTGTGTCACACACACATCCAGAGAACATTATGATGTTGTCAGATGGACAAAAAATATTGTGTTTGCTTTTTTAAAGCTATTTTGATGATGACTTTTACTCCTGTGCTGTGAAAAGATGGAGTACAGTTATTAATAATAATGAGAAATGTTACTTGAGTATCAGAGACTTCTTTCAAAAACATTAAGAAACTTTAATAAACTTTAATATATTTTGGCCACCAGTGTTCATCAATCCAACAGAGTTTAGTAACAGTGAAATGATTTTGAAGGTCATGTGTCATGATACTCAATGAGATTGTGAAGAGAACTGCTTAGTCCTGAGCTGGACATTTCCTTTCTGACTGCTTAAGATCATATTTATTATGTATTTATTATAAATTATGTATTTAATTGTTGATATTTAACATAATATTTTATGACAACAAGCTAAACAACCAATGACTTTAGCATTTGACAAAATTAATGTAATGTTTTGTTTAGGATTTCAGGTGTGTTTTTAACACAATGTGTGTATCCAAGAACAGCACATAATGTTGTAATTTTACACATTTTATTTGTTTTAATCTTTCTGACACACTGTGTTAAATTCATTAAAGGTGCTACAGAGGATTTTTTCGTCGACTGAGAAACCAAAGACTGTTACTGAGTTTTTGAAATGAGCGCATGCGTAAGAATAACCCCCCTCCTTCACAGCTCATTTCGAGGGAACGCCTCCCAAAACTCGTGCACGAGTATTGGAATACGAGTGTTTGTTTACCACCGGCATTCGCTGTGTCGTGTTAGTGGATTCATTATGTTGGACTCACCGCAGGTAACTCATAATCTGCAGTTGTTACTCCTGTCTCCGCACAAAAACATTGCATGCGGCGCCTGTGGAGTGTGGAAAGTTACTGGAGCGCGCAGCCGCACACGTCTCGCACAAGGAACGTCATGGCAGTGATTGACAAGCCAGGGGGCCATGTTTTTAAGGCCCTACCTCGTGCACAGATAAAGTATATTAATATTATTCCTTTCAGTGCACCTAATAAATAGTCTTTTATCAGTTAGTAAAGACAGTTTCAAGTAATAGTGCAAAAATGTATAAAACAAAACATCCTCTGTAGCACCTTTAACACAATGAATAAGTTCAAATTAACTATATGCATTACCCCTAAACACCCATTAATGTGTAAAAATTTAACACAAGTTGTTTCATTTTAACACATCCTTTCTAAAAGTGTATCATATTCCTGCTTAACAGTATTATACTACAATTTCTACAAAAACATTACACTATTTATTTATTTATGATGAAAGCAGGAAGATTCAGACCTACAGGAGTGACAATTACTGACTATTGACCGGTAAGAGATCCTCAGAGAGCCAGAACAACAGAAGAAGGGAAAGAGTGTGTCAGTGAAGGTGGTTGTGAGTGTGTGTAGATGTGTGTTAGTTACAGGATCAGAGAATGACACCCTTCCTCTGTCATAGTCCAGATTCACTCTCACACGATCAAGCTTCTGTTTAAACTGACTGCGCACCACACCCCAGACATCATCAGTGCTAAAGAAATCTTCTCCCTTCCTCTGGTTTGATGCTGTAGTTACTCCAAGACTCCAGCGGTCATTCCACACTGAACTCTCTTTAACCTCCACATCCCAGCAGTGTGTTCCCGAGTTAAAACCCTCTGAACCCAGAACACAGGAATAATAGTCAAATCTCTCTGGATTATCAGGAAGAGGTTGATTGTTCCCGCTGTTTCTCACACTGGTCAGATCATCAGACAGGACGAGACGTGGATTCGCAGTGTTTGGATCCAGAATGACAGGAGCTGATGAGACACAATCAACAGATGCTTTTATTCTAATGTTCATTGTGGCAACCAGGGCGGGCGAGAGCCATGAGGGAACGCCGCGAGGCCGGTGACGCAAGAGTTAATGAGCCCCACCTGGGAGGCGCACCGGCCTTGAGTCTCTCACGGAGGAGCTCCGGATGCATAAAAGGAGGAGCGACGACAGTGAAGGACGAGAGAGGACCAGGCCTGGACTTTATTTTATGTTTTATTATGTTTGTGTGGCCGGCAGACGTCCGCGAGGGTCTGCTGGCATTTTTTTTCGTTTGTTCTTTGTTTATTTTGGAATTAAAGTTTTGTTGAATATTCGCCGGTTCCCGCCTCCTTCTTCCCGTATTTACGAACTGTGTTACATTGGTGCCGAAACCCGGGAGGAAGGAGGGACATGCTGTCGGAGAGCCCTCGCTGCTGAGGGGGATCGCGGTGCTGCGGAGTTCGGGCAGCGCGGGAGTGAAGACCGCGAGAGGCTGCCCGAGGCGGTGGTACTGGAGCCTTGTGAAAGGTGGGACGGAGACCCGGATGACGTGCTCCTGGGACGAGGTGGGGTGGCTGCCATCCTGGAGGGAGCGGAGGAGTGCCGTCGTCTGCCGTGGGCTGGAGCCTGCTACCGTCCGCCATGAAGGGGAGGAGCAGGGGACGGCGGACTCGCTGCCGGCTGCCCTCAACCAGAGGAGCCATCGCCGGCCGCCAGGAGGCGGTCGAGGATCGGGCCGTCCACTGAGCGTCCAGTGCATGGCACCGCGAGGAAGAGCCTCTCGGCAGGCTGAGGGGCAAGCGGCAGTGTGTCTGGGAACCGGACCCAGAATTTTTTTTTTTTTACATTCAACAAAACTTTAATTCCAAAATAAACAAAGAACAAAACGAAAGTAATGCCAGCAGACCCTCGCGGACGTCTGCTGGCCACACAAACATAATAAAACATAAAATAAAGTCCAGGCCTGGTCCTCTCTCATCCTTCACTGTCGTCGCTCCTCCTTTTATGCTCCCGGAGCTCCTCCGTGAGAGACTCAAGGCCGGTACACCTCCCAGGCGGGGCTCATTAACTCTTGCGCCACTGGCCTCGCGCCGTTTCCTCACGGCTCTCGCCCACCCTGGTCGCCACATACATATAATGATCAAGAGTGAACCAACACAGATTATTATGAATTATGACACTGTTGATCAAACACACTTTCCTCTGATCACTGTCAGTGCTGTTATTAGTTTCACACTCATTTTATCATCAACTACAAACATTAAATGTGTGATTCAGATATTTGTGTCCATCAATTAAAATCACAATAAATCAATGAGATCTGATGAGATTTATGCTGTAGATGAAAAACTGGAAGTGTGTGTCTGATCTTCAGCAGCATCTGATCATCTTCATTTTTGGCTCTTATAGTCTTTATTGGTTTAAAATAGTTTATCTCACTGTTGTGTTTGACCAATTATGTTGGCTTGAGAAATTATTATTATGATTCTGAGATTAAATTTTCTAATTGTAACTCCTCTGAACAACCACCAAACTCGACTCTGATCTTCAGACTGTTCTGACTCGGGTCACTTTATCTTTTATATCTGATCAGACAATTTTCCTAAAAATGATCAAAACTCTGAAAAATCCCACAGACTGTCATTCAGTCAGTGCAGCACAAGATCAATGATTTCAGCACACTTGTAAAAACACATATTTATTCAATTAATCTAACTAAAGTGCACAATATTTAATTTCTGAAGCTTTTTTTCACATAAAAGTGTGAAAACTGATGGTTGAACTGAATTTAGCCGAGGAGGAACAATGAGGTACGTCTTCATTTATTTATTTTTTATGCTGTCTTACATTTGAATAACTAAATTAAAGCTATGTCTGACTATTTAAGTGACTATATTCTGATTATAAACTAAGTATTACACTACTGATGCTCAACACACCAGCAAATGACATCTTTTCCAGCTGACTTAAATTAATGCAGAAGTTCTAAAGAACGCTCCATACATATAGTCCATTAAACTGCCATCTATCTATCTATCTATCTATCTATCTATCTTTCATGAAGCACCTCTAACTCTCCACCCCTCCATCATTTCCAGCTCAGATCTTCTGCAGTCAGACTCACTGTTTTGGACGATGTCCTGCATCTTCTTCCAGACTCTGAACGGCAGGTTGCCCAAGTAACGTGGCACATGAATCAAAGCTCCAGAAGCCATCTGTGGATCCGGCTGTGAGCTCTGGACTCTGGAAGAACATTCAGGAGTCAGAACTGCAGTGGCTTTGGATCAGAACCAGAGAGACCAGAGACAGGAGCAGATCACTCACCTTTCCATTGAGACTGGAAACTCCTGCAGAACAAACACACCATTTATCATCAAGATCTCAATCAATGAACCAATGATCAACCAATGATCTGAAATCAGACCTTCAGAAAGCAGACGTCACTGGCTTTCATCATCTCCTCCATGTCTTTGATTGTGTGTGAAAGAGCTGAGATGTGTCTGTTCATCTCCTCCAGCTTCTCCTTCATCATCTGCTTCTTCTGCTCCTCTTCCTCCCTCAGAGCAGTGATTGTAGCTTCTTCTTCATCTCTGAGAAACTGATGAAGCTTCTCAAACTGCTGTTTAATCTGACGCTCTGTGTGCTCAGCTTGAGACTGAAATCAGATCACATTCACTTCAATCATCTCAAAGACCAACTGATTCTGGAGCAGCATGAAGAGTGAGTGAGTAAATGTGGGTTAGTTGTGTGTGTGTGTGTGTGTGTGTGTGTGTGTGTTGTTTGTGTGTGTGTGCGTGCGTGTGTGTGTGAGAGAGAGAGAGAGAGAATGTGTGTGTGTGTGTGTGTGTGTGTGTTTGAGTGTGGTGTGTGTGTGTGTGTGTGTGTGTGTGTTCCAGTCAATAAAGGAACATGTAATTATATCACACAAATCAATTCAGCTCTTCTAATCAAACTCTTGAATATGTCAAAAGAATCAATCCTCACCTTGATGTGTTGAACTGTTTTCTCAAACTCTCCTTTAATGTTTTCATTGTGTTTAAGTTTCTCTTGTAAGGACTTCAGTGCTGTATTGAGATCCTCCTAGAATTTAAAGTGAAAATCTATAAGACACCAGAGATTTCTGTAATATGTTCATACATGTAATACATAAGCTTAAACAAGTGTTTATCCATCTTACCTTATATGATGAAACCACTTCACCGATGGGTCTGAATTTATGATTGTCGTGTTGTTTTGAATCTCTGCACACTAAACACACAGGCTGTTTGTCCTCCAGACAGAAGAGTTTGAGTTTCTCACTGTGTAAACTGCAGATCTCCTCAGATCCTGATGAACGTCTCTCATTTCTCTCCTTCAGGAACGACTCACACAAGTTCTTTAACGCAAGATTAAATGGAGGTTCAGGATTTGAGGATCTTCTCCTGCAGACAGGACACTCCCGAGTTTCCCTGATTCTCCAGAACTGTTGAAGACACTCTTTACAGAAACTGTGACTACATGACAGAAGAACAGGAACACTGAAGATTTCATGACACACGGGACAAATATAATCATCTTCAGATAGTGAAGCCATTTTCACTGTTTGAGCTCCTGCAGTCTAAACTTTACTTTAACTTTCAAAAATTACTAACCACAAAGATCTGCTGTCTGTTCAGAAACAATCTTCTCAAAAATCCTTCCTAAAAGTTTTTCTCTTGTTCTTCATTGATAGCCGATTCTTTTATGCTTTTGTCGAGACAAAGTTAGTATGACAGAAAAGAGAAATAACAAGTTAGTCTCTTCCTGGTAAGTGTTGTAAGAGTTTCTGAACAGTGGGTGTGTTAAACAGGGCAAAGTACAACATAAGGATATTTTCAGGTTAAAGTTCCAGTGATAAACACACGTCTGATCATGTTGCTGATTGTAAGAGTTTGGATGTGAGCAGAGGTGGGTAGAGACACCTGAAAATTACTCAAGTAAAAACAGAAGTATTTAAATAAATAATTTTTTCACCCAGAAGTGAAAGTAAATCGTTTTTTTTTTTTTTTTTTTTTTGTTTTTTTTTTTTTTTTTTTTTTACCTGCATCAGCAAATTATTCACAGCAAATTTAAAGCAAACAAGTTTAAGTTTGCTTGTTATTTATTTACTCATTTATTTAATAATTCACTTAATTTTATCACAGGAATGACGAGGATGAAGTATTTGGTGATAAACAATTTGTTCTTAAATGAGGAGTAAGCTATCTAATCTTTTATTGTCCTTGCTGCACGTCGGTTATGCTGTGATGCATTATGATGTCGTAGGGCAAATGAATTGCAGTATTAATTTAAAGTCGGCATCTTTGAAAGGCTTGCATGCTCATGGGGCAAAGGAGTATCTTTGAAAGGCTTGTGCGCTCATGGGCAAAAGTGTATCTTCGAAAGGCTCGTGCTGTCTAATGCCGTTAACCGTACTCGTCATCCTCAATAAATAAAGTTCTTACAGTAATGTGAGGGTACTCGGAGTGAGTCATTCATATCTGCCTCCATTTTGTTAGCAACACCTAACTTCCAACAATCCAATCAATTCCCGAAGGATGAAATCAAGTCCTGCCCTCTTATTCAGATGCCGTTTCACTCGGATAGACACAGTAGACAATCACAACTTCCGTTTCATGCCGACCTATTGCAAATGAATAGCAATATTAATTTAATAAGAAAAGTAGCATGATAATAAGAAAAATTATTTAATAGCCCTGCATGCCCGTCCGCTATATGCCACTGTGAAGGGCTAAATGGCATTCGGGCACAGCATCAAATCGATTAACTGTTTTATCCAAATCCACATGCATAAACTGTACATTGTTCAGTACTGCAATGTCCGAGTCTCTCCTGTCTCATGATGTTTCTCACATGTTTTCAGTCGGCGCAAGCAAGAAACGTTTACTAGACTGTGGACTAGCTTTGACTCTCTGAACAGTGGGCGCGAAGCCGAATTATTATGACCATGGACCGTGTGTGTGTGCATGCGCCAAACGCGTCTTTTCGCACTCATGGGCAAAAGAGTATCTTCGAAAGGCTTGTGCGTTCAGGAGGCAAAGGAGTATCTTCAAAAGCCTTGCGTGCTCAGGAGGCAAAGGAGTATCTTTGAAAGGCTTGTGCACTCATGAGGCAAAAGAGTATCTTTAAAAGGCTTGCACGCTCATGGGGCTAAAGAGTATCTTTGAAAGGCTTGCACGCTCATGGGGCTAAAGAGTATCTTTGAAAGGCTTGCATGAGGCAAAGGAGTATCTTTGAAAGGCTTGTCCGCTCAGGAGGCAAAGAAGTATCTTTTAAAGGCTTGTGCGCTCATGAGGCAAAGGAGTATCTTTGAAAGGCTTGTGTGCTCTTGAGGCAAAGGAGTATCTTTGAAAGGCCTCATGGGGCAAAAGAGTATCTTGAAAGGCTTGCGCGCTCAGGCAAAGGTATCTTTGAAAGGCTTGCGCATGAGGCAAAGGAGTATCTTTGAAAGGCTTGTACGCTCATGGGCAAAGATCTTGAAAGGCTTGTGCACTCATAGGCAAAAGAGTATCTTGAAAGGCTTGCACGCTCATGAGGCAAAGGAGTATCTTTGAAGGGGCAAAAGGAGTATCTTTGAAAGGCCGGTGCGCTCTGGGGGCAAAGAGTATCTTTGAAAGGCTCACGCGCTCGTGGGGAAAATATCTTTGAAAGGCTTGCGCACTCAGGAGGCAAAAGAGTATCTTTGAAAGGCTTGTGCCCTCATGGGCAAAAGAGTATCTTTGAAAGGCTTGTGCGCTCATCTTTGAAAGGACGCTCATGGGCAAAGGAGTATCTTGAAAGGCTTGCCTCATAGGCAAAAGAGTATCTTTGAAAGGCTTGCACGCTCATGAGGCAAAGGAGTATCTTTGAAAGGCTCGCGTGTGTCAGGGGGCAAAGGAGTATCTTTGAAAGGCCGGTGCGCTGGGGGCAAAGAAGTATCTTTGAAAGGCTCACGCGCTCGTGGGGAAAATATTTTTGAAAGGCTTGCGCACTCAGGAGGCAAAAGAGTATCTTTGAAAGGCTTGTGCCCTCATGGGCAAAAGAGTATCTTTGAAAGGCTTGTGCGCTCAGGAGGCAAAGGAGTATCTTTGAAAGGCTTGTGTGCTCATGGGCAAAAGAGTATCTTCGAAAGGCTTGTGCGGTCATGGGCAAAGGAGTATCTTTGACAGGCTTGTGCGCTCATGGGCAAAGTATCTTCGAAAGGTTGTGCGCTCATGGGCAAAGAGTATCTTCGAAAGGCTTGTGCGGTCATGGGCAAAGGAGTATCTTTGAAATGCTTGTGAGCTCAGGAGGCAAAAGAGTATCTTGAAAGGCTCGTGCACTCATGGGCAAAGGAGTATCTTTGAAAGGCTTGTGCGCTCATGGGCAAAAGAGTATCTTCAAAGGCTTGTGCGGTCATGGGCAAAAGAGTATCTTCAAAAGTCTTGCGTGCTCAGAAGGCCAAGGAGTATCTTCGAAAGGCTTGCGCACTCATGGGCAAAGGAGTATCTTCGAAAGGCTTGCGCGCTCATGAGGCAAAGGAGTATCATTGAAAGGCTTGTGCGCTCAGGAGGCAAAGGAGTATCTTCGAAAGGCTTGTGCGCTCAGGAGGCAAAGGAGTATCTTTGAAAGGCTTGCACACTCAGGAGGCAAAGGAGTATCTTTGAAAGGCTTGCGCGCTCATGAGGCAAAGGAGTATCATTGAAAGGCTTCAGGAGGCAAAGGAGTATCTTCGAAAGGCTTGTGCGCTCAGGAGGCAAAGGATCTTTGAAAGGCTTGCAGGAGGCAAAGGAGTATCTTTGAAAGGCTTGCGCGCTCATGAGGCAAAGGAGTATCTTTGAAAGGCTTGCGCGCTCAGAGGCAAAGGAGTATCTTTGAAAGGCTATGGGCAAAGGAGTATCTTCGAAAGGCTTGCGCGCTGAGGCAAAGGAGTATCTTGAAAGGCTCATGGGCAAAGGAGTATCTTCGAAAGGCTTGCGCGCTCATGAGGCAAAGGAGTATCTTTGAAAGGCTTGTGCGCTCATGGGCAAAGGAGTATCTTCGAAAGGCTTGTGTGCTCAGGAGGCAAAGGAGTATCTTCGAAAGGCTTGTGCGCTCATGGGCAAAGGAGTATCTTGAAAGGCTGTGCGCTCAGGGCAAAGGCTTCGAAAGGCTTGTGCGCTCATGGGCAAAGGAGTATCTTTGAAAGGCTTGCGCGCTCAGGAGGCAAAGGAGTATCTTCGAAAGGTTTGTGCGCTCATGGGCAAAGGGGGGGGGGTGCATTTGACCCCATGGTTATTACTATAAAAGGAGTGAAGAAGTGCTTTCAATCATTGTGTTCTTGTGTTAGCAATGGTTCCCTCCAAAGAAAGACATGTAGCCATCATCACTTTCCATCAAAATAGCCTCATATACAAGGAAATTGCTGCAAAGATTATTGCACCTGAAAGAACCATTTATCTGGATCATGAAGAATTTCCAGGAGAGAGACTCAACCTCAGTGAAGAGGGCTTCAGGACGTCCCAGCATCAGGACCATCAGCTACAGAATCGAGTCTCCACCAGTAGAAAGGTACTCAGTGTTGGCAGCAGGTCGTGTGATGAATTTGACACACAGTGAGGTCAAGACTTTTGGACAACACTACCATGAGTCCTGTGTCGAGCTCAGGGCCGCGTTATCCTAATGGGCAACATGGGCTGCAGCCCAGGGCCCCGAACACTGGGGGGGCCCCGAGATAATCCTCTTTTGCGTTTTAAAACGCATCGTCGTCACACCCGAATCAAGAGTCACAGGCACAGCGGACACGCACGCAGGAATACAACCAGGACAGTGGCGTAGCGTCTGGGTATGCACATGCATATATGGGCCTGGGTGGATTGGTGGCCCGCTATACAGACTTAACACCAAGGTATACTTCGGGCGTTCGCATCATGTAATTTTCGTCATCAGGAGGGTTCGCGGACAGTATGATGATCTATTGCATTTGACCGTCATTTTTAACACTCTCAGGTCGGCGGTCACGCCAGCGTGACCACCGCGTTTTTTTTCTAACCAGTGTGAAAGAGACTCAAAATACTCCGTCAATGTTGCACATACAATTAAGAGTTATACACCATTTTAATCTGTGGAATATCTTCTTTTATTTGTGTACACCCAGAGTAAAAACAAAATGTTGTGCTTTTCGCAAAATAAAGAAAACTAACATGATGCGTGATCTCTCGTCTCCCTCTGAACGAAGTCCAATCTGATAGTTCTCAGAAAATGAACTGTAACTTAGTGAATACTAATCACAAAAAATGAGACTTCTGTCTAAAAAAACGTTGAAATGTCAGGTTTTAAATCGTGTAAGTCAAATCAAAAACAAAATTTCTGTGTTTATGTAATCTGTATGAAAAGAGAGCCATGTCAAAGTCCGTGATTCAGCTCATTATCCGCTAATGCGGCCACGCCCACGGAGCGAGCGCTATTCAGACGCAAATTCTGAGGCAATGCATGCATTCATCGTCTCAATCGTGTATTTATTGTCTTGAAAAGTGTTTATCTGGATGTTAAAGCCATGGTTAGTGAGCTCTAGAAGACATTCAGTTAGTTCCTGGTTCTTCTTTTTTTATATGGATTTGTGGACTAAAAGTGCACAGAGCGCCCTCCGGCTGCAAGTATGAATTAAAAACAGTATCCAGCGTTCATAGTGAAGACAATAAATATTGAATAAATATTACTCCTCTGTATAGAAAATTGACAAACATATGAGAACCCATCAATATTTCTCCAAATGTGCATGCTTTTAAGCTAAAAGCCTATATGAAATGCCATAGATGTAACATAACTGTTCAGACACTTTGCATCACAGAAATACATTATATTTTAAAGAATATAATAGAATACCATTATTTTAAATTGTAATAATATTTCACAGTATTGCTGTTTTTTCTGTATGTTTGATTTACAGCATGATGAGCTTGAGACATGATTTTTTCACAGCCTACCAGTCTGAAAGAGCTCATTATTTATGCAGCTCATTAGAGCTCTTTATTCTATTCTTTTGTCTTCTCAGGTGAGAATCACCCATTATTCAAGATGATTCACGCCTCCACGCATACTGTGTTTCTTGACCAAAGATGTTTTAGAAAATTTAAATCTCTCTATTGTTTTATATGAACAAGCAGGCAGCATAATTTTTACCTCATTTTGAAGCAAAAACTCTAGTCTACAACCTCCAATACCCAGAAGTCTTGTGAACACAAATTTAATATATATTTTTTGGCTTTATTTCAGTGACTTGAGTTTTTTGTTTTTTCAATAACCACGCATAAACGTTATTCCTTCAAAAATACAAACACGTACATACATGTTCCTCACATATTATTGTAGCCTAGTTTGTGCTGAATACAGTGTAATGACACTTTTTCCATTAATATGTTTATGAACAACTGAAAAAAGCACAAATGTCAGGGCATGTCGAACCTTCTCCAGGGCCCCAAAAAACCTCAGACCCCTGAGGGTTAAAGTGGGATTCTGAAACGTATGCATGCAGTAATGTAAGTAAGTACAGAATTTTAAATGAGTCATATTGGTTTTCTGAAAAAACAACAACAACAACAACAAAAAACGTCTACGTCTGCATTTTGATACTGCACAAGATGTGAATAAATGTAGGCCTAACTCGTACACTCATTGGGCTGGATACTTTTTATTCAGCGAAATAAAATGCACATAAAACATGATGGAAACAAATTTAGAGAAGAAACTAATAGTACATTTATTAGGTATAAAACGTGCATTAAAAAAGTCTGTGACTTCCACCCACTTTAAATTTGGCAAATATTTCGCTAATTCTTAAAAAGGATAAACCACCTGATATATGTAGCTCTTATAGACCCATTAGTTTAATTGGAGTTGATGCTAAGATACTCTCTAAGTTGCTAGCCAGAAGACTTGAGATAGTTCTCCCCAACCTTATTAACCCTGATCAGACTGGCTTTATTCAGAAGCGTTTCTCCATTACAAATATTAGGAGACTCTTGAATGTAATACAGTATACCAACCAAACGCATTGCGAGGCTATCTCTGTATCTCTGGATGCAGAGAAAGCTTTTGACAGGGTGGAATGGGGGTATCTGTTTCTGGCTTTTACAGAGATTTGGTATTGATGGTGACTTTTTGAAATGGATTCGAACTATATACCATTCCCCTACGTCCTGTGTTATTACTAACGGCTTGCGGTCAGATCCCTTCCAACTTGCCAGGGGCACCAGGCAGGGTTGCCCTCTAAGTCCACTTTTGTTTGCACTGGCTTTGGAGCCCCTAGCAGAGGCCATCAGACAGCATAAAGGTATAAGGGGTATTTCAATGATGGGAGTAGAGCACAAAATAGCATTGTACGCAGATGATATTCTGTTGTTTTTATCATCACCCAAATTATCTATACCAACAATGTTGTCTTTATTTGGTGAGTTTAGTTTAATCTCAGGGTACAAAATTAACTTTAGTAAATCGGAAGCCTTACCATTAGGCAATTTTAATACTGACACTTTGAGTAATTTCCCCTTTAAATGGTCTAAATCTGGATTTGTTTACCTTGGGATTAATGTTTCAACTGACCTAAATAAATTATGGAAACTTAATTGTGCCCCAATTATTCACGGTTAAAAAAGACTTAAACCGCTGGCAAGCTCTTCCTCTTTCGCTGCTCGGTAGAATAAGTTTAATCAAGATGAACATTCTTCCTCGATTATTGTACCCTCTTCAGATGTTGCCTATATGGTTAAGCAGAAAAGTCTCCGCAGAACTGGAAAGTGCCTTCTCCAGATTTGCATGGAATGGCAAGAAGCCTAGACAAAAGATGAAATCTTTACAGATGCCAGTAGAACTGGGGGGTTTAGCTATGCCAAATATTTTATATTATAACTGGGCTTGCCATGCCAGACTTGTTTGGGAGTGGTACAGATCTTACTGTGATCTGGGTCTCAGTGTAGACTCCTGGGCTTGTTCACCATTTTCTGTTTGGAGCCTGTTTGCTTGCCCCAATAAGCATGTTGATATAGTGAGGAAAAATCCAATACTTTACAATTCTGTTAAAGTTTGGCGACAGATTTCAAGGTTTTTCGGGAGAGGTGAAATTCTGTTTATGATGAGTCCAATTCACTTGAATCAGGATTTTGCCCCTGGCTTAGACTCACCTATTTTTAAAACTTGGCATATGAAGGGGATTCGTGTACTGGGAGATCTGTTTCAGGATGGCTCCTTAATGTCCTTTAAGCAGTTACAACAGAAGTTTGATCTTCCAAAGCAACACCACTTTGGTTATTTACAAATTCGTCATTATATTTTCTCAAAGCAAAGACCTGTGCTGGATTCACCTACATTTAGTAATTTGGAGAGTTTCCTAGTCAATACAACTAATGTCTCTCATTTTATATCTAGGTTTTATTCTTTTATATACTCTCATACCACTGGACCTTTGAGTACAGTGGCTCGCAAATGGGGAGAAGACCTGTGCAATGAGTATATAGATGATGACTGGCTGGAGGCCATTAAATGTGTGAGGTCTACTTTTACATGCAACCGGCTCAGAGAGACCCAATATAAAATACTGCATAGATTACATGTAACACCTGTAATAATGAATAAGATTAATAATACTATATCTGCTCTATGTGTTAAGTGCCATACGGAGTTAGGGACATACTTTCATTGTTTTTGGAAATGTGAGTGCATCTCTAGATGGAGCTTCATTGCTTGCGAAATTGGCACCATTCTTCAGATAAAATTGAAAAAGGACCCTGGTCTATTTCTCTTGGGGCTCCCATCCAAAAGACAGGCAACAACACTGAGATTGGATGCATTAGGTTACAAACTGCTAGATAAACTACTACTTGTAGCAAGGAAATGCATCCTTATCAGATGGATTAATGACACGCCCCCGTCTGTCACTCAGTGGTATAGAGAGATATTTGCCGTTTTGCCCCATGAGAGACTGATTGCTGTGTATAGGGGTGACGTAAAGAGCTTTCAGAATTTATGGTCTCCATTTATAGATCACTTGCCTTTGGATTTGAGAAAAATAGTCTTGTGTGTCAATTAGGTCACTCTGGAGTGCTGAGTTCCTCCTTCTGGAGGTGGGCTTAAGTATTTACAAAGAATGGTCTGGGTTCTTTGGTGTTCTTTTGTGTTTTTCAAATGACATGTATCAGTCTCTGTCATAGGAGTATGTAAATGGTGATGACTGAAATATGTATGAGAAATCTCTTTGATTGTTAAACTTTGATTAACCTAGTCATCAATATTATTATTTATAATTGGTATTATTCCTATGTTTATTATTGCTGATTTAGCCTCTTTATTTATTTTGAATGTTTATGTATGCATGTTATCATGTATCATTAAAATCATGTCACAATAAAAAAAAAAAAAAAAAAGTCTGTGACAGAATAATTAATCAACTAGAATAATCAACGGACACATCACATCTGAAATGATGCTATGACCATTCTGAAATTCCAAAGCCATGAGTCTAATTGGTCGAATTTAAACTTGGACTTGTTAAAAAGCCTTTTATATTTTATTTTATTTTTTACATTTTTAGATCAGCAATGCAAAGTCATAATGATGGAGGAGCGCATATGAGCCTACTGTAGTACTGCTGTTGTCAATCCTAGAAATGTTTTACCATTTTTGTCTGCATGTTTTAAATTGATAACATCTTATTCATATTAAAATCTTCGGACTCATTCGCATTAGATGCGCGATTATGGATGGGGAGGGGGAGGGGGAGGGGGGCCTTTGCGTTCGTTAGCCCAGGGCCCCGCAAAGGCTTAACGTGGCACTGGTCGAGCCAACAGTAAATCATCCAGAGTCAACACTGTAAATAGTCTGCATATATTAAGTTTCTGCCAATAAAATCCTGTATGACATGCTTATCAATACTTGAAAAGATACATTTCTGTCCTTGGACAGTGATGATTGATCCTTGAGTTATATTGTATTTGTATCAATATTTTATTGCATTACTTTTTTATTGTGTGTATTGGTGGTTTGGCAATATCATACCAATAAAATACATTCATACTGAAAATGTAAATACATAGTCATCTAAAACCATATATATATAATTACACCAGTAGATGGCGACCAATGACTGTGTTTGAATGATGATCTGATTCAGCTGGAGGAGCACATCCTTCCTCTGACATCAAATCTGTGTCCAAATGACAATATACATGGCTCTATGACATAAAAATGACAAGTTATGCATTCAATGAACATCAATGGTCATCGGGAATCTGCTTTTCTCTAGTATGCATGAATGTTCACTATACTGAATACTGTACAGTACACACTGTACTTGCCACCATTTCCATCAGTAGGTGTTTTTTATTTGATGTTCTTATAATCAAGATTCTGAACCCAAATTTATGTTAAAGACAGATTTCTGATAAGGGATATTTTCAGTTACACACACTAGATGTTGAGATTTCCACTATACCGTGATATGTCTTCTTTTTCTTTCTTTTTTTTTTTTTTTTTTTGTGTGTGGTGGTGTAACCGTTAAAATCAGTCTTTTAAATCTGTAGGCTAGTTTTTATCCTGTTTGGTTCGACTTCAAATTACTATCATTATAAATCCCACCATGGTACAAATCATCCAGACAGGTATAAGATACTGGGACTGATTAACCCCCACAATCAATACAAGTGTAAAGAAGGATTGATGAAAAGCAGGACTTTTCCTTTAATAAATCATATATATTATTTTTTTGTGTTTGAAAAGTTATTTACGTAAGTTTTTTCTTTAAGTGGGGCTAGCCCGCAGGGCTTGGGTGTCCCCTGGGCCTTTAAATGAGTGGGCAGTCTATCTTTTACATTCTGCCGTTGAACGAGATCTGTTCACGGTTAGTTGTGCAGTGTTGCGGCCCCTCCCTTTTGTTTGCTGAAGTTCTTTGTGTGAATCGTCGTTTCATTTACGTTAAGCTCTTTCCTACATTTTATAGTGTGTTTATATAAAGTAACTGCAATGACATAAATGTAGCGATTGTCTGTGATTTGGCTGATTTGGGTAACATGCGTTTTAAGTTTGGACAGTCGATGAAATCTGTCATATCATGTTATTCATCCTGCCAATCACTTATGCAAATGGGGTTTGTTGTGAGTGTTTTTCTAAACTCCAGTCAATCTGCCTTCATTGCGCCTCGGTTCAATTTTTTCACTCTTGTTGTGATGGAGCCCTACCTTGTCTAACTCCGTTCAATTTGATTCGTTCTCCTCTCATGTTTGCTCTCCTTTTCACGTATTCTTACATTTTCGTGTCCTTTTGTCATTACTTCGTTTTTTCAAGTTTTATAACGTCGTGAGTCACTGCTTCTTGGCATTCGAAGTCATTTTTTCGAGTCCTAGCAATTAAAAGGTTTAACAAATCAAGTCAAACTTAAAAGGTGCTGTCAGAAATGCTCTGCTTTCCGCATCTGAATAATTACACGTTATAGTAGTGTGTTGTGGCAATCATGGAGGACGCCATGTTCATTCTCACTTAGTGGGGAATCTTATTAAAGAAAAAATGTTTTATATATGCAATTTCAGGTGCTTTCTCTCACCACTTAAATTTCTGCTCCTAGTACACATTTTTTAGCTTACTATATTTTTTAGACACTGCACTTATTCAAATTGTGACTAGTTCCAACCACATTCACTTTGTAGTGTGCACACAGATGACAACACTGTAATGGAATGAGATGATTAATTAAGTGATGATTGGCATTAGTAATGTTGCACTCTACATGCCGTATGTTATTGTTTAACTATATATAAGTGTTGTAATGTTTTAAAAATCCATTTTACCTTGGGCTATACCTTGAATTTTCCGGGATATATTTTTTTGCACTTAAACATGACAATTGTTGAAACACACAGGAAAACTCCTGGTTCAGCTGAGATCCACGTTACAAAGATGTCGTTTATTAAGAGGAGAATGAAGACATGGGGATTGAAGCAGTCGGAGTTAAACATGAAGATATTGAGCAACAAACAGGTTAGTTATTTGACCTTTACTAAAGTTGATCTTTACACAGATGAATGATTATTTAAAAGTCACACAGGCTGTGTTCGTTATATCCATATGACAGTGTATCGTCACACACTCCTTCCTGATACGAGTATTGATACAGCTGCTTCAGTATCGATTCTTCAGCAGATTAAATGGGTTAGTCACCCAAATGATTCTCTCTTAATTAATCCCACCATTGTCATTACAATCTGTAAGACTTTGTTCATCTTCAGAACACAAATTAAGACGCATAGAACTGCGTTTACTGCGTCACGGCGCTCAAGTTAAAAGAAGTTGAATTTTTAAAGAAACGCCTCAAGCATTTGTGCTTTTTGTCATTCTACTGACCTGCATCTTGCATTTTTAACAGCGCAAACATGTTTTCTGTGAACCGGCCCTCAGTGTAAAAATCTAGTGTGAGAACAGAGCACAGCGTGTACCAGAAGAAAGCACAGAAACGGGAAGGTGAATTCAGGGCAGAATAAGGACTTTGCCACAAAATCAACATCCATGATTTGGTAATTTTGGATACAGTAGAGATAGATGTATCATATTTGCAAGACCTGCCAAACTATCATTGTGGCAAAACAGAATAGCGGCCATTCACACAGAAGATGTTTTTGCGGTTAGAAACACAAGACGCAGATCTACAGATACATTATTTTAAAAGTTGAACTTCTCTTCTCTTGAGTGCCGTGTAGTCACAGTTGCTGAAAAAGACACGGTATGCGATAATACAGCCATTTGTGAATTGCACTACATACGAAAACAGTTCAAAAAGGCATAAAGATAAACATCATGTATAATTTCTGCAAAGATATGGTGCTCGCAAATATCATCAATTAAGCTGGTTTCCAAAAAATTATTTTTGTAAAGTCAGTAAAGTCATGTGAGTAGTAGTTGTAAATATGAGCTTCAGAGACGGTGAGATGTTGTCAAAAATTTTTGTCATGGCTTTTTTTTTATTTTTATTTTTTATAAAAGACCATGTTGCTTTAAGCAACAGGTATTTATCGTTCTTTGTAGTTTTAATTACATTTAAAAACATTTTAAAACATTTTTTTAATTTAAAACATCAAAGCTGCCCAAAAGGCTTCCCTCCTCTTGGCATTTGCTGTTTAATGTCCTAAATATTTTTTGTCAGACTATGAGCTTATAAGCAAAGTTTTGCATTAGTGTAGTTTCTGCTTAATCGAACAAAAGTGATAAAGAGGGCCTGATGTACAAATGGGAACTGAAATGTGCATATGCAATTTTCCTTGCACATAAAAGGTTGTAAAAAAATAAGTTTGCATAAATATGTGTGCACTATCTACAGACTCGTTTACTGGTGTGAGTGATGTGATAAAGTAAACAGAATGAATTTAAACTCACATTTAAATATGCCACTCGTGTAATTTGAGTGCTTAACATTCATGAAATATATATCTGTGTATATATGAATTTAAATAAAAAATATTTGTAGTGTATGCAGTGCTTTTGAACACTTGTGCCTGTTTATCTTAAAGGATTAGTTCACTTCAGAATTAAAATTTCCTGATAATTTACACACCCTCATGTCATCCAAGATGTCCATGTCTGTCTTTCTTCAGTGGAAAAGAAATGAAGGTTTTTGAGGAAAACATTCCAGGATTTTTCTCCATATAGTGGACTTCACTGGGGTTCAACGGGTTGAAGGTCCAAATGTCAGTTTCAGTGCAGCTTCAAAGAGCTCTACATGATCCCAGACGAGGAATAAGAGTCTTATCTAGAGAAACCATCACTCATTTTCTAAAAAAAAAAAAAAATTTACTTTTTAACCACAAATGCTCGTCTTGCACTGCTCTGTGATGCGCCACACATTACGTAATCACGTTGGAAAGGTCACGCATGACGTAGACAGAAGTACCGCAGTAGAGCGAAAAACTCCATCTCATTTTCTCCTCCAACTTCAAAATCGTCCGACATCATTGTTTTTACCTTTTTTTGTAAAAAGCGTTTGACTTAATCTTTGCAGGTTCGCTTTGTAGACACTAGATCGGTACTTCCGCCTACGTCACGTGTGACCTTTCCAACGTGATTACGAAATGCGTGGCGCACCACAGAGCAGTGCAAGATGAGCATTTGTGGTTAAAAAGTATATAATTTTATTTTATTTTTTTAGAAAATAACCAATGGTTTCTCTAGATAAGATTCTTATTCCTCGTCTGGGATCATGTAGAGCTCTTTGAAGCTGCACTGAAACTGACATTTGGACCTTCAACCCGTTGAACCCCAGTGAAGTCCACTATATGGAGAAAAATCCTGGAATATTTTCATCAAAAATCTTCATTTCTTTTCCACTGAAGAAAGAAAGACATGAACATCTTGGATGACATGGGGGTGAGTAAATTATCAGGAAAATTTTAATTCTGAACTGAACTAATCCTTTAACAATTTAAAAAGCATTACAAAATATTTCCGTATGGATAATTGCCAATGATGCACTTTTGAGTCGACATAATGGCAGACACTGATGGACTTGTGGCTGGTTTGATAACAGTTCTGCACAACCCCTCTGATATTGAACATATAAGGGATGTGTCTGGACGTATTGTGCTGTAACTCAAACTCAAGTGATGTGGTTTTTCTTACAGTTGCGCAAGTGTCTCATCCGGCCAAACTTCGTATCATTCTTCAGGACCATGACATCCGCAAACTGGACTTGCCTCATGGAATCCCTGGCAGTGTAAATGAACTTGAGTATATTGTGAGAAAGACATTTGGCCTCACTGGGAACTTTACTTTGCATTATAAGGATCCTGATTTCGGAGAGGAATATTTCTCTCTTACCTCAACAAGCGAAATCAAGGACAAGGACACAATTAAGGTGATTCACATTGTTGAACCTCCTACACTCACACTGACTTTTACTAATGTGGATAATTCCATTAAAAGTGCATCAAAGACCTCCATCCAGACCTCAGCATCCTCGGTCTACACTTCAGTGACCTCCATCCTTCCTTCAAACAGCAGTTCCTCTCCTGGATCACTGGATACATCGATTCTTTCGTCACCTGAACACAAGACTCAACGTTCACAGCGATGGCCTACTGTGTTCCCAGTACCTCGCTTTGCCTATGATACAGAGCTCGTGCTTGCTTCAGGAAATGAAGCTTTCAAGAAGGACGGATTTCAACTCAACTTCACCTCAATCCTTCCAGACATCCTGGAGAAACTGGCCGAAAGCATCTTTCAGTATGTGGCCTATCCAACAAGCGCACAGTTGTCTGATGTCGCCGAGGCGCTGATTCAGAAACATCCTTGCCTTAAAGAGCCGGGCTCATATAATGGGTGCTACGGATGGCGACAAAGACTAAAGTATAAAATGGGCAACTATAGATCGAAACTGAGAAATCTTGGGTGCCCTGAGCTCGATGTGAACTCTCTCAAAAAGAAGCGAGCACATGAAAAAGCACCAGCGAAGAATATCAAAAAGCCAAGAAAGGCAGAGGTGAACTTTTTGCCGCCTCACCCACAAGGAGAAACCGAAGAAAGCTTGGAGCTTGAACGGTTGGAGCTCCTTAATGAAGTAAAGATGAGGAACAATTATCAGATCATCAGTGAGAAGATGGCAAAGACATTCTCCATTCGCAGGCAGGAAGTTGTCAGTCACGCACCATCAGTCAATGAGTTAAAAGACCGATGGCCTGCTCTTTTCTGTGCAGATCAGGTAAATATATTTTTAATAAAACTGTTTACAGTATGTGCTATATTAAAGTCAAATTTCTACATTAACAAACTGTGCCTTTTTTATTTGTGCTTTGTTTTCTGTAGATAACGAAGAATTCACAAGGATCACCACTGTTAACCTGGGCCATGTTTATGGCAACTAGACCAGTACTTCCCGAAAATAACGTCCTTGGTGTTGACAAGAAGGGCCTGCAAAAATGAATATCATCGTATAAGGAACATGCTGCTAGAGGTATGAATAAGTGTCAAGTCAACTTTTATTTATAGAGATAGAGTGCTTTATATAGTACAGATTGTTTCAAAGCAGCTTCACAGTCATAACCAGGAAAATAACAGAAGCAAATTCTGCCTAGTTTCAATATGCAGTTCAAGTCAGTTCATAAATGTATAACATAGGATGGTTTACATTTGGTGATAATGTTAAAGGTGCCCTAGAATTGAAAATTGAATTTACCTCGGCATAGTTAAATAGAGTTCTGTACATGGAAATGACATACACTGAGTCTCAGACACCATTGTTTCCTCCTTCATATGTAAATTTGATTTGTGCAAAAGACCTCAGAAGAACAGGTGAATCTCAACATAACACAGACTGTTACGTAACAGTCGGGATCAAATATATGTGACCCCAATATTTGCATATGCCAGCCCATGTTCAAGGCATTAGACAAGGGCAGTATTAACATCTGGAGCAGCACAGCTGAATCATCAGACTAGGTAAGCAAGCAAGAACAATAGTGAAAATGGCAGATGGAGCAATAATAACTAACATGATCCATGATATCATGATATTTTTAGTGATATTTGTAAATTGTCTTTCTAAATGTTTCGTTAGCATGTTGCTAATGTACTGTTAAATGTGGTTAAAGTTACCATCGTTTCTTATAATAATTCATAAACACAACTTCATTCTTTATAAATCTCTCCAACAGTGTGTAATGTTAGCTTTAGCCACGCAGCATAGCCTCAAACTCATTCAGAATCAAATGTAAACATCCAAATAAATACCATACTTACGCGATTAGACATGCTGCATGACAAACACTTTGTAAAGATCCATTTTGAGGGTTATATATTAGCTGTGTGAACTTTGTTTATGCTGTTTAAGGCAAGCTCGAGCTCCGGGGGTGGGGAGCACGAGAATTTAAAGGGGCCGCAGCCTGAATCTGCGCATATTTAATAATGCCCCAAAATAGGCAGTTAAAAAAATGAATATGACTAATGAATATGAGGTATTTTGAGCTAAAACTTCACAGACACATTCAGGGGACACCTTAGACTTATATTACATCTTTTAAAAAGACGTTCTACAGCACCTTTAATGATCAAATAGTTGAGATTTGTTATATGGTAGGGGTGTAACGATACTTTGTTCAATCTATATAATACATACATGCCAACATGTACGCATTTTGCATAGCAGGTACGCATTTTGACCTCAAAGTACGCTGGTACGATTTGTCACTCTATACTACGCAAAAACGCGGTGACTCCTCCGTACACGCGTAGTACTCAAATCCAGCAAAAGAAAGAGTTCGACCAATCATAACACTGGGTTCATTTCCCCAAATAGCAAGTGGGGATGATTGACAAATGCGTATGGCCTATCAATAAAAAGACACTGCAACACAGCTACACAAAATCCCGCTCGATCCTCCTTCACTTCCGCCGTCTGTGACTGAATTCTCAAGCGAGGACAGTACTAGTCACGGTACTTCTGCCTTAAGGTAAACGGGTATAAAATGCTCAAGTAATGTTGAACAACAAATCTAAATAAAATTGAAATCGCTATATGGCTTAGTGATTATTAAATGTTGTGATGTGTGACTGACTGGCAAGCGCGAGTCTGGAGAAACGGGTGTTTTTTTATTTATTCTCAGTGTTGAGAAACGTAGCCTAGGCCTACATGTTGCATTATTGTGTTAATACACGTGCACGTGCACAGAGAGGTAAAATGAAATTGGTGTGCTTGGTTTAAAATTTGTTCTTGCTTGTTTTTTTTTTTTTTGTCAGAAAACATTTTTAATTATCCACCCGTGTTTTTAAGATTTGTTAAATAACGGACGCTTTAGTTAACACAACCCCTCGTTATATGTCGGACTAACTTTTTGATATTCTTGAACACTGTTGGGAACGTTACTTTAAAAAAGTAATTAGTTATAGTTACTCACTACTTGTTCCAAAAAGTAACTGAGTTAGTAACTGAATTACTCTATAATAACAGTAACTCGTTACCAGGGAAAGTAACTATTTCGTTACTGTTAAAAAAAAAAAAAAAAGTTGCTATATGTCAAAGAATTTTTTTTTTTTTTTTTTTTTTTAGCAGTTTTCACAAGTCAGTTGAAATGAGTAGAACAGACAGGTGTTTGTACATAACTTTCGATATTTATTATTGCACGTCAACAGACAGCAAGAGTTTTATCCTGCACTTCAAGTATTATCTTTGTAAAAAAAGTAAACAGTTGTATCTAAGAAGCAGCAGCATTTCAAACCTCTTGTCTGTCAGCCTGTTTCTCTTTGGGGTGAAGACCAGCTTCCCCAGGCTAAATAGTCTCTCTAATGGGGCACTGGATGGAGTGGCTGCATTGTATTTAATTGAAATTTTTTTTATGAGTGGGAATCTGTTTAGAGTGTCCATCCCTTGTGCTCCTGATTTTAAATAGTCAGCGACTTGGCTTTCCACAGAAGCAGAGGTGTCCTCCTCATCCTCAAAGGAAAAGAATTAATCTATGGCTGAGTCGGTGCTGAGGCTGCGCGTTGGTACCTGTTGGCTGGTCTTCTTGGGCACTTTTCCGGCACTCCGCCAGCAGACATGCCTTGGCGTTGTCCTTCCTTTCCTGTGTCCGCAGCCAACGTAGTTTAAATCTGGGCAGTGTCACCGCAGCCAAGATGGCAGTCTCACTTTCCAGCACCTCTGCAAATCTATTTCTGATTGCCTGAAATGAGACAGACACACACACATATTACATTAATGCATTTGGCTGACGCTTTTATCCAAAGCGACTTACATTGCATTTCAAGGTACACATTTACATTCCTCTCAGTTCTTGCTTTCCCTGGGAATCGAAAACACACACGCACACAGACACACAGAGACACACAGACAGCTAAGAGATATACATTTCATTTTACTTTGATTTCATAATTAATACATATTTCATGTATGAGAGTATGTATTCAATGTATTTACCTTGACAACAGCCTCTGGAAGGTCACCAAGGATTTGGAGGCCAGTCTTCAAGTCCAGGGTCTTGGAGATCAATGTCTCCAGTGTGGGTAGAAGGGTGCCATAGAAGCAGTTGTCTTCGCCCTGAAGAATGTCAAGGGCTACCGTTAGTGGCTTCATCACTGTGCAGTATTCCCTGAGGAACAGGTACTCCCGATCTGTGATGGCCTTCAACCCAAAATTGTAGGAAATGGTGTTCAGCTCGGCGATTGGGAATTCACAGACACGAGCAACGGCATCATGAAAGGAGTTCCATCTGGTCGTACATGGGACAAGGAGCGTCCTTTCAAGGACTTCATCCATGATCTCTGCAGCCACTGTGGAACGGCTGGCCTTGTTCCACAAAGCTGTGCATTTGGAGGTGGCACTTCTGTACACAGCTTTTATGTCTGGCCTTGAAAGTAGCCACTTGTCCACATCAGAGCATGAAATAAGGTTTGCTGTGTGCGATGCACATCTGTGGTGTGGTGGCAAAGTCACAACATCCTCTTCCACACCCTCTTCCACATTCATGTCTTGTAAGACATCATGAAGGTTGACAAAAGTCACATCATCATCATCATCTTCCTCCCCAGAGTCATCTCCCTGAACGGCTGGTAAACTTTAAAGGCTTTCACAAAATTCGAACCATTGTCTGTGACAGTAGCTGTGATTTTTTTTAGAAATACTAAAGGATGAGTGGATATTGTCCAGTTCAGTAGCAAAGCTGTCATACGTATGACGGCCCTTGAAACGTCTGCAGGCCAAGGCTGCTTTCTTTCGCTCTAGGCTGTGTGGATCTAACCAGTGGGCAGTCACGCCGAGGTAACTGCGGTTGTGCGCAGTCCAAATATCTGCAGTTGTAGACAAAAACTCCAACTCTTCAAAACTCTTTTTAAGCTCTGTGTTCATTTTGGCATACTCAACATCTAGGTATTTAGCAAAAGTCTTTGAGCATGGCGTACAGACCCCTGCTTTCCTAGGTATTTTAGCAATAATGGCTCGGAATGAATCATCCTCCACCGTCGATAATGGCAACATACTTTTAACAACATACCTGCCTATCATACGGCTGACTTCAGCCTGTGTCATCATAGGTCTTTGTTGTAAGGCAGAAAGATCTAGTTTTTGCTACTTGGAGGACTTTGCTCCGAGTCCTTCTTTGCTAGTGGATGGCGAGCTATCATCTGTGGTGGTGGAGGTATCGGTGTTTTTGGCCACTAACTTTGTAGATGCGTGTGTCGTTGCGAGATGCTTCATTAAATTAGAGTTGCTTACAACGGATGTCGACAAAGTCTTCGCTCCTGGACATAATTTACACATTACATGCACGTTCTTGCCTTTGACCACAATGAATTTGAAGTAGTGCTTATATCTCCACCTTGAAAATGCCAACTTTTCATCGGATTGCTCCTGACTCGCCATCTCTGCTGCTGCTGCGAATCTCTGTTTAGCTGTTGTATGTGTGTGTGGCGCCGCTGGCGCATGTGCTGGCATGTGTGTAAAAACACTGGCTCTGATTGGCTACCGTGAAACACATGACTCTGCCTTAGCCCATCATAATCGCTTATCTCGTTATTAACCCACCTCCTCACTAGCTGTGTGAGCCAGGGACGTTCAGATTACACAGTTTATTCAATCAATGCATAGTAACGCACTGCATTTAACGTCCAGTAATGTTAACGGCGTTGTAACTACGGGAAAAGTAATTAGTTAGATTACCCCGTTACTGAAAAAATAACGTCGTTACCTAACGCCGTTCTTTTAAACGGCGTTATTCCAAACACTGTTCTTGAATACTCGATTAGTTTTGCTCTTATTGGTCCTTCCTATTCATTGTCAACTGATTTCTATAAATATATTTGTATTGGCTAACCTTTATTCAGCGAATATTTGTCTTGTTTATAATTCAAAGACAGCACGTTACAAATAGAAACCCTTTTTTCTGTGGGATTTAGTATCATATTTGGATATTGGAATAATAAATTATTTTAAATGAATCACATGTAAACTCAATGTTTACTGTTTTCTAAGGGTTTCTTAATTGTACTAGTTTTCATTACAAAACCTGTATAAACAACTCGACTGTCAGGTTAATTGTATGTAAATATAACCTACTTGAAATTGCAAACAAACATTTTTAGTCCATATTAAATATATGAATGCCATTTACTTGTGGTTGTCAGTTTGTATAAGCACACATTATGCAATGCAATATTAATCATGAATTAAAATGCTTTATGATTCACAATATAAAGTTAGTTTTATCCAAGACTCAGCTTACTGTAGTCATAAGGTATAATTCACCCAAAAATTGTGAAAATTAACACTTTTTCTTTGTTTGTTTATATCCACACTAAATTGTTTAACTTGCATAGTTTAAAAAAAAAGCACTGTTACTGTTCATCATTAACACCATTAGTTTTTTTTTGTTTTTTTTCCCTCACAAGCTCTATTTACACCAAGTTAGTGTTGAAACTACACTAGGGCCACATCCACACATAAAAAATATCTGCGTACACACAAAACCACTGAAACAGACTCAAAACGATGTAGTACACTGTAATTAACCACAGAGCTAGACTAAAAAAAACTTGAGCATTCACATAAACCTTGCATGCTGTATACAAAATTTAGTTAAGCTTAGTAATAAAGCCTTACTTTAGTAAAGCTAATAGGTTCAGTAGCTTCTGACACAAGCATATAGTCAGCCATTGTTGTTGTTGCTGTAATGTTACGTAGCTGTGTCTGACTAGAGTTGAGACGTGTGGTGATGACATCATTGTTTCACAAAATATACGGATTGGCTGTACACGAAAATGCAAGGGTGTTGTTTTCAGATTTATCCATCTGGGACCCAGTTTAAAAAAATAGCAGTTTCAGGCTCACAAAACACCGGATCTGTCTAGATGAAACGCTGATACGATACAAAATTTTTATGTATACATCTAAACACATCTCTGTGTGGACGGGCTCTAGGTGTGTCAAAAGTTTAACAATAATTTTTTTTCAACAATAATATAGTGTTCATACAAACCCTGATCGGGGTAATTTAATGTAATCTGCATTCTGTTTGACTAAAAATACAATGTCTGAAATCAGATAAATAAGTAAACATGATGTATCAGTTTGAACATTTATTTTATAACAATATGTTTTAGATGTACCAATTAAACCAACATAAATAATGGTCAGAATGTTGGCTGTTACAAGTTCTCTCAATTTACATTATCTTTGTACTTTAAATACATGATGCTCTGAAAAATGTTCTGTCAAAAATTTGACAAAGATAAAATACACAGTGCTGTTAATGAAAAAAAAAAAGTTTTTCATCGCATATAATCAGGTCTATATTCTGTCCCATCTATTTAAAATTAGACAAAAACACATAAATTGTACAGAACTGCTGACTACAGCCACCTTGTGCACATAACTTAAGTTTTAACAAAGGATAGAAACTGCATGACTCTTCAATGAGATTTCAAAGACTGGCTGTTTGCATGCAAAATTTGACAACAGAAACACTTTCAAATGTAACCTGTTTTAAAAGCTTTGCATGCAGCTCCTTTACTCTGGGAGACTCACTGGTAAGACCAAAATCGATGTTGTAGACTGCAGTCTGCAGGAAGGTAAAGAAGTTGACAAGGACTTCCTTATACAACAGTCTGAACACAGTGGACTTCGAAGAGTTCATCGACAGCACTCAAGGAGCTGGTTCCTGCAAAACAAATGAGATCCTTGTCCACTATAACAGAATTTGTCGATCCTGCACCTAAAGGGCAATGTGAAGTCGGGTACATGAAGCACAGACTGGGTTGTCAGTACTGCCTTCAATTTCTGGAAGGCCTTCTCTGTCTCCCTGGTCCAAGAGACTTTCTCAGGGTGGCCCTTTTTGGTCAGGTCTGTCAGAGAGCTAGCTAATGAGGAGAAATTGGGGATGAAACATCAGGAATATCCTGCCAACCCCAGGAAGGCACACATGTAATTTGGTGAGGGGTCATGGGAAGTTCTTGACCGCACTTACTTTTTCTTCCTGGGTTAACACCAAACCCCTCCCAGTGCGGAATATCATGCCTCTGTTATTCCTAGGTGGCATTTGCAGGGGTTGGCCATGAGTCCAGCTCTTGTAAAGTGGACAGTACCTTCCGGACATGGTTGAGATGTTCTTTCCAGCCCTCTGAGTGGATTACAACATCGTCCAGGTAGACTGCAGCATACTGTTGATAGGGTCTCAACAGGATGTCCATCATGCATTGAAACATTGCTGGTGCCCTGTACAGCCAGAAAAGTAGAACCTGGTACGAACAATGCCCCGAAGGAGTACTGAAGGCTGTCTTCTCCCTGAGCTTTAACCATGGGGGACCTGCCAATAGTCCTTTGTAAGGTCCAAAGTCTAGATGAAATGGGCCTTCCCCAACCACTCAATCAGCTTGTCTACCCAGGGCATTTAACCATCAAATGTGGACACATTGTTGAGTTTCCGATAGTCATTACAAAATTGGAAGATGCCGTCTTTTTTGGTACTATCACAATAGGGCTCAGAATTGATGGAGAGTGTTTTGGATCTCTCACTCTCTGGAGCAACGTAGACCGTCCGACTGCAGGCTCTTCTAGGGGGTCTCTGGGTGGTGGCCTGTTCCGCCGAGGCCATAGCAGTCAGTCCAAACCTGGCCAATCTTTTCATAACAGCAGGGGGAAAGGTAGGTCCTTTACCACTCCTACCTCCAGGAACATATCATGGAATGGGACAGCCTGTCCTGGCTTTTCAGTCTTCAGTAGATGTGGCTGGATCAGACTGACCAGACTGGGTTGTGGGCAGACAATTCAGGTGGGTATTTGTGCCTCGGGGAAGCTGCCCGCATTCTCCACCAGTGTAGTAAGGCAGGAAAGAGGCATGACACAGAGGTATGCTTGAATGCCCAGAGAGCTCTTTATTTACAATAGTGAAGGGCAAGGAGGGCAGTGAAAGGGATGTGGCGTCCTCCTGGGCTTTTGTGGGTACCTCTTGTGAGCATGGGCGTGCAGGTGAATTTGATGAAGCTTCTTTGTGTGTTGGTGAGAAGACTGATGTCGGCTCAGCTTGGTCCTCAGTCGCTTCCTAGAAAGAAGGGTAGACACATTAGACAAGTCATTGCATGTCAGATTCTCTATTCCCAAGATTGAGGTATCTTGTGGCCTTTATATCTCTCTTCTTGATGAGTTGAGTGGGGGCAGCTGTCCCAATTAGTGCAGGAGGCAGCCTTAATTGAATGGTAGGCATCTTGCCACACACCCGAGAATAAACCTCATTGACAATCACAGAAGCTCAAATGTGCTGCGTATCATGAGAATGAACTTGATTGGTTCTTGCGGACACTCAAAAATGTTGCGTAAGACACAAGAATGAACCTCATTAGTTCTTGCGGAAGCGCAATCGTGCTGCATAACATGAGAATGAATCTCATTGGTTCTTGCATGTCAAGCGAACATGCTTGAGCTTACATTTACCACAACTGATGTGTGAGTTGATGTCTATACATGAATAAATGCCTAAATCTGTTCTTCATATCAGGAAAGTGTGTCAGGTAAGAAATACAAACAAACAAACAAAATGTGTAGAGGGTGTCTTCAGAAAATTTGGACTAAACTGCTTGATTCATATGGATTAGTTTTACGATCTCTTAATGAACTTTTTGATTCATTGAAGTGGTATTTACATCCATTTATGGTATTTACAACCATAATCATTTCAAAAATCACAATGACATCGCAACTGTATTGTGAGCTTTACCTTATGGAAATGCACAAGTCTGTCAACAGCTTCTGTTTGACTAACCTTAGTCTTCTTCCTCACCACCAGATTGTTTTTCCAGGGCATCTTGGACAATCTGATTAATATGACAACATACAGGTGACAAGACTAGTAAAAATGAAAAAATTGTTACATGGACAAATTTATTATGAAGAAAAACATGCATACATACCCATTTTGCCTTATCAGCCAAAGAGAATGAAAGGGTATCAGTACATGTGATGGGGTTGAGGATCTTGTGGGTGATGCAAAGAGAGAAAAGCAAAACATTAATTTCATGTTTCATGTCTGTAAAAGCATTATTTCAAACACGACTACAGATAAATCATATACAATACCATATTAAAAGTGTGGAGACCTTTAAAGAAATAATTTCTTCTGGACATCTTACAGTTAAGCATAAACGTGGACTGCCATCAATTTATGGAAAATGTCCTCTTCTACATTGGTGTCAGTCAAAGAGTTGAAGAGCAGCACTTCTTGCAAACCTGAATTTGCTTTCAACTGAAGAATAATTTTAACAATAGCATGAATATAAACATTTCACCAAATGCAAATATTAAAGAATTGAAACAGGCCTTACATTTACATTACATTTAGTCATTTAGCAGACGCTTTTATCCAAAGCGACTTACAAATGAGAAGAGTAGAATCAATCAAATCAACATGAGAACAACAGTAAGTGCTGTGTGAAGTCACAGTTATGACAGTAAAGTGCTCGTAGCAAGGATTTTTTTTTTTTTTTTTTTTTTTTTTATAAATACACAAATAGATGGAATGAAAATAGAAATCAAGGTAAGTGCTACTATTACTGGGTCAAGTGCTGACGAAAAAGATACGTCTTTAGCATTTTTTTGAAAGTGGCTAAAGATTCAGCTGCTCGGATAGAGCGTGGCAGGTCATTCCACCAGCCAGGAACAGACCCGGAGAAGGTTCGTGAGAGTGATTTTGTGCCCCTTTGTGATGGCACCACAAGCCGCCGTTCACTTGCAGAACGCAAGAATGCAGAACGCCTTGACTTCTTAATGTAAGCTTACGCATAATATAACTGTCTTTAATTAGCACATTTCTAAGAGGTAGCACATTAACTTACCTTTACTGAGAAAATCTTGGAATGTACAATCGTTAAGCAAATTCTACCCAATAAACCATTAAAATGTCTTTACCATTAACCCGTTAAGACCGGATGGAGCGTCGGCGCTCCCATTTGCGTGTCTCTCTTTAAGAGCCAATAAAAACTGAACCCATATAGGTAGCACAAAAATTCTTTTTGCATACAAAACCAGAGACTTTACATGTTCAGATCAAGCCTCCAACATGCTATTGCGTTGTTTTCACCCTCTGAGTCTGAGTAATATGCGTTTACAACAAAAACAGCACAACCGCTAACTGAATACAAATATGTAGATTTCACGTGCTTATAACTCCAAGAAAAATGCACAGATCATAGAAATTGGCACATCAATATTTAAAGTGGATTCTCACGATTAAATGAAATCAACGTAATATATTGTGTTGATCACAAGATATCACTCACGGAATGATTTAACATACTTGGCTAAAAACATGTCTCTCATCTTTCGGGATGCAGTGTGTATCCAATGTTCCCGGACCCATCCATGTTCGTTTTCCAACGTGGAATAACACAAAATATGTATCATCTTAAAGCTTAGAATCTCATCTTTTAAATGCATCTAAACATTTTGAAAAACTCCTAATGATTGCTGAGAAGTGCCTCTAACCTGGAGTTTACCGCCCGTGGATGCCATCTGGCTATGAAAATGAATAATTTAAGTGAAGGGGTTTTTTTTACTACTGGTGATTCACCAGTTGTCAATGATGATGGTCATCTTTACCGTTCTTGGTTACAATCCGCCATCAAAATGACAAGCTTAAAAGAGTCTTCAAATAACCCACCACTTGCAGCGTCCAGGACTCCTCCTTTATGTTTACAGACGTGATGTAATGACTCAAAAGCAAACTCATATTTCCAGCAGAAATATGGTGTATAAAATCAAGCACCTAGCTATGCAGTCTGGAATGGGTTGTTCTGAAGAGCTCAGTGAATTCAAGGGTTACTGCGATAAGTGTTTGCATAAGTCATTTTGTAAAATTTAATCCCTGCTGGATTTCCATGGTCAACTGTAAGTGGTATTGTTGGACTGTGGAAGCATTTAGGAACAGCAACTCAACCATGAAAAGTCACAGAGTGCTGAGAAGCATGGTGCGTAAAAGTCACCAACGCTTTTCACACTAAATGTTTCCACTTTTCCAAAATGCCCGTCGAAACGCCTCTACTTCATCTTTCTTTTCTCTTTTACAGAGTGATGTATTCATAAAAATCCATCCTCATAAGTAATTTAACATTATTTTCTTTTTTAGGATTATTCTCTGGAAAGGAGGAGAGAGGCTGCTATCCGTTCCTTAATGGTGCATCTCAGAGAAAAAGAGGAAGATCTCTTTAAAGAGTGCTTGGTAAGACACACTGTACTTTGTGTCATTTTGTGTCATTTTTTTTTTTAAATATGTTGACTTAAAACACTGACATTGATTCTGATCTACTTAGAATGATGAGGATAGTACCAATGAAGTGATGAAGATTATTATATCTAGAGGAGCCACAACATCTGACCCAACCAGAGCAGAATTGTGATTGAGGGAACAGAAGTCCAGGAAGACCTGGAAGTACCCAGAGCCTGCGCACTGCTAATGGGGCTGATATACGCACTCAACCTCAGCTACCCAAAAGAACTGAAAAATACCTTTGAGGCATTTCAAAAGATCTTCCTTGAGCTGGATGATCTGAAACCTAGCCCGAAGGTAATGTCTCTAAAAAACAAACTGCTGTACTAAACTCTGTAGAATTAGGCTGCTGTCATCAAACCCTAATGTTGCACTGTGTTGCAAAAGTAAGTTTTCTTGTGCATAAAACTACAGCAGCTGTACTGTTGACAGTTGACAGTGTATTAGGAACACCTAGATAAAAAAATAATGCAGTAAAAAACAATACATTTCGTTTTTGCTAGGTGGACCCAATAAACTAGCAAAGTGAGTGTATATTGTTCAAATCCATTTATTTGTTCTTCTCTTTTTTTTTTTCCCTTTTTTGGAAATAAAACCACATATGTACTTACAAAGTAGCTTGGAAACCATTCTTTTATTTTCCATGGGAAGAATTTTTACTATATTTTCTAAGGTAAAGCACTAGATTTAGTTGAGGGGGGATAAACAGGCTGTTTCATTTTGTTTAAGGGAAACTTCCTGGTAAAAGCCTGCAAATTGGTTTTTGTGCACTAAGATGTTATTTGGACACAAGTTGGCTCTTTTTTTTTTAATAATAAACCATTCATAAAACTGGAATTGGAATAAACATTTGTTACTGAACAGAAATAAGTTACTAATATATGGAATAAGTTACTAATTAAGACACTCATCAGTCACTTGACTGGTCATTTGCAGATCTGTGGAAGAGCAGCATCTAAAAATCACACATTTACTACAGTAGTAACTTTTATACATTTTGTAATCCATCTTAAACACGTTATCTTTAAAACCATTTTAAATATTACAAGCCAATTTAAATACACTAATATTCAATAAATCCAATCAGAAGAGGCATCATGAACTGGGCAGCGTTTTCCAAAACCACGTAAGTAAGACGTAACTAATTTTACTGAGCAAGGTCACTTGTCTCCAACTTATACTCTTTTGTTAACTGATGGAATTTTGAGAGTTTAAACACTTTGTATTAAAAAAACCTGAAATGATTTTAGACATCCCTCATTAAAAAAAAAAAAAAAAAAAAAAAGTTCTTTGGGCTTGGTTTACTGAAGTGACATTTTTGTTTTTAATTAACATTTACAAAAAGTTATGAAATAAAACTATAACTGCAGGCTTGAAACAAATTTTATTTCATGTGAAAATGGAAATTTGAACAATGTAAAACATTACAGCCATATTCCCTAACTATAAGGTGGAAAAATAAAAGTAAAACACATTAAAATTCTCATTCAACATGTCCGCATACTGTAAAAAAACTTGGCTCTTAAAGTAAAGCTATTTTGACATTTCAAACATCTTAACTGTCTAGGAAGATAATAAGCAACATTATAAATTTTAAATGTTTTTATGTTAAGGTTTAGTTCACTTTAAAATGAACATCAGCCCAAGTTTTACTCACCCTCAAGGCATCCTAGATGTATATGACTTTCTTCTTTCTGATGAACAGAATCAGAGATATATTAATAAATATCCTGATGCATCCAAGCTTTATAATGGCAGTGAACCAGACACAACGAGTATGAGCTGAAGAAAGTGTCTCCATCCACATCCATCCATCATGAATGTACTCAACACAGCTCCAGGGGGTTATTAAGGGCCTTCTGAAGTGAAGCGATGCATTTGTGTAAGAAAAATATCCACATTTAACAAGTTATAGAGTTAAATATCTACTTCTACCAGACCGCCTTCTATATTCAATTTATGAAGAAAGTGTAACACCTCTCGCAGTTTAAAATGCTTACACTACATCATAACCTTGTGTAAATGTAATGTCATCAGTTATGCTTGTTTTGTTGAATAGTTGAATACTGAAGGTGTAGGGTGTAGTGTAAGTGTTATGAACTGCAAGAGGCATTACACTTTCTTCATAAGTTGAATACAGAAGGCAGTCTGGTGAGGCCAACTGAGGCACTCATACACAACTTTTACAAAAGGTTAAAAAAAAAATTTCATTGACGCTCAAGAAGAACAAACCACATTTAGGAACCAGAGGAATGTAATCTGAACATGATTATCAGTCCACTTTTTCTTTTCTTTTTTTTTTTTTGACTTGTAAGAAATCTACACATCAGTGTAAATTTAGCAGTAATAAACACATTGCAGTTTTTATGATCCCATGATACAGTGCCTCCACAAATATTGGCACCCTAGTAAATAGGAGCAAAGGTGGCTGTGAAAGTAAATCTGCATGGTTTATCCTTTTGATCTTTCATTCAAAAAATTCACAAAATTCCAACCTTTCATTGAAGGAAAATAATTGAAAATGGGGGGAAAAGCTCATTATGAAATAAATGTTTTTCTCTAGTTTACGTTGGCCACAATTATTGGCACCCAATTATTGCAACCTCCTTTTGCCATGATAACAGCTCCGAGTCTTCTCCTATAATGTGTGCATCTGGACCAATCAGGCACACAATTATTCATTATATTTAATGAATTACCCATAACTCACTCTATCAAAGTTCTGTGAACCCATCCCCCTAAAACTGCAACCAACCTCCCAAATGTAGCTAAACACACAGGCAGAACTAGGTGTCCTGTTACAGATACATGGTACTTTTACGATCAAAAGAATGTTGTAGTGACTCATTCTTTCTGAGAAGGACAAATAAACTCTTAATCCTATGTATTCTCTGTATAACCACTTGGGAAATGTATAACATGTATCCAAGTTTCCTCCATGACTTTCCTTTATAGGCTTTATTCTATGTATTCATTTTCTCTTTTGAACTATTTTGGTATTAATATTCCAGAGCTGCAATGTATAGTTTCTGAATCACACAGGTAGCATGTTTGGTATCTACGGACTCCAACTTTCGATTCCTATTTGGTAATTTATGTTATATGTCCATACCTGTGCAACCACAACAGTATTACAAGGATCTTTAATAGTTCTTGTTCAAAACTCAGCTTGTTAATCTTTCTTGGTCTAAAAGCCCTGACAGGAGGTGTGTTGTCGCCCGGAAATACAACCCTTCATTGGCTACATCAACTTTAAGAGGTTGGATTTTGACCAGAGGTTAAAGCTAGAGAACAATGCCACTCCCTCTCTTTCCTTGCTTCTGGACCACTGAACAGACCTGCAGGCCTCGGCCCTACAAACCAGCCATGTGCTCAACATCCAACATAGAAAAGACTGGCAACAAACTTCAGATGAAATCCTCAGACTCTCCTCAACCTGCCGATCCGATGCTCCTCAGCCTAAAGGCATCTTGCAAGTATCGTAATTTTAAACACTAAACAGCGATTTAGTATTGATTTGTAAGACTTTTGCTATGCTGAAAAACTGATGATTCCTTTCCAGATTGTCTTTGACTTTTCCTATAGCTCTAGTAACAGTACCTCTTCCGGTTCAACTCTATCATTACTCATTCTGACCTACGTATGTGTGTGACGTTTGTGTATGTATGTTATGTTATGTGTTTGTTAGTTTAGTTATGTGTTTGTGAGTTAGTTCATAAAGACTGTGCACAATACATTTTGGTTCTGACTCCGTCTGCTAATAAACTGCCTCTTAAGTGATTTAGATCCTGACTACATGCTGAGTAGCACGGTACAATAAGAATGTTATTTTTCCATAACCTGGAAATGAACATTTCTTAGAATTAATAAACAATCAACACTGAGTGTTCACTGGACAACAAGTTAATTGATTGTAATATTAAGCTTAATGTAGCTATATCCAGTTAATCTGATTTACATATTCATAATTAATAATAATATTGAGTTATGAATAATTATTAATATTTCCCCTTTGAGTTAATTCACTACAAATGCCTGATGAGTTTGGAGAACACCTGACAAGACATCAGAGACCATTCCTTCATGCAGAATCTTTACAGATCCTTCAGATTCCCAGCTCCATGTTGGTGTTTCTTCTCTTCAGTTCACTCCACTCATTTTCTTTAGGGTTCAGTTATAAGATTATAAGATTTCTAGCAGAAGCGTCAGGTTTTAATTTTTTAAAGGTGCCATCGAATTGAAAATTGAATTTATCTTGGCATAGTTGAATAACAAGAGTTCAGTACATGGAAATTACATACAGTGAGTCTCAAACACCATTGTTTCTTCCTTCTTATATAAATCTCATTTGTTTAAAAGACTTCCGATAAACAGGCGAATCTCAACATAACACAGACTGTTACATAACAGTCGGGGTGTACGCCCCCAATATTTGCATATGCCAGCCCATGATCGAGGCATTTCACAAGGACAGCCAGTATTAACGTCTGGATCTGTGCACAGCTGAATCATCAGACTAGGTAAGCAAGCAAGGACAACAGCAAAAAATGGCAGATGGAGCAATAATAACTGACATGATTCATGATAACATGATATTTTTAGTGATATTTGTAATTGTCTTTCTAAATGTTTCGTTAGCATGTTGCTAATGTACTGTTAAATGTGGTTAAAGTTACCATCGTTTCTTACTGTATTTACGGAGACAAGAGCCGTCGCCATTTTCATTATTAAACACTTGCAGTCTGTATAATTCATAAACACAACTTCATTCTTTAGAAATCTCTCCAACAGTGTATAATGTTAGCTTTAGCCATGGAGCACTATCAAACTCATTAAGAATCAAATGTAAACTTCCAAATAAATACCATACTTACGCGATTAGACATGCTGCATGACGAACACTTTGTAAAGATCCATTTTGAGGTTATATTAGCTGTGTGAACTTTGTTTATGCAGTGATAGAGTCGAGAGCTTGGGAGGGGCGGAGAGCGCGAGCAATTAAAGGGGTCGCAGCCTGAATCGGCGCATTTCTAATTATGCCTCAAAATAGGCAGTTAAAAAAATTAATTTAAAAAATCTATGGGGTATTTTGAGATGCAACTTCACAGACACATTCAGGGGACACCTTAGGCTTATATTACATCTTGTAAAAAAACGTTCGATGGCACCTTTAATCTGTTGGTATTTGATAGAATACATGATACCATGAATCTGAACAAGATGTCCAGGACCTCCAGCAGAAAAATAGCCCACAACATTAAAGATCCAGCAGTATATTTAACTGTGGACATGGGGTACTTTTTATCCATGTGTGCGCCAAACCCATCTGGTGAGTTTGCTGCCAAAAAGCTCTTTTTTTAGTTTCATCTGACCGTAGAAGCCGGTCCCATTTGAAGTTCCAGTCGTGTCTAACAACTGAATATGCTGGAGATTGTTTCTGGATGAGAGCAGAGGATTTTTCTTGAAACCCTCCCGAACAACTTGTGGGGATGTAGGTGGTTTGATCATTTTTTTTAGGCTTTCTGAGACTCAAGACTCAACTAATCTCTGTAATTCTCCAACTGTGATCCTTGAAGAGTTTTTGGCCACTCAAACTCTCCTCTTCACTGTGCATTAGGACGATTTAGACACGCGTCCTCTTCCAGGCAGATTTGTAACATATTTAGTTAAATGGAACATCTTAATTATTGCCCTGATAGTGGAAATGGGGATTTTCAATGCTTTAGCTATTTTCTTACAGCCACTTTCAATTTTGTGAAGCTCAACAATTTTTTGCTGCACATCAGAACTATATTCTTTGGTTTTTCTCATTGTGATGAATGATTACGGGAATTTGTCCTTTGTGTTTCCTCATATTTATACACCTGTGGAACAGGAAGTCATGGCTGGACAATTTCATGTTCATGATCACTCTGGTGTGCTAAAAAAAATGAAAATATGAATAGGAATATACTTCAGAGATATTTTACTCATAAGAATTTCTTGGGGTGCCAATAATTGTGGCCAATGTGTTTTGGAGAAAAATATGTATTTCATGATGTGATTTTTTCCCCCCACTTTCAATTGTTTTATTTTGATGAAAGGTTAGATTTTTCTAAATTTTTTGAATGAAAGATCAAAAGTATAAACAATGCAGATTTTCTTTCACAGCCACCTTTGCTTATATTTACTAAGGGTGCCAAAATTTGTGGAGGGCACTGTAAATATCTTGCTGATTCTGCAGGATGCAAACATTAACTTTACTATGTTGTTTCTTGTTATATTTTGTCTTGTACATAGAAAGTGTTGGATCCAATTGGATTACTATATACAAACTGTATAGACAAAAACACCTCATAAATCCTTCAGAATATCCTTGTATTCTGCAGTGGTTGTAAAGTAGCAAGTTTGAGATTATCTATAGTCAAGTTAAGAACGAATAAGGATTAAGAAATTATTTTAATACTGTCAATGCAAAGATTAATATCCCTATTAGTGCCAAGAGCTTGTCAAGGTTTTATTCTGTTTGTGCAGAATTAATGCAACATACTCACCAGACTGTCTGCGTCAATGGCCTCGTGGGCAGCGTGCCAACGCAACTACGCAACTGCGCCTCCAGCAACCTGAGTTTGATTCCCAAGGTCCTCAAGGTCCTTTGCCGATCCTGTTCCCCTCTATCCACCCTATGTTTTCATGTCTGATCTGAAGGGTTAGGTATTGTTTTTTTGTTTTTTTTATGGCATCGGTGCCAAATCAATACTGTTAAAAGGGTACCAGAGCCTAAATGGTGTCACAGAATCTCCAGGCTCCACCTACACACAGCCACAATGATTGCAATCACCAGATTTCTAATCATCACCCGCTGTCACCCATTTCATCTGCTCCACTTAAAGGATTAGTCCACATTTAAATAAACTTTTCCTGATAATTTACTTACCCCCATGTCATCCAAGATGTTCATGTCTTTCTCCTTATAATCAACTATAAGGAGATTAATCCTGGAATGTTTTCATCAAAAACCTTAAATTTTTTTCGACTGACGAAAGAAAGACATGAACATCTTGGATGACATGGGGGTGAGTAAATTATCAGGAAAAGTTTATTTAAAAGTGGACTAATCCTTTAAAAGGACTCTTCACACAGTCTCATCAGCCTAGTCTCATCTGACTTACCTTATGTCTCTCCCAGCTTGACGATTCCTTACCTGCTGTCCCTCTCCTCACCCGAGTCTCCATTCTCAGTGTTGTCGATCTCCAGTCTCCTGCTCCGTCTTCTCCTCTAAGTCTCGTGGATTTGCCCTTTAAAGAAAGGAAAAGGAAAGAGTTTATCAATTCATCAGTGACTGAATAACGAGTGTGGCAACATACCTGTGTGAGCTGTGTCTTCACTACTCACCTGCTTCACCATTCTCCGATACCATACTGTTGTGTTTAATAAAGCTTGCCTTTTATCATACTTACCATCTCTCTGGTCTGTGTATCCTGACAAATGGTGCTTGAACCAATACTTAAAAAAGCCACAAAACAATGGTGGATGACATTAAAGAACAGCTTTTTATTGAAATAAAAATTGGACATTATATTAAAAGTTTCAATTGTATGAAAATATATGAATATAAGTAAAAACAAAACACAACAAATTTACATAATTTCACAAAATCTCCAGAAGAGAAGATGATGAGAATACAACACAAGGTTTATTAAATAAGACAGCCAACATGCAAGGCACTGTGTACTAAACACAAACAATAATGGACAATGAACAGAACAAAGGGAGGAACTTGGATACACAGTGATGATATACTAAATGATGAACAGGTGTGTAGATGTCATGAGTGTCCATAAAAACTAATGAGTGGTGGGAAACAAAGACAAAGAATCACATGTGATAAATGAAAACAAAAGTCCATGAAAGCAAGCTGAACATAACTGTAAAATCACACCCCCCTCCAGTAAGGTGCGACCTCTTGCTGTAACAAAAAAGATGGCAGAGGGAGGGAAGGGTGGTGGTAAAAGAGGAGTTGGTATTTTTAATATCTTGGTTTCAGCAATTCTTATACAGAAATATGAGCATATCTTCCTTCTCTGGCAAAATAAGACACCTCTCCTGGCTTATTGCATGTCCTTGCACAGGAGAAAACCCTCTCAGATGGTGTTGATGAGGCCTGTACACACAGGTGTGTGTTGAAAAGGACAGACAATTTGGGGAGGCTGTCCTGCTTCCCCCACAACCAGGCCACAGGTTCTTGTCCTGATGAGATTACAGGCAGACCTGTGTAGATCTCAATCTCTTTTTGGACCTGTTCAGCTGTGGAGTGGGAACCACTTCTAGTGGTCATTGCCTGAAGTAGCTCTTGGTCCTCGTCCTCAAACAGCTCTTCTAGGGCTGACTTCTTGGCATGCTTCTTGTGAGTTGGAAACTGAAAAAACATAAAAGTAGTGTTTAGACAAACATGCTTCAATAGTTTTTAAATAGCCTGTTTCAAGATTATGAACTTATATGTTCCTCTGCCTTGTCCTACTCATGGTCATCTGATCCTTCTTCCTCAATGTCCTGAAGACCGTCCATTGGAAGCTGTAGAAATAATGTTGCACATAAATAGCAATACTTCATCATAGAAACTGTAACATGGCACACATGGGAAACAAGGCTGAACGTAAAATACCTGTTCTGTTACATTGCAAACCG
Organism: Culter alburnus; assembly: GCA_028476615.1. Classification (NCBI taxonomy): domain Eukaryota; kingdom Metazoa; phylum Chordata; class Actinopteri; order Cypriniformes; family Xenocyprididae; genus Culter; species Culter alburnus. The sequence continues at coordinate 77,733 of JAOTNS010001405.1, forward strand.
TGCTTTCTCCAACTGGCCCTAAGCATCAGCAACAGCACATCCAAGTTTACCTTTGAAGCTTGTGTCCATCAAAGTGCCCTCCTGGATTAAGTTCTGAATGTCTTAATCCTGTAATAAAAACACAAAAAACTATTTAGTGTCTAACAGTTTAAATTATGTGGTTTGCCTTGTTTATTTTTAAGCATAAGCTCTTAATGAAAATGGAAAATACCAATATTGTTTTTGCAGATCTCCCCAAAACTCTCTTTTTTAAAGCATTGATAAACAGTGTGTCCTCTTCAGCCAACGTGAAATGCACCTCCAGCTTAGTATGTGAAGAATTTAGCCATGTGTGGGAGACTTCTCACTGGATACACAGTGGGATGGGGTGTATAACAACTTCATGAATTTAACAAAATCCTCTGGAATTTGTCTGGTTTCCTGGAATCCGTCATCTGTGAGCTTTTCCAGTCTAAGGGAAAAAAAGAAGATATGAAGGTAAGAATAAAATATCAACTATTATGTTGTTACTTATTGTTTTACAACTAATCATCTTGTCTATCACTTGTCTTTCTCCATTGGCTTTCTGAGTCATTGGTCAAGTGATGCTGCCTGGATGGCCGAGTACTGCTCCAAAAATCTCTACACCATCAGAAAAGGGGAGTTCCACCATGATCTGACATCCAAAATCATGTTGTGGCAGATCTGAAACACAAATACACATTTTTAATTACAATCTACTGAAGTTTGAAACAAACCTTTTGAGATTTAAAAGGCTACACTACGTACTGGAAAGTTGCAGCTTCTCTCCCAGGACAATCTTAGCCATGGAGGACCTCTTCAGCCACACCACGATAGCTATATATGTCTGGCACACCACTTTGTAATGGCACTGATGCTGTAAACCACCTGTGCTGCCAGGTTAAGGGTATAGGCAAAGCACCTGTAAGACTAATGCCGAACTGTCTGGACCAAGAGATGGCTACTCTTTGAGAAAACAAAGGAAATTAACATTTGAACTCAAATGTTCAACTGCAAAATTAGCATCCCCATCCGAGACACAATCACACTGAGGTGATCACACCTCAGCATTTCCCTTCCTTCACCCCCTCTTCCCCCATCTCTCTACATATGGAGATGACCTGAAATTCACCCTATATGGTTTAATGGGAACATTTATCATACAACATTATACATGTTTAGTATCATTTGGAATGTCTCAGTGCGACTGGTACAAAGGTCTCATTCCCATAGAAGTAAACTAGAAGGTAATAAAGGTTTAAAGATTTTAGAGATATTTTGCTCTCTGTAATGGGTGTGTCCACCTTCACAGGGTCTTTCATGCAAATGGCTTTCTGTCCCCAAATGGTGTAAACTACTCAGCCTAGGACCCTGATTAATGCAAATTCCCATTGAGAACTCATGTTTCCATTTGAAAGAAGTTTCTGTCTTGGTCTGGGTATTTAAAGAGATGTTGCAAGAGGCTCAGGGCTCCATCCTGTGCAGATGAGCCACATTGCTGAGTGTCCTTCAGACACTCAGCAATGTGCATTTTTCTAATGTCAGGTTCATCTTTTACTCAGTTTCTGAGCATTTGATGTTTGTATTGATCATCTTTGAGATGATTATGTAATTGGCATGATACATTTACCTGACTAATAAATTGGGTAACACTTTACTTGAAAGGGTGTGCATAAGACTGACATGACACCTTCATAATTATAACATGACACTTGTCATGAATATGAAGGAGGTTTTATGCATGTTTATGACAACTGTCATTAAGTGTCATTTGCTCAATTATGTCATTTTTAATGCAAAAAGATGACATTGTTGAGATGTCCGAGTTATGACAACTTGACATAAACCAATACATCATAACCTGTCAGTGTCTTTGTCATGACAACTTGACATTATTTAGCTTTATGGGTTAACATGACATTAAACTGTCATGTGGTTGGTTTTGACATTGGCTGTCATGAGGCCATTATAATAGTGTCATAAATATGTATCTTGAGCTCAAGTACAGTGGTACAAATTGAACCTGTCATTAAAATGTCATTAAGTAACAATACTCTGACAAATAATTTTATAACAGCGTCATGAATATTTTCATTTCATTTTTTTTTTAAGTTTCCTCCAACAGAAGGTCAGATAATAGACCATTTCAAACTTCTTAAAAAAATGACACTGTTAGAAAATAATGGTAACACTTTATTTTAGGGTCTTTTAACTAGTTGCTTATTACTATTAGCATGCATATTACTAGAATATTGACTATTTATTAATAATTATTAAGCACATATTAATGCCTTATTATGCATGATCTTATTCTACATTCTTAATCCTACCCAATACCTAAACTTAACAATTAACTATATTTAGAAGCAGTAAATAAGGAGTTTATTGACAGTCATAGTTAATAGTTTATATATGTGTTTCCTATACTGAAGTGCTACCAAAATAATGTAATGTAATGTTAATGTTAAAAACCAAAGTAGTTTAAGTTTGATAATTACTCTGCTATGTCATGTTTATGACAGGTTATGTTGTCTTGGTAATGTCAAGTTGTCATGACAAAGACACTGACAGGTTATGATGTATTGGTTTATGTCAAGTTGTCATAACACAGACATCACAAACAATGTCATCTTTGCATTAAAAATGACATAATTGAGTGAATGACACTTAATGACAGTTGTCATAAACATGCATAAAACCTCCTTCATATTCATGACACGTGTCATGTCATGAAGTCTTATGCACACCCCTTCAAGTAAAGTGTTACCATAAATTGTTACATTTAACTTTATTCTGACTTACTCTGAAATTATTGGCTCTAGTAGATTACGTTAAATCCATAACCCCACAAATCTACGTTCAGGTTAGGAACGGACTAAAGCACAGTTTAGGTGGAGCAGTGGGGCACACCAACTGATATTTTAGAGCTCCGACTAACACATTGGCTTTAGTTAAGTATACTTAGACTGTGTAGGCTAATAATGGGTTTTTCCTTTTAGAGCAACAGAGTGTTGCTTGATCAATCTAAACAGGGTGGGCCTCAAACTCTGGTTATGGTGAGATTATTCCAACTAAGTGTCTGTGGGTAAACCACTGCGTGATTATGTAAAGTTACCACTAGAGGAAGCTAAATTGGTCAGCCTGATTTTATGGTAATGGTCATGGCCCCTAGTTAAAGTAAAGAGTTAAATAGAATAATCAAATGTATAGCTAAATTGTTATACAAATGACCAATAATCAGTAGACATTCTAAACTAAAATCGAGGTCATAATAAAATGGAGTCAGATAAAAGTTTACTTGGAATTAAACTACTTTGCCACACTGAAAAGACCGAACGTGCAAGAACCCTTCCCCGTCCTGTGGGAAACCACAGTTGGGCCGATTGGACGGGCCTTACACACCCCACCTTTAAAAGCTTGACATTCTTCAGTGCAACATCCATATTGCTGGCGTTGTCTACTGTGGCAGCTACAACTTTACTGTTTATCTGGAATTCCTTTAGAATGCAATTTATCTCGTCTGTCAGCACGAGGCCTGTCTGAGACTTATACACAGCTTTGGTGTTTAGCACCTTCTGCTTAATGTGGCCATCACTGATGTAGTGCACAGTAACTGTTAAATAGTGGTCCTGTGCCTGTCACAGATCCCTTGTTTCCCTGGACTACATTTCCCAAGATCCTCCTGTTCTCCACACCTGCACTCACTTCCCTCGTCATCTCCCCATCATCACGGATCACCTGCACCTGGACTCTATTATCAGCACTCCCTTTATATTGCACTCACTCCTTTCACTCCTCGTCCGTCTTATTGTTATGTTAGGTTGTATGTTTGGTGCCTCCTGCCTTTGTTTATTAAAGTATTGTTCGTATTGTGGAAATCCGTATCTGCCTCATCTCTTCACACCAGTACACCCGTAACAGTGCCACACTGGTCCACCTATCAAATGTAATAACAGCCTTACTCGCTTGTGCTAACTCCTGAATAACATTTTGTTTCTCAACAGAGTACCATGCAGGAAAAACAGCATTGGACAGATTATCCCTAGATGGGAGTTGGTAGCGAGGATTAAAGGCAGTGGTCATCTCTCTGTATTAAGTAACACGTTTTAATCAAAAACATGCATATGTAACGGTCATGTAACAGGTGAGACATCAGGTAATGATGATATAGGCCGCTTTAAGTTATTTCTTCATCCTCTCATAGCATTAGATGTTGTACTACTGCTGTCTGTTTTGTCAAACATGTTTGTTACAAATGAATGCGCCGGTGGTGTAGATATGGCATTATGAAGATAGCTTTTTTTAGATTACAATCACAAGGCGATTTTTTTTTTTTTGTCCTCAATTTATTTAAATTTTCCATATTAACAAAATATAACGTACAATTACAAAACATATACATATACTTTTATAACCTCCATATATGTCTTTTGTTAATAAAAGTATCCACACAACAAATAACATCAGAATAAAAGGAGTACTAAAAAAGAAATCGTTTCACATGACATAATAAAAGGGAGGGAAAAAGTACACCAAAGCAACGACAAAGCAACAATCACACATGCAAAAAAAACAAAACAAAACAAAAAAAACATATCAACAATAATTATAATAATCTAACAACTTGATAGTAAGACAAACAAATAGTAAAAAAATACTAAGCACAGCTGAAATATCCCTAAAGTAGGGATATATACTGTCTATATACTGGGGGAGAAAAATAATTACTACCAGAGGAGATGTATACTCAGGTGAATGAGGGACAAGCTGAAATTTTGTAGCATCGCAGCATGCAGCCAGCTTTAGAAATAGAGCGATGCGGAAGCACTGATTTACTCATGCTGTTTTTGTATACAGTCTAAAACAATTTGTAAAGATCTGTCAGCAGCAGCAACCATGATGATTAAGATTTGTACAGAAGCATCTGATGACTGAAAAAATGGAAAAATGTGAAGAGAGCCCAGAGTGAATTGTGCTCACAAACATTTTAGTGAAACGTAGCTAAAAGCAAACCTTACTCAGACCACCAGCAGAGATGCTACTGGTTCTCTTTTAGAAGGGTCTGAGATCTTTGGAATGCTCAATATACGGGCCAAAAATCCAGCGAACCATGCTTAAAGTCGGCATGAAATCAAAATCGACCCTATTTACTTTGTCAGTGCATATTACTAATCTTGTGGTAAACAATTAATCTGTGCAAGTTAATACACAGAAAAAAATTGTTTGTCGCAGTAATCTTTAATCAAAATCTGAAAAGTTACTTCCGGTCTGGAATGGCATTCCTTCTCTGATGACGTCAGTTTGACGGCTAGGGTTGAAATCGCTTAAACCACTCCCCTCAAACCGTTAGTCTGCTATGAGAGAGAGATGGAGAGGAGGAGCGCTGAAGTTAAACCCTGCCCTCTATTCAATATTCTGTTTCACTTGGAAATGCATCACAACACTGGAGAAAAGTCGTTTGCAACTTCCGGTTCACACAGACTTTAAAGAGGATGTAGGTAGTGGGTAGCTAGTGAAGGGTAGAGCAGAGGCAGGCATTGTTTGCAGAGGCAGCTTCATGCTAGGTTCAGTGCTACTGAAAGGAAAGTTGTAGGAAGAAAATAGAGGCAAAGGAGGAGCCAGAGCAGTTCCTTGTTGCGGAGGCAGCCTCACACTAAGGGCCACTTCGAAGATGGCTGGGAAGAAGGCAGGAGGAAAATGGAGAGGAGCGGAGATGGGTGTGTTTGGGCAAGGCTAAGTAAATCAACAGTGGGTAGGAGTGAAGACTCGGTCAAAGAAATTCTATTCACATTTGGCAGCCATATTTGCGACGTCACCGGGCAGCTCTCTTGGGCATCCAAGAAAAAGTCATATCTATTTGAATGAGGAGAATCCTGAAATTGCAAAAACTTCAAGCATATTTAAATAACACGATTCAATTCGGCAACAAATCTTAAATGCACTATCCCAAAAATGTTGTTTCTTATGCTCAAATAGTGTTAAAAAGCTTATATTTTGGGCTGGGTGAGCCAATGAGCAAATACAGTTCATGAGTCTCAGAAAAGTATTTTTGTATAGCAACCAGAGCTTGGCAGCTGTGGTGACACAATGACTTTACCAATAGGCTCTTATTCCAACATATGCCTTTGCAATTTCTACAATTCATAAGTAATATGAGTGCATCATCTTTGTATATCTAAAAGAATCATTGCCACCTGTTAGAACAGGCAATATCATTTTAAGACTGTATATAGGGAATATGAAGAACAATATTACAACAGCTTTTAAATTTGCTGATGTATATGAACTGCTCTTATTTTCATGGCATGAAAAGAAAAAACAATTACCATTTTACTTGAAAATGTGATCTGTAAAAGCATCATCCTGAGCATATGGTCTTATTGTGTTATGTATTTTTGAGAAGATCTTAACTAGCAAAACAGAAGCATACTTGTATTAATAAGAGACAAATCTATGCCGAGTTTGTGTAGAAAAAATGCCACAAATGCAAATGTAGACAGTTTACATGTTAGGCAGTTGATCTTGATTCAAACGAGCCTATGCACAAAATTACGAGGCATAGACTTACGGGATCGGATCGCATTACAAAGATGATACAGTGTTGAAAATGTATATTTTTGAAAAACATCATCTAGTCCAAAGTTGAAGAGTAATTAGCTGTTGATGTGAATGAAAGCTATCTTGAGTTTTGTAATGTTTGGAGCGGATGTCTAACAGTTCATTCATAAAAAAATGTAGATCTTTTACCTTTGTGCTGTGTGTGGAAATACAGTCTGGAAGACATCATAGGTATACCGCTTAGGCATGAAATCATTAAAATCATCAGGTAAAAATGCTTGGAAGAGACAGTGAGTGCGAGGAGCGATGGACCAATTGGCCAGTTTGCAAACAGAGCAAAAAGAGAGCTGGGTTTTTGTACATCTTTCTTGGAAAATGGAAGTTCGCTGCAAATCACTTGACTGGATGAAAGCAGCTGAGCTGGGGTGCGCGGATGCCTAGCTGAGGGCGGGAGGAGCGGGTTTTAATGGCCACCTGACCAAATTTGCAGGAGGACGCAGAGGATGACGGGTTGGGCTCAAATTCCTTTGTTGTGTGCGGAAGGGGAACCAGAGGTAGAGGATCCTGGTGTAACTTGAAAATGGAAGAGTATTCTCCTGAATGCTGCTGTTGCTTGTTGGGTTGGGACATGGTTCAAAGAATGGGGTGGGGCCAAATGCTGGAAGAATTGTCGCTGGGATGATGTAGTGACTGCTGCTTATATACGCTCGTAATGATGATTGACAGGACTGAATGTTTAGGCTCCTCCCAAACCTACGTTTGGAACTACATTTAAATCGGACACAAAGACAGTGAGGAATCAAACACCCCAAATCCAGCATAGAGGGGTTCAGTGAATGTGGTGTTGAATGTGTATATGTGTATGAGTGTGTGTGTGTCAGAGACACTGTAGAAAGACAGAGTGCCGGCTGACACGTCCAGATACACTCCTACTCTTTTAGAGGCTGAAGGGGCTGGTATATCAGTTCGCTTACTATTGTGCCAGACAGTGAATCCTTTTTCAGAGCAGTTCAGACTCCAGGATTTGTCATTGTATCCAAACATAGAGTCGTTTCCTCCTTTCCTGTTGATTCCTTTATACGTCACTGATATATAAGCCCATCTGCTCCATTCAGCCTCCCAGTAACAGCGTCCAGTCAGACTCTTTCTACACAGAACCTGACACCACTCATTAAATCTCTCTGGATGATCAGGATATGGCTGCTTCTCTTCCACTCGTGTCACTTTTGTATTCTTCTCAGATAGGACGAGTTGAGTGTGTGCTGTGTTTGGATCCACTGTCAGATCACAGGTGTCTGAACATAAGAAGAGAGAAGAGAACTGTATCAAAGACAGTTTTAGACCTGTGTGTGTGTGTGGTGTGTGTGTGTGTGTGGAGAGAGAGAGAGAGAGAGACCTACATTTTCTCATTCCTGGTGTGATTCTGAAAGGGCCTCCATTATCCAAACTAGAAAGAGAGAAATATAAATAAATGATAAATGTTTCATTATTAAAATGTGCAAACGGTAGCTGAAATGTCAGTGAGCACTTTAAGAAGATTGAATAAGTATTTCTCAACATGAAAGTAAAAAAAAAACAACAACAAAAAACACTTAAGGATTCTGGTAACAAAGAGTCTAATAGTTGCAGGGCTCCATAGATGGAACATATTATATATATATATATACAGTATCTCACAGAGGTCAGTACACCCCTCACATTTTTGTAAATGTTTTATTATATCTTTTCATGTGACAACACTGAAGAAATGACACTTTGCTACAATGTAAAGTAGTGAGTGTACATCTTGTATAACAGTGCAAATTTGGTGTCCTCTCAAAATAACTCAACACACAGCCATTAATGTCTAAACCGCTGGCCACAAAAGTGAGTACACAACTAAAGGCGGGCATACACTGTGCAATTTCTGTGCGAGTGCCGCAAGGTTACCAACTCACACTGTACGAGTAGACTGCGTGCGGTGTAAACCCAAAGCGCACAATTTAAGTGCTCACACTATGCGGTCTGATGGCCGAGCTGTGACGTACAGTATATGGGCCACAAGAGAAATATTAAGAAAATAAATACATAGCCTACCATTATCATAGCCTACCATTATCAGCATGTTGAAGTAGGATTTATATTTATATTCCAATATTGCAAAGTGACATTTTTCTTTATCACCAATTGCCAAATGATGGACAACAGTTCACATTTCCCAAATTAAGTAAATATTAAATAGCCTAAATGAGTAAATAGAAAGTAAAAAGTGAAACAAGTAAATTAGTGATCAAATTAATGTCACGGAATGAAGGATGCAAGTTAACACTGGTGTCAAAAGTATTCACATTCATTACTCAAGTAGAAGTATAGATACTAGGGTTTAAAAATACTTCTGTAGAAGTTGAAGTATCAACTCAAGCTTTGTACTCAAGTAAAAGTGTAAAAGTACTGGTTTCAAAACTACTTAAAGTATAAAAGTAAAAGTAATGTAAGGAAAAAAAATGCCATTAAGGACAAAAGCTTAGGCCGCGCCACAGGCGCGCACTCCACCTCCTCTATTGTGCACTCCACCTCCTCAAAATGTCATCAATAACCTTTCACAAGTTCACACTTACAAATAAGTCAGGTAAATTAATTGGTAAACGTATTTGGCGTGCTGTCCGGGGAGAGGGCTCCGAGCTCGGTAATCGGCCCAAACACAGAGTACCCCCCCCCTCCTTTAGATTATATGAAGTAATCCAGAGAGTGTGAGGAGACGGGGTGGTGGAGGGATTCTGGAAACTGTCGAGGATCCTTGGGTGAGTTTGACTGTGATTATATACAGGCCTGAACTCATGCCGATTGGGTAGATACGTTAATACAGATTGTCGACAGCTGGTTGAGATGACGTAATGATTAAGATGATGTAATGATGGGTATTATTTGACTTGTTCTCCTGAACTACATTTATAAAACATCATTTCACAAGTTCACACTTACAAATAAGTCAGGTAAATTAATTGGTAAACGTATTTGGCGTGCTGTCCGGGGAGAGGGCTCCGAGCTCGGTAATCGGCCCGAACACGAGTACCCCCCCAAAAATGCAAAATGTTGGCTACGGACAGCAGCCGGGAACTGTACCCCCCAAAAATATAGAAATAAGGCTGATGTTTTGCAAGGAGAAAGCTGTCTGCGGATCGGGAGGGTTCTACCTGATGGGAGTTCAATACTCACAGCGAACCAATGAATATTGCGGCGACTAGAAGGTAGCTTCAGCTGAGGGGGCCCTTTAGGTGTCCGACGGGAGTTTCAATACTCACTGCGATCGGACGGTAAGCCCCAGCTGATGGTGGGGAGGACGTTTAGTAATTGGGGGGCTCTTGCGGCATCCGACGGGAGTTCAATACTCACTGCGATCGGACTGGTAAGCCCCTGTTGGCATGGGGTGAATGTTTAGTTATTTAGATTGGGAGGGTTCTAGCAGCGTCCAACGGGAGTTTCAATACTCGCTGCGATTGGACGGGTAAGCCCCCCCGCTGATGGTGGGGTGGACGTTTAGTAATTTTAGATTGGAGGCTCGTGTGGGTCCGACGGGTTCAATACTCACTGCGATCGGACGGGTACCACGGTTGGCATGGGTGAATGTTTAGTTATTTAGATTGGGAGGGTTCTAGCGGCGTCCGACGGGAGTTCAATACTCGCTGCGATCGGACCGGGTAAGCCCCCCCGCTGGCAGAGGGGTTAATGTTTGGTAAGGGCTCTTGTGGCTTCTGACAGGAGTTCAATACTCGCAGCAATCGGACGGGTAAGCCCCGCTGGCAGTGAGGTTAGCGTTAGTTATTTTGGATGGGAGGCTCTCATGGCGTCCGACGGGAGTTCAATACTCACTGCAATCGGAGGGTAAGCCCCTGCTGGCAGTGAGGTAAACATTTAATTATTTTAGATTGGTAAACGCTCTCTAGCGACGTCCGACGGGAGTTCAATACTCGCTGCGAATGGACGGGTAAGCCCCTGATGGCATAAACGCAAATGTTTAGCTATTTTCGACTGGGAGGGCTTTCACGCAGTCCGACGGAGTTCAATACTCGCAGCGATCGGACGGATAAGCCCAGCCATAGTTGAACGAGAATAGAAAATGTATACCGTTTCTGAGGTTCTTATGGGAGCTCAATACTCATGGTGTCATTGAAGTTTGACTGATTTGACTGGGTGGTTTGAATCATCTGTTTAGAGCGTTAGTTTGAAGACCGGGAGATTTCTTGCAACATTGGATGAGGGCGAGTTTGGGCAGAGCTGGGCTCCTGCGGGAACGGGGGTGACATCACTGCTGCGGCAGTGGAGAAATTAGCCAGAAAACTGATTGCGGCGCCGAGGAACATCACTGCTGCGGCAGTGGAGAAATTAGCTAGAAGAACTGATCTGTGGGAGCCGAAGTGATCACTGCTGTGGCAGTGGAGAGAAAAAGCCAGAGAAACTGAGCCCCTGTGGAGCCGAGTGACATCACTGCTGCGGCAGTGGAGAATTAGCCAGAAAATGATCTGGGAGCCCGAGGGGACATCACTGCGGTGGCAGTGGAGAGAAGGGCCAGAAGAATTGAGCTCCTGCGGGAGCCGAGGCGACATCGCTGCACTGGCAATGAGATCATTCCCATTTATTGGAATGATGGTATTAGTAGAGTTTGATATGGCTTGTGGGTATGTGTGAGAATATGAGAATATGATTAATAAAGTATGTTGAGAAGAGAAAAATCAGGAAAGGCAGGCTGGAGGAATGGCTGGGACGAGGCCGCTTGCAGAGGCACCTCATGCTCGGGCGGCCCGGAACCTAGGGAGGAACAAGAATGTAGAAAAGAGGGAGCTAGCTGGGAGTCCAATAAGGCCTCTGGGCCTGCGCCGCTAGCGAGGGCAACTCACGCTTGGGTCAGTCCCTGGAGCCTGGGGAGAACAAGAAGTGGAGGAAAAGAGGGAAGCTGGGAGTCCAATAAGGCCTCTGGCCCTGCGCCGCTAGCGGAGGCACCTCACGCTGGGTCAGTCCCTGGAGCCTGGGAGGAACAAGAGTGAAAAGAGGGAAGCTGGGAGTCCCAATAAGGCCTCTGGCCTGCGCCGCTAGCGGAGGCAACCTCACGCTTTGGTCAGTCCGGAGCCTGGGGAGGAACAAGAAGTTAGAAAAGAGGAAACTGGGGAGTAAAAATATGCATCTGGGCCTGCGCCGCTAGCGGAGGCAGCCTCACACTAAGGTCACGTGGTTGAGCTGTAGAACAAAGACAAAAAGAGAGTTGAGACTGATGACCGGGCCTGCGCTATTAGCGGAGGCATCCTCACGCTAACATCTACAGGCCACAGACAATGGATAGGGTAAGAGACGGTGGGATGAAATGGCTGAAAACAGCGGAGCTTGCTCTGCTAGGGAGGCATCCTCACGCTAGGAGGGAAGGCATTCGCCAAGAGGGCGAAGAGAGCTGTATGTGGTGTGGCACCTGGGAAACTGCGGTGTGTGGCTAGGCGGAGGGAGGAGGAGAGTGGGGATCTGGGGCCAGCCCAGGCTCACTGCGGCCTGACGCCTGTCTTCTAGTGCATGAATCGAAGAGCAAGAGAGAGGAGATGAAAAAGCGACCTGCGGGATTATGCGCATCATGAAGATAGCTGAGCAAAGATAGCAGTTCCCGTTTAGAACATTTGGACCATCTATGAAGATGGAAACAAATAAAAAATATCCTATTTTTCCTTATGGTGAGGCCTAGAAATTAATGTATTAAGTTAAAGCCCATAAATTCAGTTTGAGTCAGCAAAAATGTGCAAGGATGAGAAATCGATTATTTTTATTAATAAGCCTAAAATGCTTTATAACCTGCATATATTCACCTCTGGCATGATTGTTTGATACCATCTGTCGTTTACAGTTTGTACTGCAATTGATGATGTGACAATCATCAACAGCAAAGTAGGCTACAGACGATTTAGATGATCGTTTGTTCTTTTAACTGTTCTGGTTTGAGTCACGTGCACCTTCATTTAGTAAAGATCAAAAGAGACTAGCTTGTAAAAAGAGAGCTTTGCATAATAAAAATGTGCAACTTGGATTTATTCAATTGTGTTCAACAAGCACTAATTTACCATGAACACGCTGCTTGAATGATTTTTTATTTAATTAAATTATTTGTTTACTTTTTAGTTTCTATTTCCCAATACTTATCCAGACCTGGTACTCAAATTGCTCAAATCAATTCCATGCTTTATCAAACTGCGTAGGAACATCAACATAACAGTTTATTCACTGGTTTATTTGTCTATGGTTCGTTACGTTACTTACAGATTTCTGCTAGTTCTAAATATAGATGACCATACAGATGAATAGGAACGGTAAAACTTATTTAAATGGATCAGCAAAAGAACGATTTTAAGAATTTGTCCTACCAGTCTGTGCCTCGTCTCAATAGTGAAGCTGTGGGTTGAAGTTACAGAAATGCATACTATTACTTTAAGTTTCCAACGATTTGTGTGATAAATCGCAGACAGCGATGACAATAACTTCCGAGTTTCATATGATTCAGCGTGCGAACTGAACGTGATATATGAGCCACTGTTTGCGTGTTTAACCGCAAGGAAGCGGCACAGTAATTTATAACGGCAAGTCACAGAAACAGTCCCCCGATCAACATTGATCCAGATGGAATGACTGAAAATTCAGGAAAGACGACAAGAAGAATTTAACTGTGCTCTCTTGCGGGGTTGAGCCGATGGAGTGTAGAGTGTGAGCCGGTTGGGAACTGGATCTGCGCTGCGGCACGGCTCCGGGTTTACCGAAGGCCTGCTGCGGCGGCCTGGCGCTGGAAGAAGGCCCGTTCCGTCGCGGGAAGAGGCGGCATTGCCTGAGACTCGAGCTTGGTGCTCGGCTGCCTTATTGTCATTTTTCTATGACAGTAATGATTGAATGGGCCGGAGTAGGGAAATACACAGAAGGATATCGCGATGATTCGGACGTGGTGACAGGCCTCGGCGTTTTGGCATGCAGGACCCGTTGTTTGGGCTGACGCGCCCGTCCGAAATAATGCCGTTGGATGGAGAAAAATTTGTTAAGGCCAGAGGATTTGTGGCAAAGATTCCTCGAGGATGAAAGAGTCTTCATCGGACGCGACTTCGGACATGTTAGGAACTTAGGGCGGGAAAATGCTGGAAACTGTTGAGGATCCTTGGGTGAGTTGACTGTGATATATACAGGCCTGAACTCATGCCGATTGGGTAGATACGTTAATTACAGATTGTCGACAGCTGGTTGAGATGACGTAATGATTAAAGATGTAATGATTGGGTATCTTATTTACTTGTTCCTCCTGAACTACGTTTATAAAACATCATTTATTGGAAGTAAATGTACATCCAAGTTTAACTGCCGGAATCTGTGAGGGCAGCAGACAGAAAAATGCGGTAGTTTGGTGTACCCAGGGCAGGCTTAGTAACAATCAGGGCTTGACATTAACACCCGCCAACCTGCCAAATGCGGTTAGTTTTCAGCTGTTTTCAGTTCACCCGCACTCGTCTGTTGGAGTTTGTGGATAGGTGTGATAACCCTGTTGGCGTTGGGAGTCTGTTTTTAACAGACTGAACATGTTTAATTGGCGTTGTTTGGCGTCTGAGCATCCAACAAACGGCAAACTCTCGGTGCATTCTAAACGGATATATCGCCCTCTGAAGAGCACTTCGGAGTGAAAACAATCATGGCCGCCACACTGAAGGGTTGTTCCAAACCGAAGTGTTCAAAACTGGCCACTTTAAAGGGGCCCTTCGAATGAAGGATTTCGAAGGGTACAACTGATGGACACTTCGGGCCCCCCATAATCCTTTGCACAGGGAAGTTGTTTGACAACACAGATGGGTACAGGAGGCTCGGAGCTTGATTTACCTATAAATGTATGTATAGTATTTTTCTATACTACTGTAATATTTATACGAGTTAGATTTAGTACATTATTATGGTCAAAACGACATGTACTTCAACAAAAATACTTACAGCTCCCTTTCTCAGTCCATTAAAATGTTTCAAATACATAGACACAATATACATTATGGTGCGATAAAAAAAAAATAAAAAATAAATAAACTAACGTTAAACAAAGGGCGCAGCTTTCACAATCTATCCTCCTTGATTGTCTTGTTAAGATGACGCAGAAGTGCGTTCCAAAAAAGTAGTAATTTGACCCACACCCTTCGAAGCTCTCACTCCGGAGGTAAACACTTGAAGGGATTAGGGCATAGGGATGAGCCCTTCGAATGGAACACAGGGCATGACGAATCTGACCTGGCCATGAACCGTTGCCATGAAGATGAGCAAGTCCCCTGCAAAGACAGCTGTTTGATCGCGCCCGTGCCTCACGCACACACACAAAGCACTGGAACGTGACATCGCAGCTTGTTCGTTATAAAAAATAAAATACAGTTAAAAAAAAAAAAAAAAAAAAAAACATATAAAAGGTACAATAGTCCATAGTGCAATCCGTGCCATTCAGCAAGAGCACTGCTCCACTTCACCGAGAGAGAGAGAGGGAGAGAGAGAGAGAGAGAGAGAGAGAGATAAAGCTGCGTTCACGTCACCTCGTATTTACCGGTATCTGAAATGACAACACGTGACGTTATATTCGGAGCTGTTCACGTCCTTTGACTGGGAATTAAGCTTTCCATGCACCACTATCAACGCCTAAATGAATCTACAGCGGTCAGGTGGTACAGCGGCCACGTGGTACATGTTGGGAGCTTTCAGAAAACTCCCAGCTTACAAGCTGTAATTACGATCTCTACAAGGACGTGAACGCTTTTTACAAGCTAGAATCTCATAACTACAGGAATTACGAGGCCGCGTGAACGCAC
This sequence comes from Culter alburnus, assembly GCA_028476615.1. Classification (NCBI taxonomy): domain Eukaryota; kingdom Metazoa; phylum Chordata; class Actinopteri; order Cypriniformes; family Xenocyprididae; genus Culter; species Culter alburnus. The sequence goes on from JAOTNS010001405.1 coordinate 93,113, forward strand.
CTTAACACCATGAGAGCAACGCAGGTTTACCTTCAGTTTCGTTTTAAATTAATTTGTTTTGGCTTGTTTAGCTACATGGTTGTACATGACTATGGGTCACATAAATAAAAAGGGTCGTGCTAAAAAAAGAGTTTAAAAACTGGTGTATACGCTAATTTATTCAAACGTCTCTCTACCGAACTACCTAGCTTAATTTGCAGAGGACGAAGAGAAAGCACCTGTTTGATAGCCTAAATGAGCCAGTAGTGGAGAAATAATAACTTTTAAGAAATAATCTTTTTTGAGTATCGACCCCCAACACTGTCGTCCTTGCTGGAGTGTGACGTGATTTGTGACATGTGCAGGTGTGATGAATCGCGTACAAACCAATAGGGTGTCAGAATGGTAACATATGTTTATTCTCATCTAACCACAATCAAATTCACTCTATCCAGATGGCGCGATTTATCTGGATAGTTGTTTTTTTTTTGTTGTTGTTGTTTTTGTTTTTTCAAGCCGGAATGAAAACAAGCCGAAATGAAATAGGAGTAACGAGGCTATTTTTAAAATGTAAGGAGCAGAAAGTACAGATAATTGCGTGAAAATGTAAGGAGTAGAAGTAAAAAGTCGTCTGAAAAATAATTACTCCAGTAAAGTATAGATACCCGAAATTTCTACTTAAGTAAGGTAACGAAGTATTTGTACTTCGTTACTTGACACCTCTGCAAGTTAATCTCTTTATTAGAGCTTCACACACAAGGTAGTCAGTCACAAACACACAAAAACACGTAACAGTCAGCAGGAGAGCGGTAACACAGGGACTTCGATGGGCAGTGAAGATCCGTGGTGAATGGTGATCGAAGAGCAGTGTCCGTGAGTCCGTGAAGTAATCTGTGAGTGAAATCCAGAGAGTAATCCAACGAGAAACACGAGAACCAGGAAACAGCGACGAGAAGTCCAATCCAGGGAACCACACAAACACGAGCAACACGGGACACTAACAACAGGACTGTCAAACATGAGACGAAAGACAAGGCGTTAAATAGGCAGATGGTAAGTGCTCACAGCTGCCGCTGATCAACAATCAGCGGCGACGCCCACACAAAACAATCCGGTGACACACCCACACCATCACACAGACACCAGAATGAGACAGCGGATTCATGAACCGTGACAATTAATACAAGAGGCACTGTGTATATACAGTAGGCCTACGCAGATGGCTTGGAAGATATGGGTATAGCCTATATGGTTTATTGATAATGCAACACGAACTGGAGGTAAGCAACAGTTTGCTAAATTGCACCTAGTTTGATAGCTACAGAACTTAAAGATCCCTCTTATCGTTTTTTTTTTTCCTGGCTGCATTAATTAAATAGTTTAATTTTTTAATTAAACAGGTGCAGTAAGGGAAAAAACAGAGATTAGGGGAATCGGTTCGTGAAGCTCTGCTTCATGAGGGCGACCAAAATTTCTGACATGCCAGAAATTCATCCGATTGCCGGGTCGGGAGAGGTTTTATCGCCTCTCGTTTCCCCATGTACACTGCATGACAAATGACCAATGAAAATCGCTCCTACTCAAAAAAGGGTCACATGAGTCAGAATTCGGCTCAAAATCTGACATAAAATGCACAGTGTATGCTCAGCCTTACTGAAAATGTCCAAATTGGGTCCAATTAGCCATTTTCTCTCCCCGGTGTCATGTGACTCGTTAGTGTTACTGTCACGGAATGGCACAGAGACGAGAAGGTAAGATCCATGTGCAGCTTTAATGGGGTAATCCAGAAACGTAATCCACAAACAGGCAAGGGTCAAAATTCACAGAGAAAGTCCATACAAAAAAACAAGAAAAACACAAAGAAAACCAAAATGAAGAAAACCTGAAACATCCATGAAAACACCATAACAAAAGCAGAAACAACCCAGGAATAAATAGACAGACACTAATGAATTAACACAAAACAGCTGGGTGCAATGAAATGGGATAATGAGTCCGGGAGGTGTGTTATAGGAATTGTAGTTCAAAAGTGTGGTGAGAAGTAGTCCGTGTTGGAGTGCCCTCAGGTGGCTAAATAGGGCACTCCAATTGGTGATCATGACAGTACCCCTTCCCTACGGAGCGGCTACCAGACGCTCCACCTGACCAAACACAAAACAAAACACTCAGGAGGGAGGTGGACCAGAGGAGGACCAGGGGGAGGGACGGCGGGCCAGGTCCAGAGCCCCTGACCAAAGGCCAGGGGGGAGCCGGAGGAACAGACCACGGGGGCTCGAAGAAGGTTGGGGTCCTGGCTGAGTGCCAGGGCGGTGCTGGAGGAACTAACCAGGTGGACTTCAGCAGGGCAGACGACCTGGGCGGCAGCGGCGGCAGGGCAGTGGGCCTGGGCGGGGGCGGCAGCAGGGCAAGGCGCTTGGGTGGCACAAGAACGACCTCTGGGGTGGTCTCTGGGCCTACCACGAGCTCTGGGAAGGCCTCCAGACCTTGAGGGATGGAGGAAGCCTTCTTCCTCCTCTTCCTCCTTTTACGTGGGTGAGTTGGTGGCTTTGTGCCTATCTCCTCTTTAGGCACTGCAGCGGGTTCACGGTTTGGAGTGGACTCACTGGCTGGAGCGAACTCACTGGCTGGAGGGGACTCACGGACTGGAGCGGGCTCTGGAGCGGACTCACGGACTGGAGTGGACTCACGGGCTGGAGCGGGCTCTGGAGCGGACTCACGGGCTGGAGCGGGCTCTGGAGTGGACTCACAGGCTGGAGCGGGCTCACGTACTGGAGCGGGCTCTGGAACAGACTCCTTGGCTTTCCTCTTTCTCCTTACCCTGTGCCTCCCAGTGGGATTTTGGAGACCAGGGTCTTGACTCAGAGATGGAAAGTCTCTACGGTAGGGTTCTGGTTGACTAGGTGTTGCCCACTTGCTTCTATGGTGGAGATAGTTGACAAAGCCCCAAAAATCCAGGATCTGAAGCCCCTCCAACTCCCATTGAGGCAGAGGGTCATCCAGGCATTTATTAAAAATCTCCTTAAGAGCAACATCATTATAATTTAACCCCACCGCCATAGTCCAAAACATCTGGGCGAAGCATCCTACCTCCCATCCCTCTTGATGTAGAGCCCTCAACACCCGAAGTCAAGCCATTTGCTCCCTCGTGGTGGCTGGAGGAAGAATCCGGAGACTCATGCTGCTGGATCTATCGGTGATGGTGTTTTCTGTCACGGAATGGCACAGATTATTTGTAAGAATATTTCACAATGTTGCTGTTTTACTGTATTTTTAATCAAATAAATGCAGCCCTGGTGAGCAGAAGGGACTTATTTTAAAATCATTAATAATTGTTTCCAAACTTTTCGCAGGTACTTTAATAATAACAATTCTATTAATACATTTAATATATTATATTAATTATTATCATGATTATTAAATGTTGCTTTTTATTTTTACAGAACAATAGTATGTATTATTACAATATATGACATATCTTTTAATGTGATAATATATATATTTAAAAAAGAAAAGTGCCGGGGCGTGGCTTGGGTGTGGGGTCAGACTTTCCTGGGGTTTTTTTTATCTCTAGCTGATCACATGCCTGATATATTATGTAGGTATGTATGTATATATATGTGTGTGTGTGTGTGTGTGCGCGTTTCCATCACAGGTTTGGTCTTAAATTTCATGTAAGGTGGTATTAAAAAGGTCTTAAGTCTTAAATTTAACTTGTTCATATCTGCAGATACCCTGTGTTATCGCTCTCACTTTCTCATACTGCTCACTGGAAGTTCAACATGGCACCTCATAGCAAAGAACTCTGAGGATCTGAAAAAAGAATTGTTGATCTACATAAAGATGGCATAGGCTATAAGAAGAATGCCAAGACCCTGAACCTGAGCTGCAGCAAGGTGGCCAAGACCATACAGCAGTTTAACAGGACAGGTTCCACTCAGAACAGGCCTCGCCATGGTCGACCAAAGAAGTTGAGTGCACGTGCTCAGCGTCATATCCAGAGGTTGTGTTTGGGAAATAGACGTATGAGTGCTGCCAGCATTGCTGCAGAGGTTGAAGGGGTGGGGGGACAGCCTGTCAGTGCTCAGACCATACGCTGCACACTGCATCAAATTGGTCTGCATGGCTGTCGTCCCAGAAGGAAGCCTCTTCTAAAGATGATGCACAAGAAAGCCCGCAAACACATTACTGAAGACAATCAGACTAAGGACATGGATTACTGGAACCATGTCCTGTGGTCAGATGTGTCAAGCGTGTGTACTCCTCACCTGGTTGCTGCCACAAAGACAAGTGTATCTTGCCTACAGTCAAGCATGGTGTGGGAGTGTCATGGTCTGGGGCTGCATGAGTGCTGCCAGCACTGGGGAGCAGTTTAGACATTAATAGCTGTGTGTTGAGTTATTTTGAGGGGACAGCAAATTATATACAAGCTGTACATTCACTTCTTTACATTGTAGCAAAGTGTCATTTCTTTAGTGTTGTCACATTAAAAGATATAATAAAATGTTTACAAAAATGTGAGGGGTGTACTCACTTCTGTGAGATACTGTACATGTTGCTTACATATTATGGTAGTCTAGTTTGTGTTGAATGCAGTGTAATGACTCTTTTGCATTAATATGTTTATAAACAACTGAAAAATGAGCACAAATGTCAGGGCATGTCAAAAACTTCTCCAGGGCCCCAAAAATCCTCAGACCCCAGAGAGTTAACAAATGTTTTAAAATACAAATGTTGCCCTATTTTACAACATTTTATTTTATTTTTTTTTAAATGTTGCCATATTCAAATAAAGGTTTTAAAATTTAGGCTAAGTGTCACTAATTAAACAAGTATACACAGTTAATTGTCCACCTCTTGGATGTCTGCATCATTCAAGCAACAAATTATGTTTTATTAACAAAGTCTGGGAGGAACACATTCAAACGTGTTTTCTAATCAGCTCGAGAGGAGGAATATATACACAAACGAGAGCCGACTCGCCTATAGTTACTTTGACAGTTTTCTGCATCCCTCCGCCACCCCGCTCCTCAATCTCTGCTGGGGATACAGGGGGAGAACTTTGGGTTTGGGCTAAATTCCAAGCTCGGAGCCCTTGATCCCCTTGGACAGCACACCAAATACGCTCTTTCGCACAGTTAAGAAAAAAACAAGGTGGTATCGTCAGCATGACCACCAACCCCTGAGTGTTAAATTAAGGTTGAACCACTGCAGTCACATTGACAGTTTTAATGGTGTCTTTATTAATTTTCTGGACCTTGAAAGTGTTGATTACATTGCTGTCTATTGATGAGTCATATACTACTTAGATTTCATCAAAAATATCTTAATTTGAGTTCTGAAGATGAACAAAGTTCTTACGGGTGTGGAACGACATGATGGTGCGTAATTAATGACAGAATTTTCATTTTTGGGTGAACTAACCCTTCAAAGGGTCATGAAACACATGCGAATACGAACACATGAAAAATATGATTGTTATGATATACATGCAGAGCGCGGATATGATCGGTTTCAGCGCAGAGCTCCATGATGAGTTTTACAACACTCACCACGTTTATCATGAGACTGTAGTGCTCATAAATGTAATGAAAATATCATTAGCCCTTTTAAATATTCTTGCACATTTCTCCCTTGTACTTGAGAGTTTGTTGTCATTTTTCTCAGTGCTCACATATTAATATTCATTACTCTGTATAATGAGTGTGTTGTAGGTCTGTTTCATTGGTTGTTCTCTCCCCTCTTTTCCCCCTGTACACTCCCACTTTGCCAGAGCTTTACATGCCCATTTTCTCAGTCTTTTTCAGCTTAGAGGTGTGAACGAACAGGCTAAAACAGGCATGACACTTCAAGACTTAATGCACAGATCTGTGTGACAGCTTAAACAAAATAAGATGTAAAAGAAACCTTAGTTCCCTTTCGAGGGAATTTGCAGTGCGTCAATGAGAGAACACCTCTGCGTGATTACGTCTGAAGCACTTGTGTTAACTGGTCCAATGGCGGGACAGAACGTCATGTGCGGGTGACATCACAACGAAGAAAGCGTAAAAGCACATCTTGAATGACTGGCGTTAGCTTCTGTGCCTCAGCAAGTGCTTTGTGTGAAACTGTTTGTCTTATTTTATTGTTGTCTGTCACTATATCAGTCACAAGCATAAGTTATTATGGCCAGGAAACAAACATTTAGATCATGTGCTCCTCCCTGACTAAGGTCATTACGGGTGAGGATATACACGATTTATGTGTTGTTTGTTGGGGAATGGAGCATGCTCGGTCAGCACTTGAGGATGCGGACTGTGTGCACTGCGTGCCATGGCTTTTTCCACCCTGGTAGAGAGCCCGGTGCTTCAGCAGTCTAGCTCTCAGGAGGTAGATATGCTAAGCATCGATACGGGAGAACTGAGGATTTGCCACCCTAATCTCCTGCATATGAGAAGCATGCACGTCAACTCTCTATATATTTATATACAAAAAGGGGGTGGGCTGTTATGCGACTACAGAAGACCCAGAGGCAAAGGAGCAGGTTAGCAATATTTATTTAGAGTCCCAAACAAAAACAGAACACAAACAGACTGCCAGGCTTTGAAACACAGCACGCTGCAGCTGGAGAGCAGAAGGGGTAGCAACAGTTCGTTCCTAGAAGGAAGCCCAGTGCTGAAATGGCTCAGTAGTCGATCTGGAGTGTCTCAGGTAGAAGATGGAGAACACCCTGGCTGGTGGATGGAAGAGACCAAGCCTGACGACAGAAGTCTCAGACAGACGGACCACGAGTTCGCTATATTGCACACCCATATGACCCTGCCTAACATGCTGTTAACCCTCCACGTGCTGTCAAAACAGCACTGACCCACAGAGGCATGGACTGTACAAGACCCCTGAAGGTCTCCTGTGGTATTTGGCACCAAGACATTAGCAGCAGATCATTCAAGTCCCGTAGGTTCTGAGGTGGGGCCGCCATGGATTGAGCTTATTGCTCCAGCACATCCCACAGAAGCTCAATTTGATTGAGGTCTGGGGAATTTGCCAGGGTAACACTTGTACTCTTCATCATATGGGCTTTCCAAGAAATTAATTTTCCCCCTAGTGTCATTTTCCTGGTTGCAAGTGACATAAGCCAGTCAACAGAGATCATTTAAGTGCAGCATTCAACAACGTCAACAACTGGAGACTGGAGGATGCCGTGATCGGAACTGTGTTTTTGTTGTGCTGTTGGTTTTGTGATAATGGAGATGGAATGTAGATGTAGACGTTATGCAACTAAAAGTGCAAAAAGAACTTGCAGTGCTACATATAATCGAGGCAGAGAAAAAAACAACACCGCAGACCAAGACGACCGGTAACATTAGATTTCTGTATGTCATGTAACACTTTTACAAGACAGAAACATACACAGGATTTTTACTTGGTCTGCAACAATATTAAGGTTGGTGGCATGTCACATTTACGTCCACATGAATGCAGCAGCATACCTGCTTGTCATTATCTTACAGTGCATCCTGGTGACATTACTTCCCCAGGGTAAATGGCGCACACAACCGTCTGCATGATGTAAAAAAAAGGGGGGTTATCGGACAAGGTGACCTACTTCTATTTTTCTAAGGTCCAGTTCTGATGCTTGTCTGCCCATTATAGGTGCTTTTGATGGTGGACAGGGGTCATCATAGGCACTCTGATAGATCCCCAGCTAACAACATTTTGTTATAAGAATGTTATCTAAATATTCAGTGTTGGTTCGGGGAACATAAAAAGTGGACAGTTTTCTTGACGTTAGAGGAGTGTGTTTGATGTTCCTAAAATTTTCTTTCAACTTCATTTTGATCTGAAATTCAACATTCTAGGAACATTGATTTGTAACATCCCGAGAATATGAAAATGTCCAGTTTCTTTAATGTTAGTATGATGTTCCTGAAACGTTATTTTAAACATTCAAACACCTGCTCTGAATAAGCAGAGAAATAAGAACACAAACTACAACTTTCTTTCTGAAGATAAAAGACATTAAATCTCTCAAGATCTGATTAAACAACTCCACAAACAGCATTACCAGCATCACTTATTATTAACCAGACTGACTTTATTTCTGTCATATGTCTACAGAAGTTCTTATTGAGAATTAGATTTAGATGTTGATGTCTTACTGAAAATGTTTTGTTTCAGGTCATCATGGAGATCAGCATTTGCCTAAGTTGAGCTCTTGACCCTTGAATTTTATTAAGTTGCTTCTTTATCAGCAATTGCAGGTGTTTTAGGAAAACATTTCTGCATTGATAAAACAAATCAACATGTTTGCTTTAATGGTCAAATGACTACATTTAATGTACAACTATGTACAACATTCTTTGTAGTTTTGCTTACTTTTGGAATTTTAACATAATTTGAAGAGTTAGTAGTTTTTGCTGTGGTATCAGAGAACTTAAAGTGAGATCCCTTTCAGACGGTCACGTTCAACGTACGTCAGAACTGAACCGACGAATTTAGATATTGCATGAGAGCCCTTTCACCTTTGAGTGTCTACTAAACGAGTCAATCCACATTGGCGTGTGTGAGATTTGCATCTCGTGCACCGCCCTGCAGTACGGGTATAAATACGGAAGCGGATGCAATCGCACTCTGTCTGTCTTTTGCATCTGAGCCGAGCAGTTGTTTTGTTCCTGTAAATATCTCCTGCTTTACCTACTATAAAGATCCTCTTAAAGAGAAGAAGCCTTTGAAGTGTTGGTGTGACAGCACACTACAGCGGCAGCCGCAAGCTCACAAGCTCTCAACTGCTGTTTTCACAGCATTGTTTTTGTTTCCTTCAGTGTGAGAAGGGTGGCAATTTTAGAGTGAGAGTTAGAGTAAGCACGCAACTGTAGGCTGCACTATTTCTTGCAGTTGCGTCACAGCTGTTCCCTATGTGCTTCAGCTCTATATTGAGAGCTTTTTCCATTTCTCCTAAAAGAGCAATGGGTGTGACACTGCGTCTTTTTCAAGATGTCATTCCGCCCGTGCCTTTCTGGGCGCAGTCGTTCCCTGGCACCAGTTGATGGCTACAATCAATGCATCTCGTGTTTGTGTTACCCCTCTCCTTGCTGGGCGACCAGCCGATTCCTTTGGGGCCCCTGATGATGACCAGATGTCAATCATGCCAATCCCCCCAGTCGAGCGTTCCATTGCGATGCAGTTGTGTCCAACTTCTTGGCGGGGTAATACACGTCTTCTATCCAAGGCTTGCAAGATTTCATCCAATCTCACAGACAAGGCTTACAGAGCCTGTGGACAGGCTGCTTCAGCCTTGCATGCCATGGCGCCGTTACCAGTCTATCAAGGCAAAGCGTTCATGGACATGCCCCAGGGTGGTTCTGACCAACAGCTCTTCGATGAGCTGCACACAGCCACTGACCTTGCTCTTTGGGCGACTAAGGTGATGGCGTGGCCATTGGTCAGGCGATGGCCACTCTTGTGGTCCAGGGGCGCCACCTTTGGCTCAGTCTGGCAGCAGTGTGGAGCCAGTCGCAGGCGGCCCGCCCAGTCCGCAGCCAGGCCAGGTGGCAAAAGATCCTGTGTGTAAGCGCCCTGAGACAGACAGCCTGGAGGATGTGGAGACAACTCTTTGGGAGAAAATGACAGCATTGCTCCCTCCCCCGGAGGAGGGCCGGGTGGAGAATCTTTTGTTTCCATCACTTTGGGCCACGCTGCTGTCCGAGTCGGGTCCCTATGTTCAACCTCGCTGCCCCACCGTGGGTATGTCTACCAAGAAAGACAGTGGGTTCAAGATGCTGATGCAGAAGCACATTTTCAAATGCATCCATCCCCGAGAGATCAACCTTAAGGACGTGTACTTTTATGTCTCAATTTTCACTTGACATAGATCAAGCGGGCATATCAGTACAAGGTCCTACCCTTCGGACTGTCCCTGTCACCCCATGTCTTTATGGCCATTGTTCCCCCCTGAGAGAACGCAGGGTTTGCATCCTCAACTACCTCGATGACTGGCTCATTCTAGCCCACTCATGAGAACAGTTGTGCGAACACAGGGCCCTGGTGCTCAGTCACCTCAGCCGGTTGGGTCTTCGGGTCAACTGGGAAAAGAGCAAACTAGCCCCCGTGCAGAGGATCTCTTTTCTCAGTATGGAGTTGGACTCGGTCAACCAGACCTCGGTCACACCTTACAGAGGAGCATGTTCGGTCAGTGTTGAACTGCCTGGGTACTCAAGAGCAGGACAGCGGCCCCACTGAAACTGTTTCAGAGGTTCCTGGGGCATATGGCATTCTCAGGATTGTTTCATACAAGGCTTCCGTCGCATGTCAAAAGCATCTGAGGTCACTTTGTGCCATTCACATCCTAGGCGTGCTAAACTGTGCAGCCAATGAGCTCTCATGGCAGACTCTGCTTCCGGTAGAATGGAGACTCCTATCCAGGCAGTCCAGCTGATCTGGAAATGTTCAGACCGCACAGGTGGAACCACCCTCTGGTACCCACATATGGACCTCTGGAAACTCCATGTCTGGTTCTAGGTGGTCTACCCCAGTTGGTTGTAGACACCATCACTTCTGCTAGACCTCCCTCTATGAGGCACCTCTATGTGTTAATGTGGAACCTGTTCTTTTAATGGTGTTCTTCTCTCCAGGAGAACCCCTGAACTTGCTTGGTCAGGACAATGCTTTTCTTCCTGCAAGACGGGTTAGAGCCAAAGCGGTCTCCCTTCACTCTCAAAGTGTCGCCGCTATTGCCGCACACCACGATGCAGATTAAGATAAGTCTTTGGGGAAGCACAACTTGATTGTCAGGACTCCCTTTTGAGATCAGGTGGTGAACCTGCAAGCACTGTCCTTGGAGGAGGCATACCCAGCCCTGGATCTTATCTGTCTCATTCGCGCTTTGCGCACTTATGTGGACAGAACGCAGAGCTTCAGGACCTCAGATCAGCTCTTCATCTGTTATGGAGGCCAGCAGAATGAGGGAAAGGCTGTCTCCGAGCAGAGGATGGCTCACTGGATAGTGGATGCCATTGCCTTGGCATATCAGACCCAAGGCATGTCTTGCCCACTCGGGTTGACAGCTCACTCCACTAGGGGTGTTGCTTCTTTCTGGACGCTGGCACTTTTCTGATGGATATGTAGAGCTGCAGGCTTGGCAACACCTAACACGTTTGCTAGGTTCTATAGCCTTTGTGTGGAACTGGTAGCCTCTCGGTGCCGTCTCTCCCCATGTTGGAAGGAGCCACCCCAGGGACATTTCGCAGGTTGTGGTCTCTGCAGTGTTCCTTTCCTCTGGAAGGGCATGCTTTTCCAGTGTTATCCAATAGGCTCACAGTGCTGGTCATGTGGAACAGCAGTGCTAGACTTCTCTGCATTAGCCCAGTCACTTCCTCCGCCCCAAGGTGCGGCGGGATTTGGAGGTGCCCAAGCAAGGCACCTCCAAAGTCACTATAAGGGCCAGCAAGTTTTGTGATCCGTTGAACCACTACTAGGTGTATATAGTAAAATATATCCCAGCTCTTCCAAGCTTTATAATGGTTGTGAAGGGGACGTGAGATTTTGAAGCCCAAAAAAGTGCATCCATTCACCATAAAAGTAATCCATAAGGCTCCAGGGGGTTAATAAAGGCCTTCTGAAGCAAAGCAATGGGTTTTTTGTAAGAAAAATATCCATATTTAAAACTTTTTAAACTATAATAACTAATTCTAGCAAATGGTTGTACGCATCAATTTACGAGAGTAAAGAGTAACCCCTGACCTGATGCATGACATATTGATGAACACGGAAGCACAGAGGGTAGAGGAAAACAAAACACCGGTCACGAGTTAGAAGTCTAAAACGAGAATTTCGAGAATTGTCGCAGGATTTTGATATAAGAGAAGTGGAGCTAGAGCTTGTTGTACAGCCCTATTTTTTTTTTAACTGTGAGACACGTCCTACATCCTAAATCGGGTCAGAGGTTACTGTTCAGTTAATTAAACTAAACTAAGATTAGTAGTATTAGTGATCTTGAGTAAAAAGCCCCTTAATGCCCCACATACTTGAGTATTTGCAGTGAGCAGTCTGGATGGTCCAGTTTTTCAGAGAGCATCTGGACTCCTGATTGTCCTGGGTGATTGTAGCTCAGATCCAGCTCTCTCAGGTGTGAGGGGTTTGAACTCAGAGCTGAAGACACATAACCACAGCCTTCCTCTGTCACCATACAGCCCGACAACCTATAGACACACACACACACACACACAGATGATTTACAACAGGGGTGCCCAATCCCGTTTCTTAATATCCTCACTGTAAAAGATTATGATTTTATTGGTAGAAGACTGTAAAAAAAAGTTACGGTAAAAAAATGCTAATTTGTTAACAGAAAGTTTCCATACTATATACGGCGAATAACTGCAATACACCTAACCATACATTTAATTTATTTTACCCATACATTTAAGTAATTTTATAGTAAAATACTGTTATTTTTTTTACAGTTTTTGGAAGTGAAAAAGAACATCATTATTTAATTCACAGTGAAAAAATTCCCAAAATGATACTTCACATTTGATGTATTTTCATTGAAATAACTGTTCTAATCAGTTTAGCTGTTTCTAAACTGTTTCTAATCAGTTATGTACATTAGAGTTTTATGTTACATCTAATGTTTGTGTTTTGTGTGAATGACACTGTGTACTGTCTATATATTAGTATTCGCCTTCTCAGCTTGTGTAAAATCTGCTTGGGATGAACTTTGATTTATCATGTAACATTCTCATCACCATTTGTTCTGGTGGTTGTTTTCAATGTATTACAACGGTACAAAAAGATTTTAGTACTTCATTAGGTTGGTAAATTAACAAATATTAGTTAATGAAATCTGTAAAACCTAAAATGTTGCTTCCGTATTTTCTATGGTACGTTGTTAGCCAACAACAGATGCCATTTTTTTACCATAAATTTAACAGAATTTTACTGCAAAGTTCAGCTTCAACCCTGATCAAACAACTGACCCATCTAATTAAGATCTTCAGTAACATTTGATATTTACAGACAGGTATGCAGGATCAAGGTTGGATCTGAACTCTGCAGGCAGGTAGATCTCCAGGAACAGGATTGGGCACCCTGATCTATAGACACACATTAATGGTAAACGGGTCGTTTTGAAGTTCAGAATCCTAACCTTCAAACAATCATGATTCAATGTGAAAGTCAAACCTCAGTATCTCCAGCTGACAGTTTGGACTCTTCAGTCCATCAGAGAGTAGCTTTACTCCTGAATCCTGCAGATCACTGTTACTCAGGTCCAGCTCTCTCAGGACAGAGTTTGAGGACTGTAGAGCAAATGATATAATTTCACAGGACTGACCAGTGAAATTACAGCCAGAAAGACTGAAAGAGAGCAGAACACAATAGAGTTTCATGACAGCGCAACAGTCTAACAAGTCAGTTATGATCCTAATTGAGAGAACTTATCCACACTCTGACTGGCTGTGACATGTGACTGATGGTTATGTTGTGTGGCATGTTTGTTTCTTTGTGAACAGTCAAACTGCTAGTCACTAGATTTTCTTGTGTTGCATATGGTTAGGATAGTGATAGATAATGTTATTAAAAATAATGACTACAACACAAACTTTTGACAGACTGGAGTTCAACTGATACAACCATATTTTTTAATATATTGTTATTATGTTCATTATGATATACCATCTAATGTTTAATTCTTTATATCAATATATGTTCATTCATAGTTGGTGATATCCAGCCATAACGCACCCACAAAAGGGTGCGTGATATATACTTATCATGAAATTAAGCATACATCATTTATCTTATTTAACACATTTATTTTATCATCATTTGCAATGTCCAGAAAAGTAAACAATCAGATTGAGTGATGATTCTCACAAAACTATATTTTCTGCAAGCCTTTTTCAAGTTAAATTTCTTTCCAAAAAAAGGACACTTGGAGACACTAAAAGTACATCTAATAACCAAATTGTAACATGTGCCCTGGGTCTGTGTTCATCAATTTTGTTTTATGAACAAATTCCCACAATTACCCATCTAGGAAATAATAACACACTCACACCTGCTTCCCATCAGTGACACTTTATAAGCTGCACTCAAGCACACAGAGGGCTGAGTATTGTTTAGTCGTATCTTCGCATTCCCTGTTATCCTGGTTTCCTTGTTCTGCCTTGCCTGTGTCCATATAATTCATAAATTTAAGCACACCAAAGCACAAATGAGAAAAAAAATTACAGAACAAACCTTTTCAGAATTCAGTGTACAGTAGGTGTACATTGCAACAGCAAAAAGCTTGTTTAGAGATTTTTACATCTTGTTTGCATTTTAGACATGTCAAGTTCCACACTAAACAGGATGTCAAAAAAAAAAACTAAATTAACCGCCTTGACCTGACTGCATTATATGCCTATACAGTACACAGTTCCAGACAGTAGGGATGTGACAGTGAGGAAAATTTCCCACTGGTTAATTTAATGTGTAACAACACTAGGGATTACTAATGACAAAACTGACAAAAATGATTTCTGCTAGTCGATTTCTTATCAAAACAATACTCGAGTTACTCAACTACTCATGGTTCATGCTACTGTAAATGAAAAGATTTTGTTGTGGAACTTTTAATTTTTCATATGATTTTCACCTGTATTCTTATGAAATATAATGCTTATGGAACATGGTATGATGTTGGCTTAAGTGGTAATGTTTAACATAGTGTTTAACGTAGATGTTAGAAATAGAAAGAGCAAGATATGGTATGGGAACATGCAAGATGTATGTTAAAAACAGATCTGCGCTAACAATGTGTGGAAAATTACAGCCGCTAAGAGATGTTCCTAATATGGTAAAAGGACAGAGGCTTCAGCCTTGGAGGTTAGAAATATAAAATGAGGGGAAGCTTTCTTTCTTTGTCTTACACTCTGCAGCTACTTGTGTTTCTGTTGACTGTTTGACCTTTCTTGCAAGAAATAAAATTTTCGAAAGACAATTGGATGCGTTTGTCTCTTATGAGTGAGTCGGCTTGATTTTTTTTGCCACAACAATATGAAATAGTTATTTCCAATAAATGTTTATTAATTTGTAACTTAATGCAACAATTACATAAGTAAACTCTAAAAACATTATAATTATGACATTACATATTTTAATTTTCATGTAACAGAGTAAAGCCAAATAAATAGCTGCACAACATTTAATCCTATCATTCATGTCGTATATGCAAACTATATGCGCATGGCTGCATGCATACAGTAATTTAATAATAACATATAATAATAATTTTAATATTTCCTAAGTTTTCAACAGTAATACCATGAATGAATAGAATCTTACTTCAACCGGGTTGAAAGTTTATAGACTAACACAAGTCATCTCCGCTATCGTCCTCTCCTCACACGCAGTCTTTGGTCAAGCCCTCTTTTTCCACCTCTCTTTTAAACCATTTATGGTGCATGTCCACTGGTGCAGACTAGTAACAGCAACTATTGCAGCAAGCTTACATGACATCATCCTGAATGTGTGTGGAAACAATGTGAATGTACTGAAATGTGTCTGTGCATAAATACAAAGTGCGATCAGTGCATCGAGAGCACACATACAGGGTTTGTTTGCACATCAAACTCGCATGCTTACTGTTAGGCCTGTCATGATAACTACTTTTTGTTAGGCTATATATTCTCCCAGGAATAATTGCGATATGCAATATAATTGTTATTTAAAGACCATTTTTTGCCACTGAATATATACAGTCAAACCAAAATGTATTCAGACACCTTGAACCTTTAAAATTTATACAGTTATTCACTATACTTTAAAAAATGGTAATAAAATATGACAAGATCTCAGAGTTAAACTATGCCAGATAACACTTAAGCAAAACATGGTCAAATGCAAAACACTAATTCCACCGCACACAAAATGTATGCGTAGGCAGAAGAAAGCTATGGCCTGTAGGGGTTTGTGTCGAGCCATTCATTAATCTGGTTGTTTGATGAGAAATAGACCCAGATAAAATGTCCGATACACTCTCTCTGCACTGTCCAGTGCGTTGCGCAGCTCCAGCAGAGATTTTTAGAGTTGGTCAGCTAAATAAAACAGTGTTGTGCCAAATACGTAGACTAGGAGTAGTTGTGAGAGCAGATGCCACGTAAATTAATATTTAATACGATAAATTAGTATTTCACGGCATGCGAATGAATAGCCTACAGAAGAAAGCTCTGTCGGCTCTGCCCTGGCACGGGTTGTGTCGAGCTATTTATTAGTCTGGCTGTTTGATGAGAACGAGATTAAATGTAGTTGCAATAAACTCTGTAATAATCTGTACAAATGTATCAGATAGATAGTCTACTGTTGCGCGGAGCTGATTCTGAAGCTAAGAACTGATGGCGTGGCTTGATCTTTGGTGGACCAATCAGCGGAAAGAGGCGTTTTATTCCAGCCCATGTAGAGATTGAATATTCAAGCCGTTTATCCATTTTGGTTTTATTGTTTTTCCATTTGGCAGATTAGATATAATAAATAATAAAATAAGTAGAAAAAGAAACACACTTGCAAATGCACAAAAGGCACTTATATGGAGATTTTTCCATCTACAGATTTTCCTCTGACCTTCTTTTCTCATAAAGTAAGAGTGCACACTAGGGCACACTATTGCTGCAAAACACAAACCCTACTTAGCAGTCAGATGTCCATATGAATGAAGGTACAGGTGTTTTAGGCCATACCTGCAGCTAAATTTATTTTTCTAGAGGCATGTTTTTTAAAAGTTCAAGAACTCTTTGAACTTGAGCACAGCGTGTTTATAATACCACTGCATTCGTCCATCTAGCACAGTGGTTCCCAAAGTGGGTACCATGAAAACAAGCTTGGGGTGCCACAGAATCTCTTTTTCCCATTTAAACAGCCTAAAATAACTATCATACTGTATAATCTTTTACAGCATATATTTTCAAAATATATCAAAACACCAACATATGAGCATATCCAAATGAAAATAATAAAAAAAATAAAAAATAAAAAAAAGCCGATATATTCATAACAGAAATGTCACAGCCCAGAAGAATGACAGACATCAACCTGGAACACCACCACCCAAAAAAATTAATCAGGCAGTATAGTGAAAGCTACCTGGCTTGCGGTTTTACAGGGGTCAGAGATGCTAGCTGTCCCACACCTGAATGCCTTGTCTGCAGGGAAAAGCTATCAAATGCAGCAATGGTACCAAGTAAGCTGAAGAGACATTTAGGGTGTACTCACACTAAGCATGGTTGCCTTGAACCGAGTCCGAGCACGATTGTCCCCCCTCTCCACTCCCCCGCTGACCTGCACCACATTGCACTTAACGTTCCTGGCCGGAGCACATTCATCATATACGATGCAACTTTTTGAATGGAATAAAACAGGAAGAAATGCACAGATACTGCCTAATATATTTATCATTTATGCCGTGCAGCAATTTTCTCTTGCACGTATCAGAGAATTATTGCAGCAGCTGACGTTAATGGAGGAATTTGCAGCTTTATTCGCAAACTACAATTCCTGTTTATCAATAAGGTGAGAATCAGACCCGTTATAAACTCAAATACACTTGAATTAATTACATGAATTGATAAGTGTATTATCAGAGTAGTAATAAAGATGTGTGCCGTCGTAATGATGACAGTTGCGCACACAGTAATAGCTGTAATAGTAATAGCTGTTCCGTGCTCAGGCACGGTTTGCACTCACACTGCATGGGAACCGCGCTCGAGCCCAACCGAACCACGCTCTGGCCCACCTCTTACAAGCAGGCTTCCTGGCCGGCTAAACGAACCATGCCAGGGCACAGAACGGAGTGCTCACACTTGTCAAACGAACCGGGCTTTGAGGGTCAAACGTGCTCGGGCACGGTTCAGAGCGCCTAGTGTGAGTACACCCTTAGACACAAAATAACACGGTTTAGCCCGCAAAGACCTTAGATACTTCAGGTGACTAAAAGCACAAAATGTTAAATAGAACCACAATGAGTATATGTGTGTTGTCTAAGAAAGCTCAGGAGACAAGCTTCTTAGTAGCGGAGCTAATTGCCAAATCAAAGAAGCCCCATACCATTGTTGAATCACTCATTTTGCCAGCCTGCAAGAAAATTGTATTGGGGTAATGATAGGGAAGGACGCTGTCAAAGAAACTGACATAATCCCGTTATCGCATTGACGACATGGCTGCTGATATAGAAACACTACTAACCAAAAAAAAAAGTAGCAAATTTGCAATCCAAATTGATGATTCTTTAGATTGCAGCAGACACTGTCATTTCCTGGCCAGTGTGCGATATACTGATGATACTATGGAGTCGTGCAACAGACACAAAGGTTTATTGTTATCGATACGTACTTGAAAGAACGTGGTCTAACTGGAGCATGTGTCATAGTATTTGCACAGATGGAGCGGCATCTATGACTGGAAAAGTAAAAGGACTGGTAACTATGGTGAAGAACCAAAACCCAGATGTGCAGATTACCCACTGTGTGCTGTACCACGAAGCACTCATCGCAAAAGCAATGCCCCCAGACCTGACTTTAGCATTAGAACAAGCTGTCAAAATTGTGAACTTCATTAAGTCACAACCTTTGAAGTCCTGATTGTTTACCATAGGCCTACTGTGGAATGAAATGGGGTCTGAGCATCAGAGTCTGCTGCTGCATGCGGAGGTGCGCTGGCTGTCACGGGGAGGTGCTTTCTGTGTCTATTAGCTTCGAGATGGCAGTTTTTTTTCAACTGAGCACGACATACTACACAAAGAACAGATCAACAATGACTCATGGTGGGCTAAGATTTTCATACCTCACAGACATTTTAGTCACTTAAAGGGCTCATATAATGCCCCTTTTGTAAAAAAAAAAAAATCTAGCACTTTTGTACAACATGTAGAATGCAACAGGGGTTTGCTGAATGGTTAGTTGATGATTTATGTAGCTGATGGTGACGTTAAAACTATCTAAAATCTACATTGATTTAGAATAAGTCGGAATGATCATTAGAAAAACTACTTGAAGGAGGTGGTGTGTCTCCTAGGGAGGGAAAGAAGGAAGGTGAGACAAGGTACTGTTCTCGGGCAGATCCATACACAAGACCCGATAATATAATAGGACTAAGGGCCATGAGCATGAACAGGTTTTAATATAGAGATAACCTATTAAGGTTAATATTGGGTCTGAAATACTTATCAGGACCCATCTTGCCTGTTAACTGAAGTCGATAATGGCAGTTCGTCGTATGATGTACATAGTGAGGTCCTAACGCGGTCCGTCCAGCGCCTTACATACTGTACAGCGGGTCTCCACAGCTCAGACTCGAGATTTTACTGGATGATTATAATGTGTCTGAAGGAGAGCGTCACTAACTCCGAGGAAGAACTCTTACAGAACAGTAGTCTAATCTCCATTCAAAAGACAAGCTATAAACCATTTGAAAGTACAAATCATCACGATACCCTTTCACGTAACTTCGCGACACGTTGAGCATGCCAGAACTCGTCGTCGCACTGATTTGTATTGTTAAATTCGCTCAAACAGCAAGAAAAAATAAGTGCCAAGAAAGAGAACAACATTTACGTTACAATTAGTGCAAAAAAAAAAAGCAGCAGGAACATAACACACGAAGAAGAGACACAGAACAAATAGTGGAGAGATAACAAAAGCAAGAACAACAGAACACCTCCACGAAGAACGCAGTAAAAACTAACAAAAGTTACAACGTCAAATATACCCTCACCCCGCGCCGCCCGTTACGAGGTCGCTTAACAGCCGAAGTGGCCAACATTATAAGTGCACTCAGCGAAAAAAATCGAATAGCAGAACCTAAATGAGCACATAAATGATTGCCAAGACAACAGCGCAAGGGACATCATGAGCAAGAACACTGTACTGTGAAGCAGCGATGAAAATTAAATTTTCAATGAGCGTGATAAATAATATGGACAGTATCATGAAATTAAATATCGGCTGCGATGTTAGGGACCAAACGATCACAGGGGAGACGGCCGGACCAATGATCGTCAATCTACATAAGATGATTCTGGGGATCAAGATGGGATGACTGATGTGCGTTGCAACCCGCGTACTGTGATGAGCTAATTTCCTCCTCCTGCATACATTAAAAAATAAACAAGAGCGTGCCATGTCAGTGGAGAGTATACAAACACTGCTGTGCTCGCAAAGGCATGCACAGGTATCGCGCAGTACAATGCGCGTGACAGCCGGCCTCCGAAATTCTGAGGAGCAACATTTTCATAAGATGAACGTCAGGGTTGAACACCAAAGGCTCAGAGAACTCATAAGAAATTATAAGTTTGGAGTTGTATATATTATTATGTTTCAAAAGACTGTATAGACTATCAAAAGGGGTGTTCATTGTGTTCAAACAATCATAACATAGCAGCCCCTCATACACTCACGATAATGGCAATCAATCTGTTGAGGCGTTTGCACTCCAGTTTAACGGAGCAACCTAAGGGGTTCATAGTTGTATGTCTTGCATCTTCGATATGATGTCATGGATGTCTGGTGCAGTCTAAATGTATGCGGCTGGTGTTAGGGGTTCATTTGTTGTCATTGCTCTGAGTTAATTTGATAATAGAGGCTGCATACAGTCTCAGGCTGGATCTATGCGGATTGAGGGTTCCGATGGCAAACGAAAAAAAAACCCTACAAATGGCCAGGCTGTTCGAAAAGATTAAGACGGTATGAACCATGAGGGCCGGGCAGCATGGGATTGATTCATAAAGCAGCGTCAGTGAGAGATGCAAAAATGTGCAGGCGCGGGGGGGAAGCGTAGACTAGACACATGTACTGTGCAGGCGATCAAAAAACGACGGACACACATAACACTAGTTGACAGCATGCAACCCGTTCTGCATGCGTCGAGACACATAGTAGTGACCGAACTTATTCTTCCCGAATAACGCCTTCTGTGTAGTGATGAACAAATTAGCAAGGTCATGTCCATATATCGTGTGATAAGTCGATATATTGATTATCGCGACAGGCCTACTTACTGTACAACTCCTGTACGTCAATGCAATCATCTTTACCTTGATTACAATTCACATCCATCAAAACTTTACTAGTGTGATGCTGATTTTGCTTTATCTAGCCGAGAATCGTAGTTTGCGTATCATCTGGCTATATAGCAGTGGAATGTTTTGATGTTCTGATCAGTCTGTATTTCACAGACACAAGGTCACGTTCTTCAGAAACAATCACAGAATATGACAGAGCTCGTGTTTTAAAGCTAAACAGACACTGTTTACAGTTTAGTGGCTTAAAATGATCTGAGAGGCAAAATCAGGTTAAAGGATTAGTTCACTTATATATATATATATATAGGGCTGTCAATCGATTAAAAATTTTAATCTAATTAATTACATACTCTGTGATTAATTAATCTAAATTAATCGCATACATAATTTTTGCTGTGAAAGTATTAAATATTTCAATTCAAATGAATCAATGCAGGGTTGGTTTCGATGGTGACAGACATGGTCATCCACACAAACAGTAAAAAGTGCCCTACCCACATGATCTGCGAGCCTAATACTGACAATAAAGTACCCGTCACTCTCACTGTAATAATTCTTTCTTTCCCTCTTTGCAAAAAAAAGAAAAAAGAAAAAGTGATTTTATAGCTTTGTAAGAGAAGATGCTTTTTTGCTAAACCTGAAAAGTATTAAAAAGTAGAATTTAGAAGTTATATTAATAATATAATTTTCTACCATATACAATTGAATGCACCTAGCTAACAACAACTTGCTTTGTTCTGGTTTCACCTCACTCCAGTCTAAACTAACTGATTTTATAGGTAGGCCTAATTTACTACACATTGTCATTTAAATAACCTGAAAATATTGTGGATTATTAAGGCTAATTTTACTAACCACTCTTGCTAAATGGGGTAAGCACACTTATGTTCTCATTTCAGAGTTGTTCGAGTAAATGATTCATTATAGACCGTGTGGACAGATCATCAGTTGTTGTCATGATTCATTAAAATGAATCTGTTCAAATGAGTCATTAGGTCGCGAATTGGACATTAGCGGACGTTGACACGTTGCGTGCGAATCGCGACTGTTATTAGGATATCGCAAAAGATTAGTCAATACATAAAACACTTCACCACTGGATAAGATTTTCTTTTTGTTTACTGAAAGTGTGGTTTATGTCAGCTGCACGTGCAGGGCGCCTGTCATTCTCCAAATGCGCCTCATGAAACATGGATTCGGTCTTACGAACTTTTAGCATTGTGTCGGTTGATTTAGATATTATGTGTGAGGTAGAGAGAGTGCAAAGACGGTGCTACTTTCTCGCACGCACGAGGGAGGAGCTCTGCTCGTTCTGTCCATCAGCGCAGCAGTCGTCTCCCTCCTTCATTTTACAGTCGAATGGTGGCTAGAACGGCTCCAGGTTCAAAGGTCAATACGGAATGGATTAATCGGTGTTATTTTTTTTAACGCGTTATTTTTTCTCAGATTAATTAATCGAAATTAACGCGTTATTTTGATAGCCCTAATATATATATATATATATATATATATTAGAAAATGAGCAATCGTTTCTCTAGATAAGACCGTACAAAGCTTTGAAGCTGCACTTTTGAAGCACACCACTGAAGTCCACTATATGGAGAAAAATCCTGGAATGTTTTCATCAAAAACCTTTAATTTTTTTTCAACTGAAGAAAGAAAGACATGAACATCTTGGATGACATGGGGGTGAGTAAATTATCAGGAAATTTTGATTTGAAAGTGAACCTAATCCTTTAAGGGGAACCTTAGAATAGAGATTTCCACCTACCAGGGTTACAGGTGCTTGTGAAATTATCTATGCTCAGTCAGTCATTAATTTACGTAAATTATGTTAATGACGCAACTTCGCAAACTTCATTAATTTATTGCCGTTCAATTATTTTAACGCGGTAGGATTTTGAATAATTGCATGGGTTAACATGTTAACATTGACAGCCCTAATATAAACACATAAAAACCCTTTCTTCTGACAGAGGAAACATACATTAATTCAAAGAAAATACATATCTAAATGAAATAAAATGTACTCAGTAGGTTGATTTCTTACAAGAACATAATATCTTACAAACAGTATATATAAGCAACATTTAGGTTTTTTTTTTTTTAAATTGTGTACAAACTTACAGTATTTTTAGAATTATTTTATAAAGAAAGTGCAGTATCACTGCTTTAACTGTAGAGAAATTGTTTTTTTATGTGAATGTTTGAGAAATTATCACTCACAGAGCTTTCCTGCAGTTGATCACAACTGGTATAAGTCTTCTTCTACCATCATCTGATGTGTTGTATGTCTTGAGATCCAGCTCATCCAGCACCTCCTCTGACATCTGAAGCATGTAGGCTAATGTTGAGCAGTTAGCAGGAGAGAGTTTCTTCTCCGAGCGTTTGTCTGATTTCACAAACTCCTGAATCTCTCTGGACAAAGTTTGATCTTTCACTTCCAACAGACAGAGGAACAGATTGACTGATCTTTCATTAGAGAGTTCATGTCCATCTTTGATCTTGTCTTTAATGTACTGTGTGGTTTCTCTGATGCTCTCTGAGCTGTTCTCTGTGTGTGTCAGTAGATCCTGTAAGAGTCTCTGATTGGACTCCAGTGAGACACCCAGCAGGAACCGCAGGAACAGATCTAGATGTCCAGTTTTACTCTGTAAGGATTTATCAACTACTCTTTCATGGAGATTTCCCAGTGAGTCAAAGCATGCTTCTGTAGTGCTGCTTATGTGGAAGTAAAAAACATAGAAAGCAGCCAGAAATTCCTGAACACTCAGATGAATGAAGCTGTAGACTTTCCTCTGATGAATCACAGATTCCTCCTTAAAGATCTCAGTGCAAATCCCAGAATACACTGAGGCGTCAGTGACGTCTATGCCACTCTCAATCAGGTCTTCCTCATAGAACATCACATTGCCCTTCAGCAGCTGTTTGAAAGCCACTTCAGCAAGTTTCACAATCACTTCTCTGTTGGACTGCAGGAGTTTCTCTGGATCTCTCTCTTCATACTTCTGATTCCTCATGTTGATCTGAATCAGTAGGAAGTGGATGTACATTTCAGTCAGAGTTTGAGGGATTTCTGCACTCATATCTTCTTTCAAGAGCTTT
Organism: Culter alburnus; assembly: GCA_028476615.1. Taxonomy (NCBI): domain Eukaryota; kingdom Metazoa; phylum Chordata; class Actinopteri; order Cypriniformes; family Xenocyprididae; genus Culter; species Culter alburnus. The sequence goes on from JAOTNS010001405.1 coordinate 117,225, forward strand.
TGAAGCACAGTGGATGAGATCCAGCAGAAGACGGGTATGTGGCACATGATGTGGAGGCTTCTTGCTCTTCTGATGTGTGAGATGATTGTGCTGGCTTGATGCTCGTCACTGATTCTCTTCCTAAAATATTCCTCCTTCTGAGGCTCATTGAATCCCTGAATCTCTGTCAGACGGTTGATGTATTTGGAGGGGATCTGACTGGCTGCTGCTGGTCTGGAGGTGATCCAGATGAGAGCAGAGGGAAGCAGCTCTCCTTTCATGAGGTTTGACAGCAACACACCCACCGATGAAGTCTCAGTCACATCAGAAACTTTGAAAATATCTGAAATATCTGACAATATCAGTGTGATTCTGCTTTCATCCAGACCATCAAAGATGAATACAACTTTACACTCCTCATAAATCTTTGAGTCCAGACCTTGAAGTTCAGGATGAAAGTCCAACAGAAGTGTGTGAAGACTGTACTGATGATCTCGGATCAAGTTCAGCTCTCGAAATGGAAGCACAAACATGAAATCTACATCCTGATTGGCTGTTCCCTCAGCCCAGTCTAGAATGAACTTCTGCACAGAGACGGTTTTTCCAATTCCAGCGATGCCTTTAGTAAGAACAGTCTTGATTTGGTCTTTCTCCTCACATCCTGGTTCAGGTGACGCTTTAAAGATGTCATTGCAGTAGATTGGAGTGTCTTGTGTTCTTGCTGATTTCTCTATCTGTAAAACCTCATGTTCTTCATTCACTCCTTCTCTCTCTCCCTCTATGATGTAAAGTTGAGTGTAGATCCTGTTCAGGAGGGTTTGGTTCTCCTGGAGTTTGTTTCCCTCAAAAAATCTCTCATACTTGTTCTTCATGCTGGTTTTGTGCTGGTTTTTGAATCTCAGTAGGTCTCCAGTCTCCAGTGTGTGTTTCAGCAGGACTGCTTCAGTTCTGTCCTGCCTGATGCGAGTCTGATAGTGGTATGAAGAAAAAGGTGCAGATCTGATCAGCTCATGTATTTCCCTTCTGCTAAAATAAAAAAATAACAGCAAAAAAAGACAATAACAATGATTACAATGACTGGAGGTGACCATCAGTTAACATTCAGGAAAGTGATTTTGTGCCGGCTACTGGAAAGCACAATAACCGATTTGTATAAAATAATGTGACAAATGCAAAAAATATCTATTGTAATACCTGGGATCAGAGGTTAGTTTTGGACCACTGAATGCAGGGGGATGGTTAATTGAAACACTACTGTTCAGAGACACACCACTGGGTTCTGGAGATTCTGCTCTCTCTCTGATACTGACAAAAGACAAAAAAACAGAATTTTAAAACTGTCTTCTGTTTGTCAACCTCTTATCTCAAGCACTGGCTACTGTCTTACTGTACTGTCACAGAACGTTGTTGCTGAAGAAGAAGAAGTTTTATCTATAAGGTCGCTTCACATAGTGCTATACAATATATTTGCACATCCACATACACAGTACAAACACATAAGGCCACATATAGCCACATTATCCAAAATACAAATAAAAAAATAAGTTTTTAGCTGAATCTTGAAGGTAGACAAAGATGATATATTATGAAGTATAAGGGGTAGCAAATTCCATAAGTTAGGAGCATTAACACTAAATGACCTACCACCTACAGTGGACAGCTGAAAACGAGGAATAGTCAAAAGACCAAGTTCAGATGATCTGAGGGACCGGGCAGGGGAGTAAGAGTAGAGTAGGTCAGACAGATATGGAGGTGCAAGACCATTTAATGCCTTAAATGTTAGAAGTAATATCTTAAAGTGAATATGTAATGCCACAGGTAGACAGTGAAGATCATGCAGTAAAGAAGTAATGTGAGCAGAATGGTGGAGGTGAGAACTCTTGCTGCTGAGTTTTGAACATACTGTAACCTTGCAGTAAGTTTTTTAGGCAGACCAAGAGTGAGGGAAGATCGAAGACATACAATATTACGAAGATGGAAAAAAGAGTTTTAACAACAGAAGAAATATGAGAGGCAAAAGATAGAGATGAGTCAAATAAGACACCAAGATTATGGACAGATGAAGAAGGTTTAACATGAACTCCATCAATTTCAAAGGACAAGTCCATCCTTTTGACTGAGGTAGCAGAGCTAATCATCAATATTTCAGTTTTTTTATTATTTAGTTTAAGGAAAATCAACAACATCAAATGCTTGATATCCCTGATACATGCAATAAGTGAGTCAGAGCTGGTGGAAAGGTAAATTTGAATGTCATCAGCATAGCAATGAAATTGAAGTCCATGCATGTATATGATGTCACCAAGTGGAGAAATATAAATGATAAACAGAAGTGGACCAAGAACTGAACCTTGAGGAACACCCTGTGAGACCAGAGCAGTAGCAGATTTATACCCTTGTATGGTGATATTCTGTCGCTGATGTAGGAAATTAGCCAAGAAAGAGCTGAACCAGTGATACCAATATAAAAAGGCGACAGATGAGTATTTCATGGCAGACTGTCAAATGCAGAGCTTAGATCGAGAAGAATCAAGATGTTTATTAACCCAGATTTCATGGACAGAAGAATGTCATTAACCACACGAAGAAGAGCAGTTTCAGTGCTATGTGATGAGCAAAATCCTGACTGAAAAGGTTCAAAAAGGCCATTAGCATTTAAATAAGATCTCAATTGTGAAGCCACAACTTTTTCAAGAATTTTACTTAAGAATGGTAAGTTTGAGATTGGCCTGTAATTGTTCATGTTTAGATGGTCAAGGCCCGTTTTTTTTTAAGAATGGGGGTCACCACAGCCAGTTTTAAACCAAAAGAACAAACAACCCAGTGGGGTAAAACATAACTCAACATAACTTAACTCAGACTTGACTCGGCACAAAGATAACACGAGGAAACATCAAACACATGAACGTAATACAAGCATGATAGACAATGTTCTGGCACAGGACAGAAAACACAATAGAAAATAAATAGGGAGCAAACTAGGCAGATTATTGAGGGAAGACACAGGTGAGGTCAATGAAACAATAATCAGGAAACAAGATGGGCGGGGTCAGACAATCGTCAGGAGAGCACACAACACAAAGAATCACATGACAAACCCAGTTAAGTTGAAGATTAGTTTGAGTAAACGTACTCGGTTACTAACGTAACCTCGGTTCTCTTAGATACGGAATGGAGTACTGCGTCATCTGCCGTTTAGGCAAGACACAATGGGGGAAACTCCTGTTTTCACTGATTCTGAAGCCTTTTTTAATCACGCAGTGAAAATTGCATGACAATTGGTTCGTGGAGTTTAAGAAAACTAACCAATGGCGAGCGAGCCTGATTTAATTCGAAAACTGATTTAATTCGATTGAAGCGATGGCATGAGGCGTCCTACGAATAGCACGGCAAGTTATGCAGTACTCCGTTCTGTAATGAAGGGAACCAAGGTTACATTAGTAACCGAGTACATTCCCTTTTGATACTACACTCCATACTGTGTCGTCTGCTGTTTAGGCAAGAAGCAACAGGGATTATACAATCACGCCATGCTATGAAGGGGGGGGCGACAGAGCATCCGAGCGGAGCACTGAGGAGGGCTTGCACGGATGCACATAGCATAATATATCCCTTAAGAATTGAGGGACTTGAGGACACTCAAGTCATCCACCTATTTTTATATATTCTAGGAGCCCCTTGGGGCCTAGAGCATATATAGGGAATGGGAAAAAATACGTTATTACCCGGACTTTGGTCAGGGCCATAAACGAGAGTACTCATAAGTTGATCACATTGGGAAGGCTTATGCAGAGAGAACCTGGGTTTGTAATGCAGGGACATCTAGATTATAAAATCTGACAAAGGTGGACGGCGAGGCCCAGCCAGCCGCCTCACAAATTTCCGCAATGGACACGCCAGTGGACCATGCCCAAGAAGAGGCCATGCCCCTTGTGGAGAGTGCTATAACACCTATGGGGCATTGTAGGCCCAAAGAGGAGTAAGCGAGCGCTATAGCATCGACTATCCATCTGGATAACCTGGGCTTCGTGACCGGAAGACCTTTCGTACGACCACCGAAGCAGACAAAGAGTTGTTCCAACTGAAAAAAAGAGGCAGAACGATCGATGTAAGTCCTCAGGGCCCTGACTGGACAGAGTAGGTTCAACTCCTGATCATCCTGGGAAGGAGGAAGTGCAGAGAGAATCTGTGCCCTAAAAGGTGTTGATAGAACTTTCGGAACATATTCATGTCTCGGTTTCAGGACAACTTTAGAGTTGTTAGGCCCAAATTCAAGACAGGAGGGGCTCACAGAGAGCGCCTGTAAATCTCCCACTCACTTTACCATACCATACCATACCATACCATACCAACTTTATTTATTAAGCACTTTACAACAACCAAGGTTGACCAAAGTGCTGTACAGAAAAACAACATAAGTAATAAACCACACAATAAAAGCATTTAAATAACAAAATAAGTCAGATAAATACATAAAAAATCGACAGCTTGCTAGGTATCAAAAGCCAAAGAAAACAGATGGGTTTTGAGAAGGGTTTTAAAAACAGGTAAAGAGGTGGCCTGCCTAATATACAAAGGCAGAGCATTCCATAATTTAGGGGCACACACAGCAAAGGCACGGTCCCCTCTGTGCTTACGCTTCGTTTTCGGCACAGTCAGAAACAGCTGTTCATCTGATCTGAGAGAGCGAGCAGGTTTATAAGGGCGAAGAAGCTCAGCAAGGTATGGCGGTGCAAGACCATGTAGTGATTTAAAAGCAAATAGCAGGATTTTAAAATGAATCCTAAATTGAATGGGCAACCAATGCAGAGAAGCTAAGATAGGAGAAATGTGCTCATGTTTACGTGTGCCTGTTAAAAGACGTGCTGCTGCATTTTGTATCCTCTGGAGACGAGTGATGGAGGACCCACAAACCCCCACATAAAGAGAATTACAGTAGTCCAGCCGTGTAGTTACAAAGGCATGGACTACAGTTTCAAAGTGTTGTCTTGACAAGATTGGCTTTATTTTGGCAAGCTGCCTCAAATGAAAGAAGCTCGATTTGACAACAGCTGTGATCTGACTGTTAAATTTTAGCTCAGGGTCCACTTTAACTCCTAGATTGTGACACTAGATTTAATATAAGGAGCCAAAGTGCCCAACTCTACAGGTGGGTCCCAGAGGTGCCTCCAAAAACCATCACTTCTGTTTTTCTATCATTAAAATTTAAGAAGTTCAGAGCCATCCAGGCCTTTATATCGTCGAGAGTAGTTGTCCAACAGGGTTTCAGATTTCTTTCTCAGAGGTACATAAATCTGACTGTCGTCAGCATAACAGTGGAACGAAATACCATACTTTCTAAGTATGGAACCAAGTGGAAGCAAATACAAAGAAAAAAGCAGGGGGCCAAGGACTGAGCCCTGTGGGACCCCACACAAAAGAGGAGCAGAGGAGGATACAGAGTCACCTAAACTAACACAAAAAGTTATATCTGCTAAATATGACCTAAACCACTCCAGTGCTATACCACTGATGCCCACCCACTGCCTAAACGTGAAATCAATATTTCATGATCAACTGTGTCAAATGCAGCGGTTAGATCTAAAAGCACAAGGATAACACAGTCACCAGAGTCAGTAGCTAAAAAGATGTCGTTAAAAACTCTCAAAAGAGCAGTTTCGGTGCTGTGCAAGGTTTTAAAAGCCCGATTGAAAAACCTCTAATATCTTATGTTCTTCCAGAAAGGCCAATAATTGACTGTACACAATCTTCTCCAGGATTTTTGAAAGGAAAGGCAATTTAGAAATAGGCCTGAAATTAGCAAGAACTGACGGATCTAGAGCAGGTTTTTTAAGCAGAGGTTGAACTACTGCATGTTTTAAGATTTCAGGAACCACACCCGAGGTCAGACTACTATTAATAACTGCAACAACAGATGGTCCTATAGTGGGAAAAACCTCCTTAAATAGTCGAGGTGGGACAACATCATTTGGAGAACCCAAAGGCTTCAAATGACCTTTACCACCTTTGCACTTTACCGATGCTAAGGCTAGCAATAAGGCGGTTTTTAGCGTTAGAGGACATAAGTCGACAGTCTGGAGTGGTTCAAAGGGAGGGTCCTTAAGACCCTTGAGAACCAAAGACAGGTCCTATGTGGGAACTGTGCGGGGGGCGGGGAGGGTTCATTTTCCTAGTCCCTTTTAGGAAACAAACAACAAGGTTGTTTCTCCCTATGGACTGTCCTGCTACGGGAGGATGGGAGGCCGCTATAGCTGCGACATAGACTTTAAGGGTAGAGGGAGTACGGCCCTTATCCATTAAGTCTTGAAGGAAAGACAATATCAGAGATAAGTCACAAGTAAATGGGTCTTTGTCCCGGGATGTACACCAGGCAGCAAAGACTGACCATTTTAGGGAGTAGAGATGTCTCGTTGACAGAGCTCTAGCTTGTGAGATAGTGCACAGGACATCTTCAGGGAGGTTTGAAGGCTCCCGTGTAGAGGCCATACATGGAGATCCCACAGCTCGGGTTTGGGGTGCCAAATCCTCCCTCCTGCTTGGGAGAGGATGTCTCGTCTCAGGGGAATCAGCCATGGCTCCATGGATGACAGCTGAGACAGGTCCGAGAACCATGGTTGGCTCCTCCATTGGGGAGCCACCAGAAGGAGTTTGTGGGCACCTTTCCTAATTTGTCTGATAAACTGGGGAATCAGAGTGACCAGGGGAAAAGCGTACAGGAGGAGGCTGGGCCAGTCATGGGCCAGCGCATCCTTGGTCTTTGAAAAGTAAATTGGGCAACGAAAGTTGTCTTCTGAGGGGAAGAGGTCGACCTCTGCCTTCCCGAAGACATCTCAAATTTCCTGAACCACGAGGGGGTGGAGCAACCATTCCTCAGAGAGAAGGTTGTTCCAGGACAACATGTCTACCCCTTTGGTTCAGTATGCCCTAAATATGCGCTGCTCTGAGTGAGAGCAGGTTGTGCTGGGCCCACTCTAGGATGGATCTTGCTAGAGTGAAAAGGGGCATGGATGAGAGCCCACCCTGGCGATTTAAGAAGGACATCACTGTCATAATGTCTGATCTGACCAGGACGTGGTGTCCCGCCAAGAGAGGGAGGAAAGATTGGAGAGCTAGATACATCGCCATCATTTCCAGGCGGTTGATATGAAACTCGCTCTCTTGGCTCGTCCAAGCACCAAAGGCTGGGTGACTGTCGCACAGAGCTCCCCTGCCCATTTTGGAAGCGTCTGTGAAAACGACTTTCCCCTTGCACATCCTATAGCCACGCACTGCTCGAACCAGCAGCGGTTCATCCAAGGAGCCAGGGTTGCAACGCACGCCTTTGATTCACTTTGAGCGAGCAGCAACCATGCTGCCAGGCTTGGGGCGGGACACGCTGCCGCTGCACATGAAGCGGATTTCACACGCGTCCCATTTTCTCACAACTCTTTACTCTTTACAGCAACTCTTAAAGTGACAGAAACCAAAGTTATTGAAGATAATGGCAAACAAAGGTAACAGAGAAAATTACTCACTGCTCTTGACTAAATAACTTTTGTAGCTTTAATAATGATTAATCTATATTTAATTTAGGCTATAAATCATGCAGTGCAGACTGTTTAGTAACTTTATTCAATTTCTGTATTTTTGTTATCTGTTAGACAGGTAGGAAGGGCACTGGTAAATATGACATTTATTATGGGTTTATGTGAGTATTGTTTTAAGTTCACTTAAATTAAAAGTTATATTTTATATTTTTGAAGCCTAATAAGTGTAAAAAAAAAAAAAAAGATAGCTTTCAATTACACTGTAATGCTGAATGGCTATAATTCATGTTTAAAATTAAGGGAAAAAATAATTTCATTGAGACATTAGTAGCAGTATTATTGATACTGGCCTTCATTCATAAAAAGATGCCATTAAACAAGTATTTTAAGGTGCCATAGAATTTTAAATTGAATTTACCTCGGCATAGTTGAATAACAAGAGTTCTGTACATGGAAATGACAGTGAGTCTCAAACACCATTGTTTCCTCCTTCAAATGTAAATCTCGTGCATGAAAAACACCACGGAAAAAAAGGCGAATCTCAACATAACACCGACAGTCAGGATCATTAATATGTACGCCCCCAACATTTGCATATACCAGCCCATGTTCAAGCCAGTATTAACGTCTGGAGCTGCACAGCCGAATCATCAGATGTTCTGCAGGTATTTGTGAAGCAGTGACAATAGCGAAAAATGGCAGATGGATCGATAATAACTGTTCATGATCCATGATATCATGATATATTTAGTGATATTTGTAAATTGTCTTTCTAAATGTTTCATTAGCATGTTGCTAATGTACTGTTAAATGTGGTTAAAGTTACCATTGTTTCTTACTGTATTCACGGAGACCAGAGCCACGCCGTTATTTTAATTTTTAACGCGAAAATGCATGTAGTCTGTATAATTAATAAACGCATCTTCATTCTTTATAAATCTCTCCAACAGTGTGTAACGTTAGCTTTAGCCCTGTTAGTCGTGCAATACTATCAAACTCATTCAGATTCTAATGTAAACATCTACAAAAATACATGCCATACTTACATGATCTGATATACTGCATCATGAACAGTTTGTAAAGATCCATTTTGGGAGTTATATTGTGAACTTCTGTAGTATTTATGCAATGTTTATTAGAGTCGCGAGCTTGGGGGCTGGGAGCACGAGCATTTAAAGGTGTACACACAAATCAGAGCATTTTTCTTTAAGTTGTATTAATTTGGAGATTAACTGTGAAAATATTACATTTATAAAATATATCAAAATATAAAATATATCATAAAACCTATGTGTTTTTACTTGCGATTAATCACAGAAAAAATGTGTGATTAATTAAGTTAATTTTTTTAAACAAAAACACGAGCATGACCAGTGATGGGAATAACGGCGTTACTTTTTTCAGTAACGGGTAATCAAACGAATGACTTTTTCTCCCGTTACCATTACTGACAAAAAAATGCCGCGTTACTATAATTGAGCTCACTGAAGTGGTTTTCATCCAAGTAGGCTCTCTCTCAGCCGTAGGACCTGCAAAGATTTTTCTCTGGTGTGTGTTGGGGTTAGTCATACACAGATACAATTTTAAACTATTATAACTATAAACTGATAATAATGTATGATGCTCTGTGTGTGTGTCAGAGCATGCGAGCGGAGCGCAAGCTCAAACCAGAATACCCTTTGTGAAATTGTGACATGTGGGATCGAAAATATGTGAAATAAGTTTTTTTTCAAGTCAACTAGTAGTTGTTCATTTAAGCCATAAATTGACTAATCACATTTATATTAATTTAATTTCTTAAATACTGGAGAGAATAAACCATAATAAACAGGCTATAGCACTCAAGCGCGCATAAAGCTTACCATAAAGAACTGGCAAAAGTAATGATTATAAATGTGACAAAAACAGCAAGGAGACATTTTAATTGTTTATAAATAAACTAATGTTTTCTGAATCAATGTCACCTGCAAAGATTAAGTTAACATTGCTGACTCTCATCATCTCCTCATAGTGGATGCGCCTAGAGAGAGAATGCACATTTCATTCGGTTTAGTCTACATAATCAGAGTAGCCTATTTCTTTTCGTTTTTAATTATTTCGTTTTCGATAAAGTATATATTTCAAGCTTTCTATAGATATATTTCTCATGTCTGCGAGGCAAGCAGCCTCTGAGTTTCGGTTCATTTAGCCTATAAGACGCGCTCCAGTTCACACGCCAGTGATCGTGCCCGCGCCTCCATGTCATGATTATATTTTCTGCTATATTTGCTTCTTATTTATTAAATCCAGGCAATTGGTTGATGAAACATTGATTAAAATTAAGATACAATGTTTACAAAACGAAATTCACTTTAAATAAAGGCTTTCTGCAAAACAAAACTTAATGAAGTGGTCAAAATCATGTCTGACCCACTCCATGACTCCCGATATATTGCTCATGCTCTTGCTCTGCTGTTCACTTTTCATAATCAAGTAAATGAATTTAAAACATAACATAGGACTATTTAAACATAAATATGAAACTATGTTTCCTTTAATGGCTACCAACACATATTGTACAGTACAGAGAAATTTCATGTCGTGAGCAAGAGCGGATCATCATGAGTCACTAGTCGGATCAAGAGTAATTTATTCTTAGACTTATATTTAATATTGGGGGCATTCAAGTTATTTGATATATTTAAAAAAAAAATTTTTAAAGTAATGCAATAGTTACTTTCCCTGGTAATTAGTTACTTTTATAATGATACTTTTTATATATGAACTCAGTTACTAACTCCGTTACTATTTGTGAGAAGTAACTAGTAACTATAACTAATTACTTTTTTAAAGTAACGTGCCCAACTCTGAGCATGATATAAAAGCACATGGCAGATGAAAACAAACCAGGTGCTACACAAAACACAACAAAACAAGAGGGCCTGGTCAAGAAAAACATAAACCAGGCACTCCAAATGCACAAGACAAGAGCGCACGATGAGTGAAAGAATTCACAACCCAAGCGCTCACAAATAAGACAGAAACAGGGAACACAAGTATCCAAACCCCAACATGAAACTAAAACTAAACTAGATATCAGTGCCCGGATCTGAACACCACGTCCCAACATAAAACGAGACACACAGGCAAGAAACAACACAAAGACAAGACAATACTGGAGTGTCACGGCTCTGTCACAAAACCAAGAATTACACAAACAGAATTGACAGAACATGACATGTACAGCTTGCATGCATCATTGATTTACATTTACATTTATTCAGTTAACAGACAATTTTAGTCACTTACATATACAACAAATTGATTTATCCTAAGGAGGCATAACATTATGATGCACAGATAATTTACAGGATTCAGTCAAGTGCTCGCATAAAATACATTTTTATCTTAGTCTTTAGATGTTTGGGAAGGGCTGGGAAGATCATTTCACCAGTTAAGGTCAATTCAAAGTGGATGTTTAGGAAATAAGGAAAGTAATTTTGTGTCTCTACTTCATAGTGTTAAGTCATCAATCTGAGGCTTCTGGAATTCACTGTAAGTCACTTTGAACAAAAGCTTGTTACAAATGGAAAAAAAAATGTGTCATACCTGGGGTCAGAGGTCACTGTTGCACTACTAAATGCAGGGGGATGATTCATTGATACACTACTCTTCAGAGACACACCACTGGGTTCTAGAGATCCTGATCTCTGTCTCTTTTTCCTCCTGCTGATAGCAATAACAGACAGAATAGCATTTAAGACGTGTCTGCTGTTTGTCTCTCTTGTCCAAAGTGCCGACTCCTGTATTACTGTATAGTTTGAATACACTATTTATTATACATGAATACTTGAATATTACATTATACATTAATTAGAAGACAAATTTCTCTAAATCAAATTACAGTTTGGAAAACTGATTTTGTGCCTCTCTATGATGGTACTGCAAGCCACTGCTCTCTAACCCAACCACAGGCTCCAAGAATGCACTGTAAGTCACTGAACAAACACTTCTACCAAATTGAAAAATAGCTAGTTTCATACCTGGGGTCAGAGGTCACGGTTTCATCACTGATGACAGAGGGAAGATTCTTGATGAGTTGATCATAGTTTGATTCAGGAGATGGAGAACTCATTTTAGATGCAGTGTCCTCTTTCTCTCTCTCCTCATAGAAACTCATTGTAGAGGTCCTGTCGCCCTACTTGCATTTGTTGAAAACTGTTGAGAGATTGATTTTATGTAGAAAGAGCTTAAAAAAATGATATAAAAAAAAGACAATTATAAGTAATTTGGACACTTAATTATTACTGTAAAAAAGTTTTGTGTTGTACAATGATGCCTTATTGGACATGATGTACAGTAAAAACTGTACAGCACTTAAAATGTTTTAGTAGTACACGTAGATTGCAAAACATTTACATTAAAGCATACTTGTATAACAGCAGGACATTGCAGTCTAATTATTATCCCCATAACTTTGTAATGACATTGAAATTTAAAGGTGCCCTAGAATCAAAAACTGAATTTACCTCGGCATAGTTAAATAACAAAGTTCAGTACATGGAAAAGACATACATGAGTTTCAAACCCCATTGCTTCCTCCTTCTTATGTAAATCTCATTTGTTTAAAAGACTTCCGGAAAACACGCGGATCTCAACATAACACCGACTGTTACGTAACAGTCGGGATCATTAATATGTATGACCCCAATATTTGCATATGCCAGCTCATGTTCAAGGCATTAGACAAGGTCAGCCAGTATTAATGTCTGGATCTGTGCACAGCTGAATCAAGCAAGAACAACAGCGAAAAATGGCAGATGGAGCAATAATAACTGACATGATCCATGATATCATGAATTTTAGTGATATTTGTAAATTGTCTTTCTAAATGTTTCGTTAGCATGTTGCTAATGTACTGTTAAATGTGGTTAAAGTTACCATTGTTTCTTACTGTATTCACAGACAAGAGCGGTCGCTATTTTCATTTTTAAACACTTGCAGTCTGTATAATTCATAAACACAACTTCATTCTTTATAAATCTCTCCAACAGTGTGTAATGTTAGCTTTAGCCACAGAGCATAGCCTCAAACTAATTCAGAATCAAACGTAAACATCAAAATAAATACTTTACTCACATAATTCGAAGCATGCATACAGCATGCATGACGAACATCTTGTAAAGATCCATTTGAGGGTTATATTAGCTGTGTGAACTTTGTAAATGCACTGTAATATAGTCGAGAGCTCGTGTGGCAGGGAGCAGGCGAATTAAAGGGGTGGCGCGCTGCCAAAATCAGTGTATAGTTAATGATGCCCCAAAATAGGCAGTTAAAAAAAATAATTAAAAAATCTATGGGGTATTTGAGCTGAAACTTCACAGACACATTCAGGGGACACCTTAGACTTATATTACATCTTGTGAAAAAGCGTTCTTGGGCACTTTTAAGTAAACTCAATGTCTGGTACTTCATATAATAACACAAATATAACTAGAGAACATATAGATGATTGTTGTATATTTAGACTAAAGCTAAAGTTCAGCACAACTGCATTTTATTCAGTAACTGTAACTTTTTTTCAGCTGTTCTGCAGTAGCCAGCAGATGTGCAATCTGGTCAGTGTTTATGTGTGACATCTCTTTTTACACTCTAATATGTCAAGTACTGATGGGGTAATTTGAATGTCATGCATGTACTGGCCATGTACTCGAGCACAAAACTTTCCAGTCGAGTAGTTGGCCAATCGCCAAAGCATTGGACCTCCCAAATATTAGAGGCGCTGTTTTTAAATTACAGCACATGCAGAACTGCAAAAAGCAAATACTCCAGTATGAACCATGCATCTGCCAGCTGCGCATGAAAGTAGAGCGGGATCAGTCACCCACACATTGCTGACAAAAGTGCACTGCGCTTCCGCCACGCTGTAAAATGATAAACAGCACAAGCCGCTTGATCCATTCATTTTTTTTCACACCACAAAAAAATGTATTAACCACCCAGCCAAATTTGAATGATTAAAAAAACACAAAGTAAATTAAATAAGTTATCAAAATCTTGAAAAAAATAAGCAATATTCTCTGCTCTCAATGCTGGGGTGTCTGCTGTCGGCACTGAAACTAGCGCATAAAATAGCAGCATCTTCTCAGCATGTTTAACTGTGGGTATGCATTCAGGTGGTCAGACGATTTTAACACGTCAATCATAAAACAGTAGTTCGAATAGCCACAGAGACACTGCACGTCTTCGATGTTTTCATCCTCACTAATTTTGTGCTCTGGCTCAAACTGAAAAGGATCGCGTTTTAAAAGGAACCGCGTGGATATTTAGACCTGTATGCGTTACTAGATTACCGTTGCACCAAAACATACAGAGAAAAAGCCTCAAAGTCATCAGAGCTAAAGCAAAGAGAACAAAGACACGGTTCTTTATGAAGTTTTATTCGTCCACATTCTTCACAACTTCCCACTCTTTTCTCCTCTTATCGCTAGTAAAGCAGTAAAGACTTGCATCTCTTCTCTTGTTGCCCATCGGCTGAAAATTACAACCAAAAGCTGCACAATGTGGCATCATATATTATATTCCGAGTTGTGGTGCGGTAAAAAAATAACAATTCGGTTGTTAAGTCTGAAGTCTGTTACGTTTCACGTCTCCCCTGGACTCCATTTCCCATGATCCTCCATGTTCCACACCTGTACTCACTTCCCTCATCATCTCTCCCGCTCTCCCCGGATTCCCTACACCTGGTCTTCGTCATTTGCACTCCCTTTATATTGGACTCACTTCTCTGCACTCCTTGTCCATTTTTGTTTTGTACCTTGTGCTGAGTGTTAGCTGTTCTGTTACCTTGTTTAATAAATCACCTATTTTCGTAGAAGTTCGATTCAGACTCATCTCTGCTGCAGCTACACGCTTTATAACACTGACATCACGCGGCAGCGCTTCCGGGTCCAAACGCTCTCTCGTACCACAAGAAAACAACAAACTGTGCTAATATATACGCACATGATGTGGTGGTGATAACACCAAAAAAATATAATCACAACCTTTATCTCCATACCAAAATCCCAGATGACCAGATAGTGATTCATCTTATAAAACGTTAAAATGTCTGTGACTCTGTGAGCACAGAGACTGTTGTGTAGACTGTAAGTATTTAAAATGTTTAACTTTTTAAAATGTTAAATGTTTAATATAAATAAATAGTGCTCAGAAACGGCCGTCGACATGGGCATTCTCAAGTGAAACTAGACGGGGTTTGGACCCAGAAAAGGCGTTCCTTACATCACAACTTAACAAGCGGATAGGACAGTCAGTAGAGCAGTGAGTGCAACCATCTGACGTCATCGGCATACAGATGATACTCAACCAGAATGCCTATTACTGCCGTGCTAGTCGCCGCAGCAAAGCTACCGTGGCAAAAATAAACCAGTCGCATTTCAAAGTCATTTGCAAAATGACCACCAGGAGGTGCAAAGGAACATTTTGTAAAACAGCTGCAATTGTTGTATTTTGAAATGTAAGTAATGTTAGAGCTATAATCAACAATAAATCAACAATAATAAAAACGCAACAGTTATGTTATATAAGGTCACTGTTATATATATAGTCAAACCGAGGAGGCACATGCCCTCTCAGATTTATGAGACAAATTAATTTAAATGCACTGCAGCTTAAAAAAAGACAAAACATAAATATGTATTATTTCAACAGCTGCTAAATTCATTCGATGTATGGCTTGCGCTGAACCAAAGACTGACATGAGCTCATTTATCATTTATTTCAACCAAAGATCACAACTGTTCAGTGTTTACAGTCATGTAAGGTTTATTCATGTTTAAATAAACTTGTTTGCGCAATTCCAGCATTGTGGACATGACATTTGTAATCTGAACTTGAAATATTAATTCTCATATGAAGCCTATTCATTACCAATATATTGAATCATCTGTTTATATTTTTCAAAACACCTGAAAATACAGTCCAGACATCAGAAAAAATATCAATCTTTACATTTTAGATGAGGGAAATACACAATACTACTAATTTAGTCTGCGCGCTAAATCATGAAGCGTAAAGCTTGCTGCAAAGCACCAACAAAAAAGAACCTAATGATTATGAATATGTCAGGAAAAATAGACATTTAATTTTTTATTAATATTTTCCAAGTCAATGTCGGCTGTAAAGATGAGTTGACGACGCTGACTCCAAAGAACAGTGGATGCACCTTTAGAGGGAAATGCAACTTATAGATTACATAATAAGAGAGTTGCATATTTTTATTTCTTAAATACTGAAGAGAATAAACCATAATAATGAGCATTACGTAATTGCTAGTGTATATAGCACTCAAGCACATGCATAAAGCTTGCCATAAAGAACCAGCAAAAGTTTCAAGCTTTCTATAGATATATTCTCATGTCTGTGAGGCAAGCAGCCTATACGCTGAGATTCGGTTCATTCGCTTATAAACTCCAGTTCATGTGCAGTGATCACGCCGCCGCCTCTATGTCATGATTATATTTGCTCCTTATTTATTAAATCCAGGCAACTGGTAGATGAACATTGACTAAAATTAAGATACAATTTTTTTACTAATCTTATGATTCATCCTCTTACTCATGCTGTTCACTTTTCATAATCAAATAGATGAAATAATAATTAAAATAGGCCATTTAAACGTGAATATGAACTAAATACGTTTTCTTTAATGGATACCAACGTGTGGCTATAGTACAGTAGAGAAATGTCATGTCGTGATAAAGAGCGATCATGAGTCAAGTCAGATCCACTATAGTAGTGATAATATTTACAATAATATTGAATTTGATAGGTGTCTCACATTGTCCCACAGCAAGATAAAAATAGTGTAGAATAGTGTACAATGTTTCACAACAATAATTTATCTATTAGTGTCCATTTCATTCATTTAACATATTTAATATTGGGGGTATCCAAGTTATTTGACATATTTGAGAAAAAAATTAAAAGGTAATGCAGTAGTTACTTCCCTGGTAATTAGTTACTTTTATAATGATGTAACTAAGTTACTAACTCAGTTAGCTACTATTTGTGAGAAGTAACTAGTAACTAATTACTTTTTTAAAGTAATGTGCCCAACACTGTTCATGATCAACAATAATGCTAGCCTAATGTCTATATCTAGAATGTCTAGAATTTAAGTCTGAATTGCGATTTCTCTGTTTTTAGTAGTCAGAGACGCTCCTTTTCTATAACGGATAATCTGGGGGTTGGGAGAGGCAGTTCAGTAGCTTCATTGTGGTGGTGCAGAACAATAGAGGTGTGAATCGTGCTCTTTCCTATGGAGAGTGTCGGACAGCCAGCCGGATGATACATTTTTTAACTTAAAGAGCAGGCAAAGTTCCTTTCAGGATAAAACTCTCGATGTGTCCATCTTGTCAAGTTATGAATATTGTGGTGTTTGTTTCAACTTGTTTTGTAGGGGTTTAGAATATTTGAGCAGTGTTGATTGTCAATCGGGCACCATCTAAAAATGAACAGAGTTCATGCCAACTCTATAGAAATGTGCAGTGTGCAGGGACCCGGATTGGGTCGACTATTATTATTGTTATTAGTATTATTAGTATTATTTCAAATTTACTTAAGCATGAGAAAAAGGCCCTCATTGAAACTTTTTTTTTTTAAATAACGTGATTGGAAAGATGTGACATTTGGGTCACATCTGTCCAATCAGCTGCTGGTCAAATCATGTCAATCATTTTAATTTCAATTTCTCTATATACTATACATGTTGTAGCCATTAAAGAAAACATATTTGGTTTCATATTTATATTTAATGTGAATATTTTGGGAATATGTCAGGAGATGAGTGGCTCAGACACGATTTTGACCACTTATTTAATTTTTGTTTTGTAAAGCCTTTCTTTAAAGTGAATTTCCTTTTGTTTAAATTATATCTTAATTTTAATCAATGTCTCATCAATTTAATAAATAAGAAGCAAATATAGCAGACAATATAAGGATATTGGAAGCACCGGCACGATCACTTGCGCATGAACTGGAGCACGTCTCATAAATGAACCGAAACTCTCACAGACATGAGAAATATATCTACAGAAAACTTTAAATGTCGACAGCGACACAGAAAAAACACTAGTTTATTAATAAACAATTAAATTTCTCCAGTGAGAGCATCAATAAACGTTACAGGGCTAACATAGGTAAAGAGCATGTACAATGTTATCATCTTATTAAATGCATACTACTAATAAAAATTACATTGAATCAATGTACATTTCAAACGTTTTTTATTTGTGACAAATAATAAACCAACAAAGCCGGGACTCGAAGTCTGATTGCTGGATAAGCTCCGAAGTCTTGCAGCTTAGTCCAGGAGGCCATATCACTGGGGTACCAAAGCCTAATTTATGTAGCATTTCTATACTGGCATGTTTTATATTTTTATTTTGAAATATTGCAAAATCCCGCGATAGGATAAATTATCTCACGAGAGAGCGTTAACTCAACGCATTTTTCCGTTTCTTCTACGACCACGCCAGGAGAGGAGGCCTTGAGGAGGGCGCATTGTTGTGTTGCAAAAGTTGACAAATTATTAAAAATCTGCTGTTGGGTAAGTACATTTTGTATTATTTTTTTTACTATAATTTTACTTGTTTGACAGGAAGGAAAAAGAAGATGCGCCCATTGTCAACTGAAAGGTAAGTTTAAGTTTGGCTAAAATTAGCTAGTAGGCTGATTTGTAGGGTATAGGGTATTGTAGGGTAGTATAAACCACCATGGGGTCTCTACACTTGAGTTGTGCTATGTTATGCAGTTAAGCAAACTTCTTTGTGTGAAATTGATAGCAAAATCTCTAAGCTGAGCAATTTCATGCTACTGCAAAAACACGGTTTAATAGATCAGGTGTTTCCAACCCTGGTCCTCAAGGACGCCTGGTCTAATTGTTTCCCAACTATCCCTGCCCTACCCACTGCTGGTTACCTGGATCAGATGTGTTCAGTCAATCAGAAGCTGGACGATACATTTCAGATCAGGATGGAGTGGAGGAGGGCAAAATGAATTATAGGTGCGTTCACACGGCCTCATAATTCCTGTAGTTACGAGATTCTAGCTTGTAAAAAGCGTTCACGTCCTCGTAGAGCTCGTAATTAGAGCTTGTAAGCTGGGAGTTTTCTTAAAGCGTGGCTGCTGTACCACCTGACCACTGTAGATTCATAGGTGTTGATAGTGTTGCCATGGAAACGCATAATTCCCAGTCCAAAGACGTGAACAGCTCCAAATATAATGTCACGTGTTGTCATCTCAAGATTCCGGTAAATAGGAGGTGGCATGAATGCAGCATAACTTGCAGCTTCTGATTGTCTGAACACATCTGATCCAGGTAATAAGCAGTGTGTTGGGTAGGGCAGGGATAATTTGAAAACATGCAGAGCAAGGGGCCTTCAAGTACCAGGGTTATTTGTATTCCCTGTAACAGATGGTGGGACAGAGATAGTAGAGGTGCTATTGTAACTGCTAGAATTGGAATTTAAAACAAGAAGTATGTTTAGTACTCTCAAGCCCTATACTCTGCTTAAACACAAAAGTGTCACATTCAGTTTAGAAATTTAAGTAGTCATGTGTCCAGGTGTGTGTACATATTAATGTACTGAATTTTTCTTTCAGGATTCCAAAGGAAGGTGTTTTTCCATGCTGTTTGGTTTGAAAGATGAACTTCAGCGAATAGCTGGCATTCTGGACCCTGGCAAGTCTACATCTTCTATTAAGAGATTGGATTCAGAAAGTGACCTAAAATCCTTAAAGAACACATCATAGCTGATGAAAAGGAGTGGATCTGCGTAAGTTTGAAATGTGACAAAGAATATATAGATTTGTGTGAGTCTCTCTCTCTCTCTCTCTCTCTCTCTCTCTCTCTGTGTGTGTTAGGGCTGCACAATTAATCAAATTTATAATTGCGATTACGGATGCCATAATTTTGTAATCGTTCAAAGGTGCGATTACAAGGAAAAATATCCACTTACATTGAGTGCATTTACATGCACTTTCTTAAGCCAATTATACTTAATAAGCAGACAACGAATGTGGTCATGTAAACGCGGTAACCCGTTTTCTTAGACGGTCATAGACGGCTTAAGCATAAAACCGGTTGGAACAGGTAGTTTTTGGTCCTTACATCAATTTCGCGCGGCATGTAAATGCATTAACCTGCTTTCTGTAGGCTAATTGAAGTGCGCATGTGCGATACGTGACAGAAACGCATCCTTAGTGTAGATTTAAATGCATCCAGACAGAGCGAGCATTTTGCAGGAAAGGAAGAAGCAAACGCAGACTCTTTCAACACCCAGAAAATTGTAAAAATGTGTTACAAAATGTCTCTCGTGCAGCAGAAGTAGAAGTGGTTCAGTCAAAATGCTGCATCTTCAACTGCATGAGAGAATAATGTATGAGCCGTAAGTTTCCCACAGACATGCTGCAAGCTTTATTTAACATCAAAACTGATATAACATGGAATACTCGGAGACAGATACACAAATGATTTATTTTTTGACATCACTACAGGGAAATAACCTGATTTATTAATAAAGTCATGTAAACACGGTTTACTTGCATTTTCATTTTACTGGTTTGCATGTAAACAGGGAAAACTGGTTATTTCAATAAGCTAATATTTGTTAGTTATCAGCTTAGCCTACTGGTGTGCATGTAAACATGCTCATTATTCTGCATGTTTAAGAGGTTAGAGCATGTTGCGTTGCGAGAGGTGAATCACGAATACTTCAGTGTAAAAGGTCTAACCCAGCACAAAAGGAGCTACCAGTGACGTAGGTGTATGCTGATATGTTGAACACATGCGAAACACCAGCACCCACCATTTTTAAAAAGCCGTGTACACAGCCTACATATTTACTCCACAACTTACAATTTACTCTCAACCTTTCGCTAAGGAGAAAATCCAGCACGACTTTGAGCTGATCAAGCGAAACATGATTATGTATTTCTGCTAAGCTAGTGACATTGGGCATCAACCACACGGCAAAAACTAATACTTTTTCATATAGCCTACTGTCTACTTTCTTTGTATAACAATTCTATCCAATAACATATTAGACAGGACTGTTAAACAGATCGTAAAACTAATGAAGACAGAGAATGCAAGCACTGTGTGCTTAGGATCTGTCTGAACTGTTCTCATGCCGTCAAAATAAAAGTAACAACAACAAGCACAGTTTGTCACATCAGGCCCTAGGGGAACATTAGTTATTGGGGAACCACACTGATGGCAAAAGCCCCTATTATTATACCATGCATATGTTGACTTTTTATTATTATTATTTAGAGAAGAAACCAAACCATTGTATAGCTGACATTTGAGGTTTAATGCTATAGTAAATTTATTATTTTTTTTAAATCAGGAAGAGTATTTGCATAATTGCGCTAAACCAAATTGTTCAATATTATTTTTCTAATTATCTGATTAATGCCATTGCTGTGCTGTCAGTCTCCCCTCATCCCCCTCCACTCCGCAGCTTAACCATGCCCACTTCTGTAGCATTTTTCAAAACTGTGGTGAGAACTGACCTGCTGCTGAAACAGGGGGTTTTATGACCCTTTAAGTACACATAAGTGTTTATATACAGACTATTTTAGACCGGTCTGGTAGGAACTGCTGCGAAGTAGAACAGTACCTGCGTGACTTGCCATAGACATAAACAGAGAGAAGTAGCTCTGGCTACAATGTTCTTCCGCAAGATGCATGCAGTTCTTTTATTAAAGGGGACCTATTATGCCCCCTTTTACAAGATGTAAAATAAGTCTCTGATGTCCCCAGAGTGTGTATGTAACAAAGTGTGTAATTTTAGCTCAAAATACCCCACAGATATTTTTTTATAGCATGTTAAAATTGCCACTTTTTGGGTTGAGCAAAAATGTGCTATTTCAGTGAGTGCCCCTAAATGCAAATGAGCTGCTGTGCTCGGCCTAAGAGGGCGGAGCTTCAAGAGCTGATTCTCCCCTGTCAGGATTCAGTCAGGACACTAATAATGTCAGAAAATGTGAATATATGTTGCATGGATATAGAACAGGTATAGTTTAGTTCAATTACGGTTATAACTATATTGTCTTTATGTTTTTATCCACTATATTAGTATAAGCCTGTTTACTAATATGTTTTATAACGTTAATTGTACTTCACAAAAAAGATGAAGTGTCTGTTTTCACTCCAGAAAATCTCTGTAATAGCTTAATAAAACAGAGTGCAAGTGTGCATTAAAATATTATCCATAAACTCTCTCTCTCTCCCTTGCATTATCATCAACATACACAGCGAAAAACACAGAAACACTCGTTATAATTAACAGTAAACAAATATATAAAGATCTTTTACCTTTTCGAGTGGTGCTAAATAAACTGGTACATTTCATATCCATAAATCAACTCAGATGAACTGTAATAAAGTGCTCTCACCTTCATTACTGTATGCAGTATCACTCTGGAGACTGTAAGCTGGATCATAAACAGTTACTTATCTATCCTTGAGTAACACATTTTTAGCACAACCTCTGTTTTGTATTGTCCCTTTGTATTGACATTCGTTCACTAAGCAATCCAGTGTGAAATGATTCGCGCAGACATAAACGAATTTAGGCAGAATTGAGGGAGCATTTTCTTCGAAAACAAAATTAATCCACCTCGTCTTCAGTGGCTCAGATTTTGTGAATAAATGGAGAGAGCTATGTGGATTAATCCATCCAGCTACAGAACACCTAAAACACTCGGGAGACATTCTCGTCAGTGCAGCAATGGCGGACTGTGTACAACTTGCTGTGAACGTGCTCAGGGCAGTTCTATGTTAAAACGGCAGTGTCTGTCAACATTCGTGGGTGGGGCCTGTGGCTAAAGTGACGTCACACTGCCAGCGATCTGGAAATGGCTTGTTCTGAGACACTGCTTATGATTTATGAGGATTAAAAAAAAGGAGTGGGTAGATTTTTATCACTATAGGGTGGTTGTGTACACACACTGCCAACACACATTTATGTCCAAACACCATGCAAAAGTGAATTTTGCATAATTAACCGCTAATGCGCCAAAAGTTCCAGACTGCAGCTTTAAATAAACATTTTCTCTTCCCTCAAATGCTGTGAATAGGTGCTATAGGTGCTAAATGCTACAGACACATTGATGCAGCAATGGAGAAACACCTGAAGCACGCTCCGGGAAGAGCTGGGGTTTGTGGATATAAAAATGAGCCATAAACAACTTTCACAGACTCTACTATGTTGACCATAATCCAGTATTTTTGTTGTTTACTTGTTTTATTTATGGCTGTTTAACAGAAATGTAAGACTGTTAGGGGGGAAAAAATGTAGCACTGCCACAGCTCTGACTTCCAGCATCAATGGTGGAACACATGAATCACTCCAGGAAGAGCTGGTGGTCGTGGACCAAGAAAATGAAACTAAAAATAAAAATAATGTGTGTTAACTATGATCCTGTACTTGTTATTTTCTTGTTTGATTAATGACTGCTTAAAATTAATGTAAAACTGTTAGAGAAAATGGCATTGCCACAGACACATTCTACTATTTTTTTTATTTTCTTTCTTTGATTAGCTGTTTAACCAGGGGTGGTTTCTTCATTAGGGCAATAGGGCGACACACCAGCAAAGTGAGAAAGGGATTGATTTTTTCAATCACAGAGTTATGCTAGCTGTCACTGCTAGACTGTTTGTTCTGCCTCTGGATATAGGCTATAGTTCAATCCATAGATATACATAATAAAGGCTAGATGTCTCGTCCGCGCTGCTGGCCAGTGGAGGTCGACGTCCGCACCTGGTGGCCATCTTGTCACAGTCAGCTCGCTCACTCGTAACATTGTGTTTTAATGGTGCATGTACTTTTTAAATAACCATAACTTGTTCAATTTTCTACCGATTTTCAAACTGTTTGGTTTGTTATAAACGTCAGAGATGTACTTATGACACTGCATACTTATGAATAATTATAACCATGGACTTCCATATGAAAATAACATTGAACAGAACAGATAGGTGCAATTAATATACACACGCACAAGGTATTTATGTTAAATCAATATATAGGCTACTAAAACTCAGTGTACAGAATGGCAACATGAGATATATATATATATATATATATATATATATATTATATATATATATAATACACATTTTTATAATGAATATTACTATTATAATAAAATATTATACATGTTTATTTTAACTTCTTCAGGGTTGGGCCCATTTACTAGGTTGCACAAAAGTCTGGCATCTTCTCCTATAAAGCCAGCAATTTCCTGTATCATAATGCAAGCTGTTTTTAACAAACCAAACCGATTAGAAATCATGTGCAACTTAAGTTTTATTGAAAAGAAAGATTCTGCCTCTCCCACTGATGTAAAATTGCTGGGTAGCAGCTAAACTGTAACTACTGGGACTCACTCACAGCTACAACCACATCCCAAAGATTGTAATTTAGACAAAAGATTAGTTGTCATAAAATCGTTATTGGTGTCAGTAAAACCTATATATTTGAACAGCTCGATTGTGGTCTCAGCCTTGATAACTTGCGCAAGTGGCCGTGATACACAACTATGCTGCACGATTAAGTCGTTTTTCGAAAAGAAAAGCTGCAATTTCAACATGTTCAGAATTATAGCCACATTAATAACGTTTGTAAGAAACCAAACCATTTGTAAATCCGTCAAGATTTCAGCGAGATAAGAGTATTTGAGTTTGTGCAGATCACGCACCTTACATCAGGTACCACAGAGCCCGCCAGAAGTTAGAGACTCTGCCGTAAGACATCTAGCCTTTATTATGTATCCGCTTGTTAAATCATGACGTAAGGAACGCCGTTTCCAGGTCCAAGCCTCAACTCATTTCACTTGAGAATGCCATCGACAGCCGTTTATGAGCGTTATTTATTCATATTAAACATCAATCATTTTAAAAAGTTAAACATTTTAAATACTTACAGTCTACACAACAGTCTCACAGCATCACAGACATTAATACAGGTGCTGGTCATATAATTAGAATATCGTGAAAAAGTTCATTTTTTTATTGTAAATAATTTTTAAAAATGAAACTTTCATATATTCTAGATTCCCTACATGTAAAGTAGACATTTGTGCACTCAATACTTGGTCGGCAGCACATATTACAGCAAATGACTTGCTCCTAGCACAAATTACAGCATCAGTGAAGTGTGGCATGGAAGTGATCAGCCTGTGGCACTGCTGAGGCACTATTGACCCTTCAGATCATCTGTATATTGTTGGATCGACTGTTTCTCATCTTTCTCTTGAAAATATCCCATAGATTCAGGGGTCAGGCATGTTGGCTGGCCAATAAAGCACAGTAATATCATGGTCAGCAAACCACTTGGAAGTGGTTTTTGCACTGTGGGCAGGTGCTAAAGTCCTGCTGGAAAAGGAAATCAGCATCTCCATAAAGCTTGTCAGCAGATGGAAGCATAAAGTGCTCCAAAATCTCCTGGAAGATGCTGCATTGACTTTGCACTTGATAAAACACAATGGACCAACACCAGCAGATGTCACGGCCCCCCAAATCATTACTGACTTCAGAAACTTCCCACTAGATTTCAAGCAGCTTGGATTCTGTGCCTCTCCAGTCTTCCTTCAGGGTCAGTCTTCCTCTGGGACCATGATTTCAACATGAAATGCAAAATTTACTTTTATCTGAAAAGAGGACTTTCGACCACTGTTCACTGTCCAGTTCTTTTTCTCCTTAGCCCAGGTAAGATGCTTCTGACGTTGTTTGTGTTTCAGAAGTGGCTTGGTAGTCCTTTTCCTGAAGATGTCTGAGTGTGGTGACTCTTGATGCGCTGACTCCGGCTTCATTCGACTCATTGTGAAGCTCTCCCAAGTGTTTGAATCGGCTTTACTTGACAGTATTCTCAAGCTTGTGGTCATCCCTGTTGCTTGTGCACCTTTGCCTACCCAATTTCTTCCTTCTAGTCAACTTTGCATTTAATATGCTTTGATATTTCACTCTGTAAACAGCCACTACATTCAGTAATGACCTTCTGTGACTTACTCTCTTTGTGGAGGGTGTCAATGATTGTCTCCTGGACCATTGCCAAGTCAGCAGTCTTCCCCATTAGTGTGGTTTCAAAGAACAAGAGATACCCGGAATTTATACTGTAGGGATGGTCATTTAATGAAACTCAAATGTAAATATTCTAATATTTTGAGATACTGGATTTTGGACATTCATGAGCTGTACACTCTAATCAACAATTTAAAAAAAAAAAAAAAACTTTTTGAAATGTTTTACTTTACATGTAGGGAATCTAGTATAAATGAAAGTTTCATTTTTAAAATAATTTACAATAAAAAAATGAACTTTTCATGATATTCTAATTATATGACCAGCACCTGTATATTAACGATTTATAAAAGATGAATCACTGTCTGGCCATCTGGAATATTGGTATGGAGATAAAGGTTATAATTATATATTTTTTGTAGTATTACACCACATTGTGTGTGTGTATTTTAGCACCATTTGTTGTTTTCTTGTGGTATGAGATAGAGCGTATGGACTTGGAAGCACTGCCGCGTGACGTCAGACATAACAACCGAATACCCACTGTCGATCATTACGACTGCGGTCACGCCCACTGAGTGGCAAAAGACTGAGCGACAGCATTGGTTTTCAGCGTGAATGTCGCGAAAAACACACAAAACACATCCAAAACGGAAAAGAGCTTTGTGATTGACTGTACAAATAGCTTTGACACAAAACCCTGAGGTATATATTTAAAAACTGCAGAAAGCTACAGAAAAAATAAGCAAATGGATCACTGCAATTCACAGAAACAGCTGGACTCCAGCAGAGAAACATGGAGTTATCATTTTGTGTCAAATTGTTGGATTTTGAGGTAAATCATACCGTATATATGTATGTTATATATTATGTTGACAACTCATCAGTTAATGTTTTCCATCTTATATTCTGCATAATTTGGGTGTTTTTAAATAACACCTGACAAAAACTATACTATAAAACTATATATGTTTAAGGGCTGGACAATATGACGTATAACATTGATAAAGTGATTAATCGGATTTAACCTACCTATATTGTAGTTATAAAAATATTCACAGGCAGATTTGCTTATGTATTTCCCCGGCGTCTAAATCAGGCACATGTAAATGTCAGGAAACGACTCCTGGCTGCATGTCAATATCATGGATTAGGTTTATTTGACAAGTGTAAGGAACACTTTCAAGCCCAACCTTTAGTGTAATTGTTTGTTTTATTCACATTTTCGCAGTTTCCTCTATTAAATCCAGTCACGCAGCAGGTTTTGCCACTCAGTCCAGCTGAGGGAGCGCGTTCCGGCGGGAAAGTGACGTCGATGCATACCCTCTATATCTATGGTTCAATCAGCGTCGAGTCACGCTCTGTGGAGCACCGCCTCTTTTTGGGCGATTTCACTCTGGCCGAGAATTGCCCTGAGTGCTCCCATAGACTTCCATTCAAAAAACGTTTTTTTTCGAGCTGCAGGCACTGCAATGCAATCTCTATGGGTTCCGGGAGGGCTAGCACTAACGTGCCTTAGTCATCATACGTAACTTGTGCAGCGATTGGTGGAAACGTCTTTGATAATCCAATAATTTCCTCAATGCATAACTTAAATTTCACAGACATTTTCTCCATCTGTAAATGTTAGAAAGTCGAGAAAATATTTCCATTTTTCTGTCCAGGAGACAGGAGCAGAAGCACAAACTTCCGTGAACGAGCGCCGCCGTGCGCGCCAAACAGACGGAGCACAATAATTCTGACTAAAATATACATTTAGCTAAAATATTTGTTGTTGAGTATTTGTTTTTGTTTGCGAACATAAATGTGCCATATGTAGAATTTCGAACCTACACCTAAGTGTATTTTTATGATAGCAGTAACTGTAAAGTGACTATTGTAGGGTAATCAGATAGACTAATAATTAGTCTGTGCTTTTTTTATTTTCAGTTTTAGTTTAGTGAATGTAACTTCTGCTTTAAAAAGCATTATTTTGGTTTTAGATTGTAGTGTCACAATGTTAGAATGTAGGTCTCATGTAATTTGACCCCCTTTTTTGTGGACTACAAGGTTCATTTAACAGACTACAAGGTTCATGTTTGTTTTCATAGCCTTCATATGAACATTGTTTGTAGGAAAATATTGGTCAGGATGTGAAATAATAATAATAAAAACAAAATGAAATACTGATTTTTTTTTTTTAGTTTGAATAGAAAAATGTACAAAACACCGAGATTATACATCGCCATACAGCCCAAAAATAGAGATATGATTTTTTGGCCATATCTCCCAGCCCTATGGCATGGTTTAAATACTGAATTTTCCATGTTTTAGATAATACACTGCTTATCCCAAAAAAAAAAAAAAAAATTTAGCACCAGCCACCACTGTGTTTAACAAATGGAAGGCATTTTTCAAAAATGTAATATTCACAATACAATATGTTGTGCTGAATTAGATCACTCTAATTTTTGCTTAAGTCCAAAAATAATGTGTTATTGTTTGTGATGCACACGTGATTAAAACGGTTTATAGAAGTTCAGGTCTGACTGGACAGATTTTGGACAACCTTTGTCATGTTCACATTCTAAACCTCAAAACAAAGTTTGCCTTTCACGATGTTACACAATGGGTGTGTGATGATTTTATATGCTGGCATATGTGCACCAGCAACACACCTTATATCGACATCCAGAAGATGACACATTTAGAAGTCCAGGGACGCGCAGAAAAGACATGAAATGACATCAAAGACGTCGGTTCGACTTTCATTTTGGAACTATTTTTTTTCAACCATGACTGGACGTTTCGGATTGACGTCTTTTCAATGGTAAACGTCCAAATGTTTGCTGGGAGTATACTTTTCTCGCGTTTTTGCAACAGAATCAACAAACAGCAATAGCCTACTGCTCATCAATATTATTTCTTACAAGGCCTATACTGTACAATAATGGAAGATTAAATGTGCCAATTAAATATATTCAAACTCACAATTTAATATCTTATCATTTTGTTGACGTCAC
This sequence comes from Culter alburnus, assembly GCA_028476615.1. Classification (NCBI taxonomy): domain Eukaryota; kingdom Metazoa; phylum Chordata; class Actinopteri; order Cypriniformes; family Xenocyprididae; genus Culter; species Culter alburnus. The sequence continues at coordinate 145,805 of JAOTNS010001405.1, forward strand.
ATGATCTGCACAACAATTATAGGCCTACACGCGACAGCTTTGATATTTAATAATAAAGATCAGAGTAACTGAATAAATATAACTTTAATCGTCGATGTTTCTACCATTTGGTAAAAAACTGTTAAGCTGTAGAAATATACTGAAGGTAAATCCCATACAAGTAAGATAAAAATCCAAATAGGAAGGTTAGAATAAGTTCGGAACTTACCACAAAATATGTGACTGTAGTGTTAACAGGTTTAAAGCTTCGGAATGGCGTTGCTCATTTTTCTTCACTTTCGTTTACACTGAGAAAAAAAAAAAAAAAAAAAAAAAAAACGCCATAGGAAGGACTGTTTCAGATAAAGAGAAAGCCCCGAATGATTTTCTATCCCCGACTGTCTTTTGCCTGGAACTGCCAAATGGTTTAGTGGAAATGTGATAAGAAACCGTTTAAAATTAGTATGGCACAGGGTGCTGACCGTTAAAATCTCTCTTTCGCTTTCGCTCTCTCTTCCGCTTTCGCTCTCTTTCTTCAAACCCACACAGAAAGAATGCGAATATCGAGATATATCCAGCTGCAGAACCACATAACCAGCGGTTTCAGAGTCGAAATTGATGGGCGGGGCTTAAACAGTCATAGTTGCACTACTTGAAAAGCTGTTTTCACGTGGATTTTGATCGGATCTATGCCTACAATATTTACCAACAATACTTTTAAATAAAGCCACTTTTCTGTATATAATATGCATAAGCTATCATGATGTACAATGAGCAAAATTTTAAAACAGCCTAATGATCATGCTTTATGTCAATGAATGGACAAACAGTAGTTTAAACTTCAAGGATATTGGCTTATACAGTTTTTATTTTTTAAAAATATATTAATTGTGTAACATATATTTGACACATATTATTCAGTATAAAGATTTTACTAGCATCAGGGTTATTATAGTTAACTAAAACCATTAAAAACATTTTTTATTGTATAAAAAAGTAAAAGTAAGTGATTTAAAATTTTAAGTTCATTGTTGTGTGGCTCTTAAAAAAATTATTTGGCGCCTGTTTTTTCCCCCTATAGGAGCCAATGGCTCCTTAATGAATTTTTTTTGTCTGGAGCCCTGCAACTTCAAAAATTTGTGCAGCTCACTAGCAGAAAGGCACCAATTACTGCAGGCAATATACTTAAGCACAGGAAAGCTGTTTTTTCCAAACATTCAAGTTGTCAGACTAACAAGCAACTTTGAAGAGAGGCTGTACAGTCATGGGATTCAGCAGGCGGTCAGCAGGACATTGGCCAACAGGAAAAATACTACAGAGTTGTCTGCTGTAGTGTACATGAATACAAAATATTCTAAGGGTCTAGTTGTGGCAGTGGCAGATAGTGACCATGCAATTTTGTTTGGCAAAATTGTATTGATTTTACATGATCAAAGCAGAATTCACTTGATTGTGGAGAAGCACCAGTCTGTTTTACTGGTTGATGTTGGTGTTATCTGACTCTACAGGGGGGGCCACATCTGTGTGGACATAGACAGTCAAGTTTACTACTACCCACTTCCAATTTATGACTTGTGTGGTGCCTCAGTGGTTGCCCTTCATCACTCTATTTGTGTCTAATTTTGCAGGTGTTACAATGCCTGAAACAGTTGTGGACGCAATCACAGCAGCACTCCCAAAGCTGGATGAGGATCAGTTAAAAGCATTGTTTGAGCGACTGCTTTTGGTTGTTGGAGTAGAAGTTTCCGATCTGAGTTATGTGGTGGAGGAGGATGACATCAAGGACATCTTGACACCCCTACAGTGTCGCAAACTTGTAGATGCCTTTCAGAGGAGAGGTTTGTTCAATTTTTATATATTAAATTTAACTGTCAAAATCAAATGAAGGCATATTTCTATGTATTTCATTATGTATTAGCCACAAGCTCAGCTTAGTTATAATCACTGTTGGATGTAAAATAGTTAGATTATCACCAGATTGTTACTTAAGGCTGTGTGATGTGGATTAGTGATGATTTCTGTACAATAATAGTAATGACATAAGTATAAGATAGTTGAAGGGCATTATTTTTAGTGAGTCATGGGAAAGTACTAATTTAGTAAAGTAACTAGCTAGTTACTATTCAGTCCCTCCAGAAAAACGTGATTATGCGATCGCCTGATTTAACGCATAATCAGCCAAAGTCCGCATATTTATGCGGGGGTCGCATTTTTTCAAATACGCCGCACTTTCGCCGCATAAATTGCCGATTTCAGCAAGCAAAATATGCGGGGCTAGCATGATTTCATAATCCCTGTATTTTCGTTGCAAAAAAGTCACATATATCTTAGCAGAAAGTTGAAAAATGTTGGATTTACTTCACACAAGTAAAGCGCCATTATTTCCCCCCATTGCCATGGGAACCTTATGAAGTGACGTAATTACGCGATGTGAATATCATCTGCAAACCCCGCGGTGAAATAACCACCGCAGTTTTTGCAAGTTCCCGCAATTTCATCGCATAAAAAATGCAAAAAAAATCCCGCATATTCTATCGCATTTTTTAAGAAAACGTGCCGCATAATCAAGGATTTTTGCCGCAACAATCACAAAAAAAATCCGCGTTTTTCTGGAGGGACTGCCTATTTAGGGCAAATAACAAAGTAAACTACCTAGTTTTTAAAAGTTACTTTTCCAAACACTGGTTATAAATGCAATGCTTTTATTTACCTCATAGTAACAACATCATTGTTGTTTGTGACTGAGGCATAACCAAAGATCAGTTCATAAAATTAATTTGATATTCTGCTGTACCAGTGTGTTCGTGCTGATGACAGATGCTGTTACATATCTCGACGGCCAAAATAATTGTCAGAGGTATATGTGAATGAATTGGGGAGATTCTGATTTTTAGCATATGATTAAATTCTGCCCTTTAACATACAGTTAAATCACACTATACTATTTATTGTGATGATTATTCAAATGATGATACTAAAAGGTAGATGACTATTTTTTGGGTACAATTGCAGTGCACATTTTAAAGACATGTATCAGTGTGTTGCAGCTTTACAGCATGTACTAATTCATGTATTGACTTAATTTTAATCTTTTTTTAAAAATCTTTTTAATATCTTTTTTTGTCTTCTCCCAAGAGCCTGCCCTTGAGCCACAGACAATTTTTCTTACTCCACTGCAATCTCCTTCTCCACCCTCCACTATTTCCCCTGTGCCACACCTTTCCCAGTGTCCACCTAACTGGATCCCCATTTTCCATGTGCCTTGGGAGAAGATGGCTCCAACTCTCCGACAGGCCATTTCTACAGAGAAAAAAGGGCCGCCCACTCCAACAGCTTACAAATGATCAGAGTGTTTTTGGACGCAATCCGGATACACTGCCCAAACCCGACCAGAGCTGATGTTCTTAGATTGCCAAGGATATTGTTGCTCAATATCCCAAATCTTTTGGTGGTGTAATAGATGAGGGAGAGCTCTTAGGTTGTGGTTACACTTTCCTCCTGAATCAGATCAAAACAAGAGTGGAACATGTCAACAGGGGCAATACGCTCTCTAGAATTCGAAGACTGAAGAGCACAAACAAGAATGATGGTGATACCCCCCAGCCCAAAAATACCTGCAATCAAGTGGACAGTTATGGTTGCATAACTTACCTGAGGGAGAGACACTTCTCTTGAGGTCAAGAGGCAGATGTTGGTAACACTGTACAGAAATGAAGGACCCAGAGGGGCAGAGAGCGTGAAGGTTGATGACCTTATGTACATAACTAACCTACAGCAGCGCCAATTCATCAACTCCAATCCTCCTCCCAGGCTCGGTGATGTTATGCAAGAGTGGCCCTTTCTTTTCCAGCATCAGAAGTTGAAGTGGAGAGGGGAGGTTCAGTCTCTGCTGACTGAGATGGAGAATGACTCAAGGCGACTTCAGTTGTCCTGCTCTTGATGGCCTTCTTCAGGGAGACGATGGAGTCCCTATTCATACTGGCAGATGTAAGTATCTCAAACACATCTATTGTTTATTTTGCCTACACTGACATGAAAAAGTTGTACTCCTTATATGTTTTATGTATGTAGTTACTTCATATTCTGTACTTTGATTCATGTTGTTTTAATATGTTTAGGTCACGGTAACCCAGGCAGACTTTGAGGCACAGCAGGTGATACCAGACACACCCAGGCTCATTATGCTTGGTAAGTATGTGGTTTTCCACTACAATTTATTATTTATGTACACACAGACACACACCAATAAATATCATACACACAGGAAGATGCATACATACTCACACAAACTCAGACACTCTCACAGACACACACATACAAACACACTAACACATATACCTATTCACACACACTCTCACAGACACTCACACATACATGCTGATTCACCCACACTCACACATTCACATACATACTCATACACTCACACATATGCATACCCATAAACTACTCTCTCACAGACACTCACACATACAAGCTCATCTATTTGTCATCATACACCCACTTACTCACACACACACACACACACACACACACACACACACACACACACACACACAAATATACTCATACACACATATACTGTACTCAGTCAGATGTTTGTACAGCTACACACTGTACAAACTCATAAATACACATGCACTCATATACCCACTTACTCACACATACACACACACACACACACAAACATACACACATATACTATACTATACAGCTACACACTCATACACAGAAACATACTCATACACTCTCTCACACACATATACTGTACATACTCTCAGATATTTGTACAGCTACACACACACACACCACACACAAACACACACACACACACTGTACATACTCACATACGTTTACAGCTACACTCACATCCACTCACAGATACACTCATATACCCACTCACTCACTCACTCACACACACACACCACACACACACAGTTGTATAAACATAAACATTTTTATTCACAGACATTTATTCACTGCACATACATATACTCGATGAATGTGTACAAATAGTAATGTGTAAATTGTACCTTTTAAGAATGGAGTTAAGTCATTGAATAAAACATTTTTAATAAGAACATTGGGTTGTCTTTTGATTTGCAGGTATTCTGAAGTAGAATTATAATATTACTGCAATAACTATATATTTAATTATAATAGTAACATTATTAGTAATTATTTTGAAAATCATAGTAATATTTAGCAGTAATGTCAATATACAGTGGGTACGGAAAGTATTCAGACCCCCTTACATTTTTCACTCTGTTATATTGCAGCCATTAATCATTTAAGTTCTTTTTTTTTCCTCATTAATGTACACACAGCACCCCATATTGACAGAAAAACACAGAATTGTTGACATTTTTGCAGATTTATTAAAAAAGAAAAACTGAAATATCACATGATCCTAAGTATTCAGACCCTTTGCTGTGACACTCATATATTTAACTCAGGTGCTGTCCATTTCTTCTGATCATCCTTGAGATGGTTCTACACCTTCATTTGAGTCCAGCTGTGTTTGATTATATTGATTGGACTTGATTAGGAAAGCCACACACCTGTGTATATAAGACCTTACAGCTCACAGTGCATGTCAGAGCAAATGAGAATCATGAGGTCAAAGGAACTGCCTGAAGAGCTCAGAGACAGAATTGTGGCAAGGCACAGATCTGGCCAAGGTTACAAAAAAATTCTGCTGCACTTAAGGTTCCTAAGAGCACAGTGGCCTCCATAATCCTTAAATGGAAGACGTTTGGGACGACCAGAACCCTTCCTAGAGCTGGCCATCCGGCCAAACTGAGCTATCGGGGGAGAAGAGCCTTGGTGAGAGAGGTAAAGAAGAACCCAAATATCACTGTGGCTGAGCTCCAGAGATGCAGTCGGGAGATGGGAGAAAGTTGTAGAAAGTCAACCATCCTGCAGCCCTCCACCAGTCAGGGCTTTATGGCAGAGTGGCCCGACGGAAGCCTCTCCTCAGTGCAAGACACATGAAAGCCCGCATGGAGTTTGCTAAAAAACACCTGAAGGACTCCAAGATGGTGAGAAGTAAGATTATCTGGTCTGATGAGACCAAGATAGAACTTTTTGGCCTTAATTTTAAGCGGGATGTGTGGAGAAAACCAGGCACTGCTCATCACCTGTCCAATACAGTCCCAACAGTGAAGCATGGTGGTGGCAGCATCATGCTGTGGGGGTGTTTTTCAGCTGCAGGGACAGGATGACTGGTTGCAATCGAGGGAAAGATGAATGCGGCCAAGTACAGGGATATCCTGGACGAAAACCTTCTCCAGAGTGCTCAGGACCTCAGACTGGGCTGAAGGTTTACCTTCCAACAAGACAATGATCCTAAGCACACAGCTAAAATAACGAAGGAGTGGCTTCACAACAACTCCGTGACTGTTCTTGAATGGCCCAGCCAGAGCCCTGACTTAAACCCAATTGAGCATCTCTGGAGAGACCTAAAAATGGCTGTCCACCAACGTTTACCATCCAACCTGACAGAACTGGAGAGGATCTGCAAGGAGGAATGGCAGAGGATCCCCAAATCCAGGTGTGAAAAACTTGTTGCATCTTTCCCAAAAAGATTCATGGCTGTATTAGATCAAAAGGGTGCTTCTACTAAATACTGAGCAAAGGGTCTGAATATTTAGGACCATGTGATATTTCAGTTTTTCTTTTTTAATAAATCTGCAAAAATGTCAACAATTCTGTGTTTTTCTGTCAATATGGGGTGCTGTGTGTACATTAATGAGGAAAAAAATGAACTTAAATGATTTTAGCAAATGGCTGCAATATAACAAAGAGTGAAACATTTAAGGGGGTCTGAATACTTTCCGTACCCACTGTAGATATTACAGTACAATTACTGTAAACCAAAATACAGTAACTTACTGGCAACCATGCTGCCAGTATTGTACTGTAAAAATACAAAAAAATCGTTAACAGTGTAGTTATTAATAAATTATTAAAATGTCATTTTTCCTGACACATTCATAATCATTAGGCTACTTTTGCTGATGCTTTGCAGCAAGCTTTATGTGTGCTTTATGCTTTAGCGTGCGGACTAAATTAGTATTGTGTATTTCCTTCATCTAAGATTGATATCTTTTTTCTGATGTCTGGACTATTTCAGGTGTTTTGAAAAATATAAACAGATGATTCAATATATTGGTAATGAATAGGCTACATATAAGAATATTTCAAATTCAGATTACAAATGTCACATCCATAATGCTGGAATTGTGCAAACAAGTTTGTTTATTTATTTATTTCCTAGTAGGCCTACTTTGTGTAGGCTATTTTAATATCAGAAACATGAATAAACCTTATATGACTGTAAACACTGAACAGTTGTATACTTTGGTTGAAATAAATGATAAATGAGCGCATGTCAGTCTTTGGTTCAGCGCAAGTCATACAGCGAACGAATTTAGCAGCTGTTGAAATAAAACATATTTATGTTTGTCTTTTTTTAAGCTGCAGTGAATTTAAATTTAATTTGTCTCATAAATCTGAGAGGGCACGTGCCTCCCTAGTTTGACTAACAGTTCACTCTTCGTACAAATAATATTATGTGAACTGGTGAATTTGTAAGATCGTTTGCCTAAACAACATTAACCATGTTTTTTCCCCCTTATATAACATAACAGTTTTTATTATTGTTGATTAATGACTATAGCTCTAACTTTACTCACAATTCAAAATGCAACAATTGCAGCTGTTTTACAAAATGTTCCTTTGCGCCTCCTGGCGGTCATTTTGCAAACGACTTTGAAATGGTTTATTATACTGGTTTATAATGGTTCAATGGTTCTAACACTGCGGTAATAGGCATTCTGGTTGACTACCGTCTGTATTGTATTGTATAATATGTACCATCATATTATTGTTATATATATTGTTCAAACTGACACAGAGACACTGAAGAATCAGGATAAACTTTAAATCCAGCATAGAGGGGTTCAGTGAATGTGGTGTTGAATGTGTATATGTGTGTGAGTGTGTGTGTGTCAGAGACACTGTAGAAGGACAGAGTGCCGGCTGACACGTCCAGACACTCCTACTCTATTAGATACAGATGAAGGGGCAGACATATCAGTGCTCTTATTATTGTGCCAGGAAGAGTACATCGTATCACAACAGTAAAGATTCCAGGATTTATCATTGAGTCCAAACCAAGAGTCAATTCCACCTTTCCTCTTGATTCCTTTATAGGCCACTGCTACATGACCCGAGCCATTCCATTTGACCTCCCAGTAACAGCGTCCAGTCAGACTCTCTTTACACAGAACCTGCTCAAAGCGCTCAAATCTCTCTGGATGATCAGAATACGGCTGATGCTCTTTCACACATATTGTTTTTTTGTTCCCTTCAGAGAGGATGAGTTGAGTGTGAGCTGTATTTGGATCCAGTGTGAGATCACAAGCATCTGAACACAAGAAAGACAGATCAGAACATCTACCCAGATAGCAACATTGAGTCAGCCCACATTTGACACATCCCATAGGAAAAAATTATTGCTCAGTGGTTGCTTTTCTTAAGCTCATAAGACTTAGTTGTGATTCTCATATATCTCTCATTTTAGTATCAGTAGAGTTTCAGATGTGTCCCCTAAAATGTCTCCTTAGGGGAAATAAGACTAGACACAAATGAACCATGAGAAATATCTGAGAGGAGTTAAAACTGAGAATGTGGGGAAAGAAACATAGAACATCTCATTATTGTCTTTCTGTAGTCTCTTTCAAGACTCCATTATAGGAATATTTTTTTGCTCAGAGGTTGTTTTTTCTAAGCTCATGAGACTTAGATGTGATTCTCATATATCTGTCACGTTTAGGCACAGAGACAAAAAGGTAAGATCCAAACGCAGCTTTAATTGGGAATCCAAAAACATAATCCAGGCAGGCAAGGGTCAGAGTCCACAGAGCAGTCCACATAAAGCAAATTAAACAGAAACAAAAGCAGGTGACATGAAATGAAACCTCAATGACAAAAGCAGAAACAAACAGGGTATAAATAGACAGACACAAATGATCAAAACGCAAAACAGCTGAAAGCAATGACGGGATGATGAGTCCCGGAAGTGGTTTATGGGAAATGAAGTCCAAAAGAAATGAGAAACAGTCCGGGTTGGAGTGCCCTCTCTGTGGCTAAATAGGGCACTCCAGCTTGTGATTGTGACAATATCTCTCATTGTAGTATCAACACTGTCTGAGATGTTTCTCCTAAAATGCCTTAAGAGAAATAAAGTTAGACACAACTGAGACATGAGAAAGTTCTGAGAGAAAGGAGTCCAAAATGAGAAACAAGAAATCTCTTTATTGTAAAAAAAAAAGAACATTTTCAAAAAAAAAAAAAAAACTTTTCAGAGGTTGCTTCTTTTTTTCATAGGGTTTTTTTTAACCTTTAATGGACAGTAGGATAAGAGACAGGAAAAAAATGGGAGAGGAAGTACGTTTAGCTAGGATTCAAACTCATGCTGTCTGAGGAGCTGCTGTGTCTCAATGTTGATGTGCTGTTCACAAGGCTATGGTTCTGACAGAGCTTTCTCTAAGTTCAGGATACTAAGAGCTGATTATTCTCTTACATGTCTCATTTAGGTATCAGCTTTGTCTTTTGGTGCCAGCTGCATAAACTTAGGATAGTTGCATTTTAACTTAAGAACTAGTTTGTCTAAGTAGCAGTTAACCAAAGGGCTCAGTCTTACTTTCCTGAATCAAATTAAACAGATACCTTTTAATGCAACTGACTTTAATAAGGTATTACCAGGCGTGAAGTTAAAATATATATATATATATATATATATATATAGATGACTAAAGGCCCGTCCACACGGAGACGCGTTTCTGTGAAACCGCACAAATTTTTTATCGGATAGGCGTTTCGTCCACACGGATCCGGCGTTTTCGAAAGGTGAAACCGCTATTTTTTTAAACCGGGTCCCAGAGTGGAAAAATTTGAAAACGGCATCTTTGCATTGTCGTGTAGACGGGGCAATCCGTATATTTTCTGAAACAATGATGTCATCACCCCATGTGTCGACCCTAGTCAGATGCACTAACAGCACAAAACATCACCAACAACAGCAATAGCAGACTCTAGATGCTTGTGTTCGTGCTGCAGAAGCTACTGAGCCAAAATAAAGCGTTATTTATAAGCTTTCATATAGTTTGTATTCAGCGCACAAGGTTTATGCGCATGCTCCAAATCTTCTTCGCTGCTTTAAGTGCATTTCTGTGACAGAATTACAGCGCCACATAATGTTCTGGCATGTATACTACATTGTTTTGAGTCGTTTCAGTGGTTTCGTGTGGACGCAGATATTTTTTGAGACGAGGAAAAAAAAAAAGGTCGGTTTAGGGTAAGCTCCGGCTTCGTGTGGACGTAGCCTAACTTTTAAGTTTTTGCAACCAGCCCCAGATGTCTTCAATTTTATTTTAGGAGAAACATGTTAAATTTTACATTTTTCAATAACATCACACAGTGTTCTCAGATTTTTCTCCTAAACTAAAGACTCCAATGGTCTAACACTTGTCTTCTCTGAAGTTTTAAGAGACCTCAGTAACATCACACACTTTTTCTCCTTAGCTAAAGACACTGGACCTCTCACATTTGTCTCCTCTTTAAAGATGCCCAAGAATTGACATTTCACTAGATGTAATATAAGTCTAAGGTGTCCCCAGAATGTGTCTGTGAAGTTTCAGCTCAAAATACCCCATAGATTTTTTATTACATCATGTTTTATCTGCCTGTTATGGGGTGGCATTAAAAATGGTCCCCCGCTCACGACTCCCATATAATACATTTCATAAACAATAGAATAGGTTCACACAGTTAATATAACTCTCAAAATGGATCTTTACAAACTGTTCATGATGCAGCATATCAGATCATGTAAGTATGGCATATTGTGGATGTTTACATTTACATTTGAGTTTATGCTCATTTATGAGATAGTATGCTGCACAGCTAACAGGGCTAAAGCTAACGTTACACAGTTTTGGAGCAATTTATAAAGAATGAAGATGCATTATGAATTATACAGACTGCAAGCGTTTTTGGGTTAAAAATGAAAATAACGACATGGCTCTGGTCTCTGTGAATACAGTAAGAAACAATGGTAACTTTAACCAGATTTAACAGTACATTAGCAAAATGCTAACAAAACATTTATCACTAAACATGTCATGATATCATGGATCATGAACAGTTATTATGAATCCATCTGCCATTTTCGCTATTGTCCTTGCTTGCTTCACAATACCTGCAGAACTTCTGATGATTCGGCTGTGCTGCTCCAGACGTTAATACTGGCTTGTCTAATGCCTTGAACATGGGCTGGTATATGCAAATATTAGGAGTGTACATGTTAATGATCCTGACTGTTGCGTCAGTGATATTGTCAGACACAGACGGGAACAAGAGGGTAAGTATACAACAGGTCGTTTATTGAATGACAGTGGCATGAACACAGAAACAACACAGATGAATAGGAAGTAGATATGAGCACGTTGAGCAAAGTCACTTAGCTGACTAGATCACAGAGTTCTTTCTTATTGAAGCAGGTAGACGAGGGATCAAAGGACGAGACGACGGAGTGGAGACACGGGAACAACAGGAGAGAATCGAGGTAAGGAGTCCAGGTATGCGAGAACAAGACCAGACACTGAAGTGCAGGAAGTGAGAGTTCATATAGTGCTGATGTGATGAGGTGCAGGTGCAGCTGATCAGTATGCTGGTGATTGGGAACGAGTGGGCGGAGTGTGGAGATCCGGTGATGATGTGTTGTTGTTGTTGGTGGTGGGAACTGACTCCGTGACAGTACCCCCTCCTCCACGGGCGGTTCCTGACGACCGGATGGGGCTACGGCGACGGGGTCTACCGGAACAGGGTGATCCGGATGGTCGTGATGGAACTGGGTTAGAAGAGAGGGGTCAAGGATGTCGTGACGATTGACCCAGGAACGCTCCTCGTGGCCGTAGTCCTCCCAGTCGACGAAGTATTCCAGTGTGGGACCCTGTCGTTGAGAGTCGAGAATCAACCGCACCCGGTAGATGTTATCCTCCTCAACGATGTCGGGAGGAGGTACCGCATCGTCACCAGGATCTGTGGAGGGAGGAGACAAGGGTTCAGTGTGAGGCTTAAGAAGTGAAACATTGAATGAAGGTGATATACGGTACTGTGGAGGCTGGTTGAGCTGGTAGGTGACTTCATTGAGCTGCCTCTGGATGGTGAATGGACCTATGTACCGGGGCTTATGGCAGGGCAGTCGGAGACGGATGTCCCTCGTCGAGAGCCACGCCTACTGGCCAAGTTGGTACTGTGGAGTTGGGCGTCTTCTGGCATCCGCTTGCCATTTGTGTCTCTGAACTGCCTGTTGAAGGTGTACATGAGCTGAGTCCCACACTCTCTCGCTCTGCTGGAACCAGTGGTTGACAGCTGGAACCTCGGAGGGCTCACCCAACCAGGGGAAGAGAGGAGGTTGGAAGCCCAGGACGCACTGAAACGGGGTGAGCCATGTGGTGGTCTGCCGGAGGGAATTCTGGGTGTTCTCCGTCCACGGCAGGAACTGGCTCCAGCTGTCCTGGTTCCGGTGGCAATATTCCCGCAGGTACCTCCCAATTTCCTGGATCTTCCGCTCAGTCTGGCCGTTGTTCTGTGGGTGGTATCCTGAGGACAGGCTGACGGACACTCCTAGGAGCTTGAAGAATGCTTGCCAGACGCAGGATATGAACTGAGGACCACGATCTGAGACATCTGAGATATCCTCGGGGATTCCAAAATGATGAAACACATTGTTGAACAGGGCTTCAGCGGCTTCTAGCGCTGTGGGCAAATCTTTGAGGGGAATTAGCTTGCATGACTTGGAGAACCGATCCACTATCACAAAGACACAAGTGTAATTAATAGAAAGTGTGAGGTCCGTCATGAGATCGACTCCAAGGTGAGTCCATGGTCTCTGTGGTATGGGCAGCGGGAGGAGTTTACTCTCTGGAAGCTTCCTAGGAGTGTCTGCAACAGCACAGACTGAGCATCCTTTGATGTGTCTGGAGACATCCTGGGTCATGGATGGCCACCAGTACTGTTGCTGCAGAAGCGATAGGGTACATGAACTACCTGGGTGTCCAGAGCCCAGAGAGGAGTGAGCTATGCCCATAAGGGGCTGACGATGGGCCGGTGGAACGTAGAGGAGCCTGTTGATTGATGGTCCATTGGATGGGCTCACGATCATGGCTGGAGGGAGGATGGTCTCAGGGTCTGCATTCTCGAGTTCAGGCTGGAACTGACGAGAGAGAGCATCAGCTTTACAATTCTTGCTTCCAGGACAGTAGGTGACTGTGAAGTTAAACCTTGTGAAGAATAAGGTCCAGCGAGCTTGGCGAGGATTGAGTCTCTTAGCTTCTCTGAGGTACTCGAGGTTACAATTGTCAGTAATAACTTCAAAGGGGTGAAGTGCTCCCTCCAGCCAGAGTCTCCATTCCTCCAGGGCTAACTTAATGGCGAGCAGCTCTCTGTTTCCAATATCATAGTTTTGCTCCGCCGGGGATAGCTTCTTAGAGTAAAAGGCACATGGATGGAGTCGTGGTGGATCATCCTGCCACTGGGACAACACTGCTCCGACCCCGGTGGATGAACCTTCCTCTGGTCCATCTGTATGCCATGCTGATCAATGATGTATCCCAGGAAGTGAATGGAGGTGGTATGGAACTCGCACTTCTCCAGCTTGAGGTACAGGTGGTTTTTAAACGTAGCTTCTCTAGGACCTGGGAGACGTGTTGGCAATGGTCAGCCAGGTTCCGGGAGTGGATGAGGATATCATCGATGTAGACAATGACGAACTGGTGGAGGAACTCCCGGAACACCTCCATTCATGTAGTTCTGGAACACGGAGGTAGAGTTGGACAGATACTCATAGTGGTGAGATGGTGTTACGAAGGCAGTCTTCCACTCATCCCCCCGGCAGATACTCCCAGTCTGGGAGTTCAGGTGATGGTAGTCAATGCACGGCCTCAAGCCTCGTCCTTCTTGGCCACGAAGAAGAAGCTTGAAGTGGCAGGGGATGTCGATGGATGGGTAATCGCTGGTTGATGTACTCCTCCGGCTTTCCTTGGATGGTTTGGATCCATAGATCTTGTTGACATCGTTTTCGGCGTAAATTCAGTTTCTGAAGATTTTGGGTGCTGACGAAATTTCCTGCTGATCCAGAGTCTAGGAGGGCTTGCACTGAAACACAGACGTGAGAGTTTAACAGTTGGACATTAGTTCTTGTACGAGGTGCAATACGGGCTGGAACTTGAATGGTACTCTCTGCACAGCGAAGACATGTCCTTCTCCCCCACAGTAGAGACATAGTCATTGTTGAATTCTTCTCTGACACTCCGCTCGGGTGAGGCGGAAGGAATCTACCTGCATCTGTTCAGGTGCTAGAAGGGCGACAGATGGTGAGGCAGGCAGAGAACTGGCAGTGGGTGGAAGCACAGAACATGCTGAGAAGCGTTGAGCCACACATATGGTTTTCTGAATAAAGTTTTCCAAACCCATTGTGTCATTGTACACGACCATTAACTGTTTGACTCGAGGATTGAGTCCTTGGCGGAAAGCTGTAATAAGCGCTGTTTCATTTCATCCACTGGCAGCCGCCAAAGTGGGGAAGCGGAGAGCATACATACTCGTGGCTTCTTCGCATTGACAGAGATTAAACAGTTGGTAGTGCACGGAAAGATCAGCAGTGCATTGTCCAAAAACGTCTCTGAAATGGCGAAAGAAATCATTAATTGTGGCTGTTACTGGAGCGTTAGATTCCCAGAGGGGTTGAGCCCATTGTAATGCTTGTCCAGATAACAGAGAGATTATAAATGCCACCCTGGCGCGCTCGGTTGCGAAGAAATGAGACTGTGCTACCAAATATAGCGAGCATTGTAGTAGAAACACGCTGCAGTCTTCCGCGCTGTACCTGAGAATGTCGCTGGTCGGGAAATGTGACTGGCAGAGGCAGCTGAAGAAGTTGTTGCAGTGGGTGCTGATTGAAGGAGTGCCTGACGAACAGCGTGCACGAGGTCGGAAGTGACTGTGGGTGATGTGCTCGTGGATGGTAGTGTGAGGGAGGATTGTACCGCATTCACACGGGAACAACTGGAGAAAATCGAGGTAAGGAGTCTAGGTATGTGAGAACAACAAGACCAGACACTGAAGTGCAGGGAGTGAGAGTTCATATAGTGCTGATGTGATGAGGTGCAGGTGCAGCTGATCAGTATTCTGGTGACTGGGAACGAGCGTGGAGATCTGGTGATGATGTGTTGTTGTTGTTGGTGGTGGGAACTGACTCTGTGACAGTTAGGTTGAGATTCGCCTGTTTCATGCACAAGATTTACATAAGGAGGAAACAATGGTGTTTGAGACTCACTGAATGTCATTTCCATATACAGAACTCTTATTATTCAACTATGCCAAGGTAAATTCAATTTTCAATTCTACGGCACCTTTAAAGTTTAGATGAGATCTCAACAACTTTACAAATTGTGCACCAATAAAGTAAAAAAAAAATCCATAATTTCAGCGTTTAAGCTGAGTGAAATTATGCAGAAATAAGGTTAACGTTACTCTTAATTGTAGCATAGGGCAAATAATTTGTTATTTGAAATAGTAATGTATTGTACAGGAAAATTGCTACAGGAAAGGAAACCCTGCACTTTCTTTGCTGAAAGGCACATTAAATGGCTTATGACCCAATCCTTGACTAATTTGATTGTTAATACATAGTATATGATAGAAATATTTGAGTTCACATTGAGACATTTGACTTGGTATACACATTGCAAAGTTGTTGAGATCACTTTTAAAATTTAGAGGAGACAAATGTGAGAATGCCAAAGTCTTTAGCTAAGGAGAAAGGTCTGAGCACAGTGTATGATATTGTTGAGATCTCTTCTAAACTTTTAAGGGGACAAATGTGAGAGATCCAGAGTCTTTAGTTTAGGAGGAAAATCTGAGCACAGTGTGTGATGTTATTGAGATCTCTCCTGAATCTTAAGAGGAGGCAAATGTGAGTGATCCAAAGTCTCTACCCTGCAAACAAGCCTGCACTGGCCCTTTACAGGCCCACTTAGGGCTGCCAGCGCAGGGCCCCTGAGAATTTGCTCATTGGCAAAACTCTGTCCACTAGGGCTGGACGATTAATCGAAAAGTAACCGAAACCGAAATTCAGAACCTCTAACCGACGTAATTTTCCCATGTCGGTTATTTCGGTTTTTTAATCCTGTTAATACTTTCCCCTTAAAAACATTACCGCGTGTGTGTAGCCACGACTCCGCCCCGTCCAGTCAGTGGCATAAAAGCAAAACACGGAGATAAACGCCGGTTCAACACAGTGATGGCGCGTGAGCGGTGAGCCTTGCGTCTTCACTAAACTTTGTCAGTTGTGTTTGTTTTAAGGTTTGTACATTCAAGCGATTAGACGATCGGATGTATTATTATTCCGAGCTACCGTGCCCGCGCAGCTGCATAGTGGCAGGAACACTCATACAAATAGTAGCTGCGCAAAATGTGAAGATCACGCGCACAGAGAGGAACGCAGAAACTAGTCAGCGCTGTCCTGTGATTTATCACTAAAGGAGCTTAGAAACTCAACTTCTTATAGCATATATTTTCTACTTTGAAGTAACCATTTACAACCCACAGCTTTACATGAACAGAGAGACGGTATGACTAATTCACACGCAATCACTTGTACTGGTACTGTGCTAATTTATCTTTATCTGATTTACAACGAGCAGAAATCTGTAAGAAATGTTATGAGCATAGATAAAATAACTGCTGAAAGTGAGCTGTTATGTAAGATCACATTTTCAATAGGAAAAAATATCCCACCTTTTAATAGTCAATCATATTACAGTACAAACCTTGTCAGTGAACTATGAGGGCAAAAAAAAAAAAAAAAAAAAAAAAAACAGAAACAAAATAATCGTTCATTAATCGTAATCGAGGTAAAATGTTCAATTAATCGAGGTTTTGATTTTAGGCCATAATCGTACAGCCCTACTGTCCACTTATCACTGGCCCTGCATGGGAGCCCTCACTTAGCCTCCAAGAAGCCTTAGCGCTGTTTTATTGAAAATCATAAGTTGGAGGTATGGAGGTAAGCACTTGCTTTAGTTGGGCTCTTGACCCTTGATTTTTTTTACTTTCATTTTGTCACCATTGTTGAGGTTCATACACTGAATCTTGATGTCTGTATGAGTCTACATGATCTGTCAGATAATTTCCGCATAATGACTTAAAAACATCCAAAATATTAAATCAAGACAACATTTCATGCAGTGGTATTCTAAGGCTACTATAATGTGAAATTATTAAATCTAAATAATGTCCTCAAAGATCAGACTACTACATGATGACTAAATCATCAGATCAGTTTTACTTCTCACAACTTCTGCTATAACAAATGTGCTTCAGAAACACACAGTTAGAGCATCCAAAGAAACATTAAAGTAAAGAAGTCAAAGGTCAAGAGCACAATTAAAGGGACAGTTAAAATTTGATGTTTATCTGCTTATCCCCAGGTCATCCAAGATGTAGGTGACGTCAATGTGTCTTAGGACATCAGTGTGTCGTCACGAGTTGCAGGGTTTAATTTGGATTTGTCTGCACGTTTTTTTGACTCTTATAGATTTTGTTACCATTGACATGCATTATATGACTGACAGACCGTAAAGGTTGAAATTAAAAATCATCATTTGTGTTCTACTGAAGAAACAAAGTCACCTACATCTTTGATGCCCTGGGGGTAAGCAGATAAACATCAAATTTTCATTTTTTGGGTGAACTATCCCTTTAAAGCAAGTGTTTACCTCCATAACGGTGACTTAAACTTTATTTATTTATTTTTTTAATAAAACAGTGCTAAGGCTTCTTGGAGGCTAAGTGAGGGCTGCCCATGCAGAGCCAGAGCTAAGGAGCCAGCGTTTTGCCAATGAGCAAATTCTCAGGGGCCCTGCGCTGGCAGCCCTAAGTGGGCCCGTACAATCTGAGCACAGTGTGTGATGTTATTGAAATCTCTTCTGAATCCTTAGAGGAGACAAATGTGAGTGATCCAAAGTCTCTGGCCAAGGAGAAAAGTCTGAGCACGGTGTGATGTTGTTGAGATCTCTCCTAAAAACTTAAAAGGAGACCATTGTGAGAGATTTTTTTGTCTCAGGAGACAAGTCTGAAAAGCAGGAGACTGAAGCAAAAGTCTCCATTTGATGTTAAAGTAACCTCATTTATGTCTAGAAGAAACATTTGAGATATTAAATAGATCTTACTTTAGATGTTTTATTTCCTATGGGATGTGGCATGATGATCTGGCCCACATGCTGCATGGAATGATGGCCCTTGGGTGGCCCACTACTATTAGCCAGATCTGGGCCACAAGCAGGCCACAGCAATGCCACAGCAATACCACATGTCAGCCAAGAGCAAAGAAATAAACCTAAACTGGACCTTATATGAGCCACAAAAACTGTGTATTATAAATATAGAGTCATCTCAGCTTTAACACTCTGAGGTCTGAGGGTATCGCCGGCGATACCACCGCGGTTTTTTTCTTACCAGTGTGAAAGAGACTCAAAATACTCTATTAATGTTGCACATACAATTAAGAGTTATACACCATTTTAATCTGTGGAATATCTTCTTTTATTTGTGTGTCACTCAGAGTAAAAACAAAATGTTGTGCTTTTGTAAAATAAAGAAAACTAACATGATGCGTGATCTCTCGTCTCCCCTCTGAAGGAAGTCCAATCTGATAGTTCTCAGAAAATGAACGTAACTTAGTGAATACTAATCATTAAAAAAATTAGACTTATGTCTAAAAAAACGTTTTAAAATGTAAAATGTCGGTTTTTAAATCATGTAAGTCAAATCGAAAACAAACCTCTGTGTTTATGTAATCTGTATATGAAAAGAGAGCCATGTCAGAAGTCCTTGATTCAGCTCATTATCTGCTAATGCGGCCACGCCCACGGAGCCAGCGCTATTCAGACGCCAAATTCTGAGTCAATACATGCATTCATCGTCTCAATCGTGTATTTATTGTCTTGAAAAGTGTTTTGAATAGCCATAGTTAGCGATCTCTGGCCTCTGTTAGTTCAGTTCTTCTTCTTCTTCTTCTTCGGGTTTAATGGCGGTTGGCAATAATCTCAAAGGTGCATTACCGCCACCTACTAGACTGGAGTGTGGGCATTAGAATGACATCAAAGGAGAGGTGAAGAAAAATTAAAAGTAATAAATAGAAATAAAAACTTATATAAAACCTTTACAAAAGAAAATTCTGTGCCTCTGTGCATCTGTGCCTTTAATTCTGCCCGATCTTCTTCATATTTTTTGCAGTCTAACAGTATATGCTTCACTGTCTCTTGCACATTACACTCAGTGCATAATCCAATGGGATGTTTTCCTATTCTGTGCAGTGTTGTATTAAACCAGTGTGACCCATTCTAAGACGTGAGACTAACATCTCTTCCCTAGGGTCTGCCCTTCCTCATACTTGTGATTACTTGATTTTGTATGCTGTATAGATGACGTCCTGTATTCGCTGTGTTCCAATATTCTTGCCATATATTAAGTGAATGTTGCTTTATGATGGTTTTGACCTCTGCTCTACTTATTGGTACTTGCACATCTACTGTTTCATGCTTTATAGAATTTTTTGCTAGCATATCCACAACTTCTTTCCTTCCACCCCACATGGGCAGGAACCCAAAGGAAGGAGACAACCACTCCCTTATTATGAAGTGTGAGAAGAAGCAAGTGAAGTATTTGATAAATGAGATCTTGTAACATGACGCTCTCCCAGATTGAATGCTTAATAATGCTGATAAACTGTCTGAGGCTATAATAACACCTTGACTCTGATGATTTTTCCCCACCCACTCTAATGCCAGTAAAATTTCTATCAACTCCACACTATAAACTGACAGATAATCTGTAGTCCTCTTTTTAACTACTACTTCATACCGAGGAAATAAAAAATGCTACACCATACGGCCTGTTTCCGGCTGCTTTGATCCATCCGTAAAAATGAATAATTCCTCTTGATACTGCTCTACATATTTTTGAACTATATCCACTGCGGCATTATTTTTGAGTTTTCTTTTAGTATTTGTTGTAAACTAACATTACAGATGGTTTTATAAATTTCCAGGGTGGTGGTATTGTTGATATGCCACAGTGGGTCCTATTTGCAACTGATTGAGACCTGCATTTTGTGCCTTAGCATCCCCCACCCATCCGAAACTATAAAAATTGCTTTTATTATGCTCTGCGCATTCTTGCAAGACAGTTTTTGTGGGGTGCTCCATACTATGTCCTTGTAAATTAGTCCAATATGCCAACATGATCTTGACCCTCCTAATACGTTAGCGCATCTCTCCTGCTTCCACCTTAAAGCGGTTACTGGTGATGTTTTAAATGCCCTGGTACAAATCCGAAGTGCCTGTGCTGCTCCACATCAGCTTTTTAAGTTAGCTTGTTAGTTCAGTTATTTCCTGGATTGCCTATTCTCTTTAGCATTGCGCATTTGTGGACTAAAAGTGCACAGATCGCCATCCCGGCTGCAAGTATGAATTGTAAACACAGTATCCAGCGTTCACAGTGACGACAATAAATAATGAATATATCCTCTGTATAGAAAATTGACATAAACATGAGAATCCATCAATATTTCTCCAAATGTGCATGCTTTTAAGCTAGCCCTATATGAAATGCCATAGAGGTAACATAAATTGTTCAGACACTTTGCATCACAGAAATACAATTATATTTTAAAGAATAATAGATACCAATTTTAAATTGTAATAATATTACAGTATTGCTGTTTTTTGTATGTTTGATTACAACCATGATGAGATTTGAATCATGTCACAGAGGGTTTTTTCACGCCTACCTGACTGAAAGGCATCATTAATATGCAAGTCATTTCAGGTCATTATTATGTGATTTTTTGTCTTAAGGTGAGAATCACCCATTATACATGAGGATTCACGCCTCCACGCATACTGTGTTTCTTGACAAAGATGTTTTAGAACATTTAAATCTCTCTATTGTTTATTATGAACAAGCAAGCGCATAATTTTTACCTCATTTGAAGCAAAAAACTCTAGTCTACAACCTCAAATACCAGAATCTTGTGAACAAAGATTTAATATATCTATTTTGGCTTTATTTCAGTCTGACTTAAGTTTTTTGTTTTTTCAATAACCACGCATAAACGTTATTCCTTCAAAAACACAAACATGTACATACATGTTCCTCACATATATTGTAGCCTATTTTTGTGCTGAATACAGTGTAATGACACTTTACCATTAATATGTTTATGAACAATGAAAAAAGCCAAAGTCAGGGCATGTCAAACTTCTCCGGGTCCCAAAAATCCTCAGCCCCGAGGGTTAAAAAGCGTTTAACAAGCAGACTCATGAAAAATAAAAAGGCACAGAAAAGAAAGAAAGAAAAAAAAAAATGTCAAAAATAAAAAAAAAAAAAAAAAAAACATACAAAAAAAAAAAAAAAAAAAAACCCCTGAAAAAAAAAAAAAAAAAAAAAAAAAAAGAAACTTAAAAGGAATAAAAAAAAAAGAAAAAAGAATGAAAATCCGAAAAAAGAAAAAGAAAAGAAAGATGAGCGGGATGAGCAGAAACAAGTAATACACTGCTTTCTAGCACAGCCTTAGATGAAATAGATAAGACATTAAATCTCTCAAGATTTGATTAAACAACTCCACAAACGGCATTACCAGCTTCACTTATTATAACTAATTTGACTTTATTTGTCGGATGTCTACAAAAGTTCTTATTGAGAATTAGCAGTGGTTTAACTCATTTGAAGTTTCATTTGAAGTCACCATAGCGGTGATTAGTGTTTCCATAGTTGGGCCTTTAACTCTTATTGTTATATTTTTGCTTTTTTGGTTGCTGTGAAATTGTGTTTGTGAACACATTTGCAGTAGCAAGGAAGATAAAATGAATCAGATCAGGGAGTGGGTTTACCTGTTGGCGGTTTTCAACCTGGAAACCTGATGATGTCATTTGAATCAATCATTCTAAACATTTTGTAGTGAAGCTCTTATATTTATGTCACATGTGCTACTGCAGCAAGAAATCCAGTAGCATTACAGTGCATCCGGAAAGTGTTCACAGCGCATCACTTTCCATATTTGTTGTTACAGCCATATTCCAAAGGGGATTAAATTCATTTATTTTACTCAAACTTCTACAAACAATACCCCATAATGACAACGTGAAAGAAGTTTGTTTGAAATCTTTGCAACTTTATAAAAAAATTAAAACAAATGAACAAACAAAACATTGCTGCAGATTTTTTTTCTGTACCCTTCCCCAGATCTGTGCCTCGATACAATCCTGTCTCAAACGTCTACAGACAATTCCTTGGACTTCATGGCTTGGTTTGTGCTTTGACATGCACTGTTAACTGTGGGACCTATTAAGGACAGGTGTGTGTCTTTCCAAATCATGTCAATCAACTGAATTTACAACACGGTGGACTCCATCCGTTGGTAGAAATATAAAAGCAGGGGTGTCCAAACTCATTCCTGGAGGGCCACTGTCCTGCAGAGTTTAGCTCCAACTTGCCTCAACACAACTCCCTGGAAGATTCTAGTATGCCTAATTAGACATTGATTAGCTGGTTCAGGTGTGTTAACTTGGGACTGGAGCTAAACTCTGCAGCGAACTGGCCCCTCAGGAATAGGATTGGACACCCCTATACTAAAGATGATCAGTGGAAACAGGAGCACTTTTGAGCTCAATTTTGAGTGTCATGGCAAAAGCTGTGAATACTTATGTACATATGATTTTGTGTTTTTAATTTTTTAATAAATTTGCAAAGATTTCAACAAACTTCTTTCACATGTCATTATGAGAAATTGTTTGTAGAATTTGAGAAAATAATCAATTTAATCCTTTTGGAATAAGGCGTGTAACATAAAAGTGGAAAAAGTGAAGTGCTGTGTATACTTTCCGGATGCACTGTAAAACAATCAATTACAAAATCACGAGCAAAAAAAACATCATCACCTGATCTCAGTTCATTTTATCTTCCTTGCTACTGCAAATATGTTTGACAAACACTTAAGAGTTAGAGCCCAACTAATGGAAACACTAATCACCGCTATGGGACTTCAAATGTTAACAGAGTTAAACCACTGTTAATTTCAATAGATTTTCTGTAGACAGAAATAAAGTCAATCGGGTTAGTAATAAGTGAAGTGGTAATGCTGTTGTGGAGTGTTTAATCAGATCTTGAAAGATTTAATGTCTTTATTTTCAGTTGATGTTCATCAAAGCTTGGCTGAAGTCAGTTGTAGTTCTTGTTTCCCTTTCGAAAGGGAACTTCAACTCTGCACTTGCGCTATGGGGAACCGTCACTCGTGACAGGTGTTCGACATGCCAAGAATCACAACACTCCAATCCTATTGGCCGGCGACAGCCTATGACGTCGAATGGCGCGAACCGTGATGTATAGGGATCGCCTGAGGATAGCAGTCAAAATTTCTAGTCTTTTCGCGCGCTCGGTTTTGTTCTGTGCATTGTTTCACAACACTCCGGTAAGGAAATTTCTCCTTTTCATGTCTGCACAAAGGTCGCGGAGAAATGTAGTTCATTCGGTGTCTCCGGGGTATTTGACATGATGCCTACATGTTTTGCGCGTTTTTCTGTCTGGAGAGGAGGCAAACGCATAGACGCTGCGTGTGAGGAGGACATCGCTCATGGTGTGTGTTTGTCTATTTTTTCACTGCGATGCCGTCTAGCTCCTATTGGGACGCTCTGTTCTCGTTTGACATCTTCCCGAGACAGTGAGGAGGTGGTCGCATCTGTGCATGGTGTTGTAGCCCCGTATGTGCCTGAGGCAAACGGATGGCGAGACAGGCATAGGCGCTCGCAGGTGAGCTGCTTGTAGTCTGAGAGAATTATATTTCTCTCGGCTTCACCCAAGCGGCTGCCGAGGAGGTGTTGGATGATGGTGACGCGTGTTGAGTCACGGTCGATAGCCAAGCGCTCCTCTGGCTGCTAGTATGTCAGACTGCTGTGTTTTTGGGCGAGTACGGACGACGCTTTTCGGCAGGCTGCAGCTGCCTGAGAGGCTTATAAGAAAGGGGCCACCGACGCGCAGCGCTCGACGATACGTTCTTCGTCCAAGAAGTTGCGGGGGGTGGGTAGACTCCCATAGACTTTCATTCTCTCCTGATCTCCGCTGTTGATTTGGGGCGACGGGAGGGCATGGAAAACCCCCTGCGCATTCAGATTTGGATCATCTGAGCCAGACAGATGGGAGGAGGAAGAAGTGAGAGTGAGATGGGTGATCGATTGCAAACACCGTTGCATTTATAATCAATCCCCCAGCTTTTAAAGGGTGATTTATATCTCTCTCCTCTTCTTCTTTCACCTCCATTTATATATATGTGTCGTGGTCGATCTATATTCAATATAGGATGTATGATTAGTATGCATGGTATATATAATATATAGATAGATAATATATTATATTTTATATCATCGCTCAGAATACTTCTTTGGTCAGACTGAGGCGCGGCCCCTCTAATTATTTTTGTTGGCGCGCCGCCTTCTTGGTTTGTTAGTAAAAGATCTTTATAGGCTTAAAAGAACCTAGATTCTTTCATTTTTTTATGTAAAAAAGGAGTATGGCGATCTTCTGTCTTAGCCGCAGGAATATGAGATGGGTTTATTTTATGTCTTTAAAATAAGACCTTGTTTTCCTGCTATAGTTTTTCTGCGCATGTGTGATCAGGGCGTGGCCATACTTTAGCTGAGGCTCTGAGACAGGGCCAGAGGCTCCATATGCGACGCTCAGCGCACCTCCTCTTTTCAGGGCAGGGCAGCGGACGCCTGGATTTGAGGGAGGAAGAA
Source organism: Culter alburnus (assembly GCA_028476615.1). Lineage (NCBI taxonomy): Eukaryota > Metazoa > Chordata > Actinopteri > Cypriniformes > Xenocyprididae > Culter > Culter alburnus. Next base: position 170,704 of record JAOTNS010001405.1, read on the forward strand.
GCCGGTGGGTGAGGAGTGGATGATCCGTACACCAAAGCGTCTGTAAATGATTCCCTCCGTTGCGGGGGCACATCCGCATAACATATTCCTCCGCCTCTGAGTTTGAGATCTTCTACTGCTCAGGCGCTCTTTACGTTAGGTTGGTGGCGGCTTTTGATAATATTTTTTTCAAAAGGCCGCCCTCGGGATTGATAGTGAAAGTGCTTTAGGCTTAAAAGGACTTTTGATTCATCCTCTTCATGCATTTAAAATAAGGAGGAAAATTTCATCTGCGAGCAGAAGGAGGAATACTGGGTCCATATTTTTATGTTTAAAAAGTATAGACGTGTTTTTCCTGTATAAGCTTTCTGGCATGTGTCAGTAAAGTTCAGAGGGGTTCTTTTGGGCAAAATAACGTTAGCATTAGGTTGGCTGTTTGCAAAACATCAGGCCGCTTATGGGCCGCTATTTTGTAGCTCCTATGTTGAGTAGCTTCTCAGTAAATTTAGTTTGGGTGAGGGCACTCGTCGCTTCAGTTATTTGTGTACGGATGGCTGTGTTGCTTGCAGTGTTTCATTTTCCCCTTATGTTTGAAGGTTTCAAAATGAAGCCCAAGCTTTGCTTGGCCAGTAGGCCTAGCTAACGGCTAGGCTAGAGCTAGGTTTAGGTGTTGTTTGTTACATCACCCTTATTATAATACCCTGTGAGGTGTATAGGTCTAGTTCTGGCTCCTCCTGAGGGAGTTGCGGGCTGTATGCCCATTTCTCCTTCGATGTGAAAATGTAGGTGCTATGGCTGAGGTTAACAGCTAGGTTATAGGCTGTTATTAGCCTTCCTTGGTGCTGTTTTCCCAGGTGGTAGGCCCTTATCTTCGAGAAGATAGTTATGCAGTGCTGCTAGGCCCCACTTTTTAGAACTTTTGTCATGCTATAATGTCTTCAATGAGCCCTTGAATTATATTCAAGTTTGAGATTATGATGCTAAATATTCTAGCTTTCATTCTCTAAGGGTTCATTACAGATCTCAGATCTGTTCTGTGAAACATTATCCTGTTTGGATGGCATGTATTACAAAGCATTCGTGTGCTTTGGGGTTCTAAGCTTTAGGATACATATGTGAGCTTATTCTAGTGCTGCCACAGGTTCGTGCCTTTTCTGTGATAGCAGGCTGTGATTAGCCTCTATCTATGAACGTGGTGTTTTGTTGTATCCCCGGTTAGGGTTTGTGTTTCACTGAGTGCATCACCTGTTGGATTGCACCTCAGGTGAGTGTAGAGAGTCTTATTCTGGTTAGAATAGTATGATCTCTGTAGCTCCCAGCGATCATGACCACAGCAGCTGTTTGCATTTGCTGTTAGATTGTTGGCTCTTATTTGTAGCCTCTCTCTTAATACAGCTTGTTTGTGGGCGCTGTTGGTTTACGGTCACTAGTCTGCTCACATATTTTAGCACTGCTTCAGGCTTATGCTCACGTTGTAGGCTCCTTAGACCGTGATAGCATATTTATGTGTACTGGGTACATTGCCTGTTGGAATGTGTAGGCTTAAGCTCAGGTTGTGTAGCTAGTTCCCCACAGTTATCATGTAGGGTCTTGAGCTGGTCCCCTTTGAGCTTGGGCCCTGTTATGACCACAGGCTGGCGCACACATGATGCTAAAAGTATTAGGCCTTGCCAGGCCCGTTGTAGCCTCTGTGTTGGCCCAGCTGGCGTTGGTTATATATAGACTCATTCCATGGTTGAGTCATTCTTGGACTCACGCCGCCATCGGCCACGCC